>BSBK01006717.1:1452500-1777500 GCA_027943335.1 Chamaecyparis obtusa
GCTAGCAAGAGATAGCACAAGTAGGTTGTGAACCTAAATGTCTTAAAATTGCCTCTTTTAATCAATGCTAATTGTTCTTGCATCGATTGAACCACGTGTCCAATAAAATTATATCTTACTAGTTCATTGACACAATGGATATCCCAAATGAATTGAAGAATGCTGGCACCCACTTCCCTATTGTTTTTTGGTCCCAGGCAAAATGCTAGTGAGGATATAGAATCCTAAACCCATGGCACAAAAATGTTAAAATCATAAGGAGGCTTATGGTTCTCACCCAATGAAGCCTTTGCTTCTAGAACTATTAGACCTCTTATAAATGAATCTTTTGCATTTGGAGAGACTATCTCATATTGCTTTGCCAGTTTTCCTAGGTCAATAGGGACATTACAGTTTTTTTAGTCAAACCCTAGGTCTAGCAAACTATGAAATTCTTCATGGGTTATTGATAAAATTTCTTCCTGATTTTTTTTATTCACAATTGTTGTTCTTTCTTCATCATAATTTTCTACACAAATGAAGACAATTTATGGGCAAGGGAAAACTTCAGGTAACAACATGTGACCCAAACCAACATCCCACGAAGAAACTTTATTTGTTTCTGCACCTACCGCTAGGTTAAATTTTATAAAATCACACTTCTTTGGCCTAGTTTCCTTACTGCACAATGAATGTTTAATTTCTATAACTCTCTTTTCACCATCGATAACAGGATCATAAACATCGTGATACTCATTAGTGAAACCAGAGATTTATACTAGTTTTTTGTAGTCTATTAAAGGTTTCCTATTTGCTTGAGTTTTCACTTTCCCCATTGTTCTTCAGAAGAATGAAAAAACATATATTCACAGATATTTACTAAAACCCCAATTTAAGAAAACCCCAATTGTACATGCAAGAATTAAAATTTCAAAATCAAGTTAAACTTACCGGAAATTAAACTTTTAAATCAGGATATATATAAGTTAGAACGGCTAAGGCTCTTACAAATTACAGTCTCAAAATCTTCGGTGATGGTACAACAGTTATTTTTAGCTCTATTGCTACAAGTCGATAGGTTTTTAAAAAGAAAAGGTTAAAAACCTTTCGTTAAATGTAATGGTATATAATCTTTCTAAAACATGTGTAAGTTGTAACATAATCTTTCTAAAATATTATACTATGTGTAACGTAATCTTTCTAAAACATACTATGCATAACCATTAATCTTTTTGATGAATTACATGTCAACAACATACTACATGTCACATTTTTGGAGCGAGTTTTCAGAAAAGCTTTTTGAAACCCATAGTTCTTCTGAAATACAACTTCAACTGTTCATCTCTCGTAATCCAACGATTGTCAGGATTTTAAAATATTAATAATTTAACACACACTAATGAATATTAATTATTAACTATATTCACTTAGAATAGCTTATCCATGAAATTTGATCCAGAAATGATAAAGTTTCAAAACATTTAATTATTACATGAAAAAATAGTGCAACGCAAATTTTTTATATTATATAAGGCAAAATTTCATTACAATTCAAATATGCCCATAGACCATATATATTAATGATTCTTATAATCAAAACAAAAAAGGAAAGTAGTAGCACTTTGAAATTCTTAAAACATTTTCATATTATATTTTTTAACTTATGTGATTACAATTTATATCATTTCAAAAACCTTGGTAAGCTACTACCAGTGGTAAGCTATCTACCACCATAGGGAGACATAGTAGAAGGACTAGATAATAGAGACTACGTAGAATCATGGACTATCTGACTAAGGCTCCCTTCCTTCAGACTTCTATGTGGAAGTCTTCAGAGAGGATAATGTCGACGAATTCTTCTACCCACATATAGTCCTTGGGTTCATCCAGTAGGTGCCACTTTCGGAGGAAATCCCTCCCAATCTGTGCCCACTTCTGATGATGTGTGAGATTCTCAACATCAAGGTTTAGTAGGAATGGTTGCCTGAGAACAACTACTCCTGATTCTAGAATCTTAGGCAAATCATTTGCCCAAGGAATTCCAACCCCAATTTATGAAAATATGACAACATGCACATCATCGCTGAGGTATTCTTCTTTGAAAAATTTCCTCAGAAGCATGATCATATGTACCTTTCCCCCTCAGGTCCAATAGAGAAGCCAAGAACCAAGATGAAATGTCAGTGGCGACTCTATACCAATTTTCACTCTCAAAAAATTCGCGACCGAGCACCATCCTTATAGTCTCCTTGGTGAAGGCTCCCAACTCCGTAGTAATAGATGCCAGGATTGGGTCTGTGACCAGGCCTAGAAAGGCCTTCTAGTCCTCCAAGGAAGTGCATCTCAAATGAATTGGAGTGTCCATTCGCATGACACAGACTATTCTCACAAATATGCTTTCACAGAGAACCTAGCAGTAGCACTCGCAGACTATTCTCACAAATATGCTTTCACAATCATAAATTAATGAGCATAGATCAATCTATTTATAAGTCCTGATTGAAAATCATTCCCCTAAATATCTAATTAAATTAGAAGATGAATGGTAATTGTCGAAAAATCCCTAAATCTTTCATATTTAATGCAATACTAGGTGGAATTGGAAACAACACTTATGATAAGACATTTTCTATCTTGGGAATAATGAAGGCCGAAAGGATCACACCACGCAGGTGGACATAACAATTCATTATTTTTAAAAAACCTTAAAACCTATGCCCACTCCATAGAAACAATAAGCAAAGTATGTTACTACGAAATGGCGATAGGAAATGAAGCTTTACCATTGATTTAAGATCATCGAATGGTCAAAAAAAATGTCCTTATATGATATGACATTTTCATTCAAGCCTTAACTTTAAGGCATTAATCTATCGAGGTATATGATGTCACTATCACACATATCTGTTAGTGAAATTGAAAGGTACCATCAAAGAAACCATTAATTCACAATGCACATTACTTTAATTGATGTCATGAGTCATCTACTCAATGTACTCATCACCATTAATTAATATTTCTATCTAATATTACCAAATTTTCCAAAAGAATTATAATATTTCTATCTAATATTATAGTGTCAAACGTCCATTCGATTACAACTATCAACGACCAAAGTCAAATTTCGGGCCTTTTGTTGGTCTTCATAATATTTACAGAAAAGTCTCAATGGAATCATGACATGCCATATGACACATATTGTTGGTCTTCATAATATATATGAAAAACTCTCGGTGGAATCATGACACATGGTATGACATGTCGTGTCATACCACGTGTCATGATTCTACAGAGATTTTTCCATATATATCATGAAGACCAACAATAGGCCCGAAATTTGACTTTGGCCATTGATATGTTGTAATCGAATGGACATGTGTCATTTGAGTTTGTGACATCAATGGTCATAGTGATGGGAGTGGGACCCGATGCAACTTCAACATCAAATCACAACCATTGGATTAACAGAGTTGAATGGTGGAAGGTGCATTTCGGAGGGAATGTGGTGCGATAACTCCTTTAGTGAAAACTCTCTCCGAAATCATCACACATCATTCTTCAAATTTCCAATTATTCAATCGCCATACCAACTATAAATTTTTGAAAACCATTCACCATGACAAATAAATTAATTCACATATTTGGAAAATAGTTTTGCCATATTATTATAAAAATGGTATCCATTATTAAAATATTCGCCAACCAATATCCATATTTTGAAACATAATTCACCATCAATATTAATAATTTTATTAAAAAAAAATTATAGTCACCATTTTTTAATAAAAATTGTACACACTATTAAAATTCTTTCCACCAAATATCCATATTTTGACACATAATTCACCATCACTATTAAAAATTTCCCCCCCAAAACACATGTGATTCACCACAATTTTATAATTTTCATGATGGGGGGGGTTCCTTAAAGTTATCCCTGATGTACTTGCTGTTATTAAAGCTTTAAAGAAGTTTAAACACCTGGTTTCTAGGAATAAGATTCATTTGATGATTGCACATCTTAGTATTAAGGAGTTCCTGTTAAATAAAGATGTAAATGAGAAAAGAGTAGGATGGATCACAAAAGTAATGGAATATGATGTGCATATTCATGTAACCAAGATGGTTAGGGGAAAAGGTTTGTGTGCCCAAATGGTAGAAGAAGAAGAGGTTATAACCAGAGATTTCAAGGAGGCTTCCTTTGTTCGAAAGTAATTTAGTACTTATTAATGATTCAACAACTTGGTTGATAGATATGACTAGATTTCTTCAAACTGGACAATGTCCAATTGATCTAGACAAAGCAAAGAGGAGGTATTTTAGGTTATAGTTTATTCCTTATGTTCTGATTGATGGTATTCTTTATAGGAAAGATTTTTCTAAAATGCTTTTGAAATGGATTGATTTTGCTGAGCAAAGCAAGATTTTATCTGAGTTTCATGATGGATCATGTGGAGGGCATTTTAATCCTAAGAACACAGTCTGAAGGATACTAAGAGTTGGTTATTACTGGCCTGAATAATTTAAAGATGCCCATTCTTGGCCAAGAAAATGTCAAAAGTGTGCTATGTTTGTAGGGAAGCAAAGGCTGGCAGCATTGCCATTAAAGCCAATCATTGTGGATCAACCATTTAACAAGTGGGGAGTGGACTTTATAGGTCCAATTAATCCTAATTCAAGTGCAAGTCATAAATGGATTTTGACTGCTACAGACTATTTTACAAGGTGGACTGAGGCCATTGCATTGAAGGAATCAACTAGATCTTTTGTGTTAAAATTTTATGATGATATTATAACCAGGTTTGGTGTTCCCCAATCAATAATTTTAGATAATGCTTTAGCTTTTGTTGGTTCAGCAATAATAGAGTGGGCTGTTAAAAATGGCATTTATTTGAATACTTCTAACTATTACCCTCAGGGTAATGGACTTGTAGAGTCTACTAATAAAAACCTTATTAGGATTATCAAAAAGACTTTGCAGGAGAAAAGGAGAGATTGGCACTCAAAATTGAAGGCAGTCTTATGGCTGGATAGAATTACACCAAAGAAGATTACTGGGAGTTCAACCTATGTTCTAGTTTATGGTAAAAAGGCAAGATTGCCAATTTCAACTGAGTTTCCAACTTTATAGCTAGTTGATCAAATGTTGCTATTTGAAGAGGAAGATCCTATTAAGTTGAGATATGTTGAATTGTTATAGCTTGAAGAAGAAAGGGGAAGAGCCTTAAAGAATATAGAGCTGAGGAAGAATCAGACCAAAAGGTCTTTTGATAAGAAAGCTACACCCAGAGATTTTAAAGAGGGTGATTTAGTTCTAAAGTGGGATGTACTAAAGAGAAGGCCAGGGTAGCATGACAAATTTGATAACTTTTGGTCAGGCCCTTTTTTCATTTTAGAATGTAAAGAAAACAATTCCTTGTAGCTATCTACAACAGATGGAGAAGTCTTGTAGATTCTAGCTAATGGAATCCACCTCAAACTTTGCTTTGAGGGTTAGTTTTAGTTTACTTTCATTTCAATAAGTGTTGTGCAAACACTAGGTCTTTTGGTTACATGAGTCTTCGATTAGATGCATTTTCATTTCAATAAAGGTTGCATTCATTAGTTTTGGTATTCTAACCCCCATTGCTCAATGATAAGGTCTGTAGTTCATGTCTAGCATGCAGACATCCAACATAAGTTGCCAAAATTATTACCCAAAATTATAACATATAGAAGATTGAACATAAATAGGAAAAGATTTAATCTTTTAGGAGTCTAATTAACACTATCTTTTAGGTGATGTTAACATTTCATTATTGCATTCAATATCAATTTTCTTTTGTACTCTAAGTATTGATCACATTTCAAATTTTCAAATTCATAATTGATCATTACATTGTGCATTCAAACTGAATGTAGTATACAAATGTTCTTTCATATTTCATGTCAATATAGAGTACAATTTGTAGAATAGAAAGCATGATAGAATTTTGAGTAGGGTCCCATACATTTCCTTTGATTCTCTGTATGTTGCTGGCTGGTTGTCTGTCAGGTCTTCAGGTCCTCAAGTTCATTGTTCTAGTCTGCATCTTCTAGAGGTCTTTAGGGTCACCTACATCATAAGAGATAAAATGATATTAGATCCAATTGGATCTAAGCAATGCATGAAACTAAAACATTACACAAAAATCAATCTTTTAGAGCTACATATCTATCTTCTATTCCAATGCAACAAGGAAATGTGCATCCACATGAAAGGTAGGATTAAAGGGACTTGTTTTTATATGAAACCTTTTACTATTAATGGTCATTCTTATGTATGTTGTTCTTATATTTAAATTAGATATCTGAATCAAAGGGACTTTGTTCTTATGACTGAGAAATCTTTTTCAGATTCAACAGGATCTTGTTAGATTAGTCAGCAAAATAACTTTGCTGGTATTAACTCATAAATATCACCATTTTTAGCATTTTCATAAACTGAAGTGTTGATCATGTTCACTAACCTAACAAGATTAGTGTGATATTGTTTTTTAAGCTTAACAGAGTAAATACAAAGCTCAAAATGACTGGTTTCCAGATCACAGTTAGAAGAAATTGATGTAATACCAAGTGCAGTAAAAGATGCTATAGTATGTGCTTCAGAAATAGAGAAATCACAAGTACTAGAAATAGGGACAGTCATGTTCAAATGCCAAGATCCAATAGGACAAATGACTGGTAATAAATGATGTTAAAATAATATATTCATGTGATATTTCTAAATTCAAAATGTTGTAAGAATTGATCATATGCAATTATGTTACTGCTTAACAATAGAAGAATGCTACATAATTGTACTTCATAAGTATCATGGAATGTTCATAGTGTGTATTTAATGGTTGTCACAAGCTCGTGCTCAAACTCCGTTGAATTTGATTCTAGTTTTTTTTAGTGTCACGAGCCCATACTCGAACCTCTTAAAAAATCATAGAACATCCTACAAATTAGCATTTCTTATTAAATAAACAAGATCACAAGCATTGTTCACTGTTATCAAGCAAGTATAAGAAATAAGTGAAGATTCATTATTCAATAACAGGGCTGATTGTCAAGAAAATCATTTTTACAAAAAAATGTACATCTTTTATGTTATTCTTGAACAGTCTTTGTTGACAAATTGCATATATTTCAAGAAAATGATGCACTGTTCATATATCATATCTCATGAAGGAAAAACCAGTTCACAGCTTTAAACAATTTCAAGTATCTTTTTGTATTTGAAATCAATGCACAAGTATGCTCAAGCATGATGAAACAAAGTGCTCTATGTCATTTATGATGACCTTGGTTTTTGATAGAAGAACAATGATTATTTTAGCATGGTCACTGTTAAAAGTTTAACAGTGAGTTCAACTCTATGTCTGAATTAAAAAAGTATATCACACAACAGGTTAATGACTGGTGAACATATTGCACAAGGTACATTTCAGATACATTAATCAAGCATGGTGGTCTCAGTTTGCACCAGATTACACTAGTGAAGCATAAAGCATAGATTAAAATAATAATGACTAGTGAACATTTGAGAACCCCAAATCGAGTTCCAATTAAGCCCTAGATGGAGGTAAATAATGGTGTTAAAATAGAAAGAATCTATTAGATAGTGAGCTCAATAGAAAAATCTTAAGGTGGGTTCGAGCAATAGTGATAAGTATCAGATAAGAGTGACAGTAATGACTATAGCAAGAGGAAATAATAATAACTGGTGTATATGTAAAGTTATGATAGAGCTACAGACAAATGTTTAAAAAAAATGAGCTACTTCATTAATGTATGATCAAAAGAACTAAGTTTAATGCAAAAAGGAGGGAAGAAAGGTTACTTATCTGCAAGAAAAAGCTGAGAGCTGAGATCCTAATTTAAAGTTGAAGTTAAGACCATAAAGGGAGAGCTCGTGTTCAAGTCCAAGTTCAAGATTAACACTGATTTTAGTTATCATGGCTTGGTCTAAAGTTGTGGCTAAAATATGCTAAGCTTTAGGCTGAGTTTACATCTGGGATGAGTTTCACATCTTTCACCCACAACCTAGAATAAGCTTTATACTGTAGGGTAAATCAAAACCCAGTCATGAGATGAGTTCATAGCCTATGAACTATTAGTTCAAAGCATGTGCTTATAAATACAAATGAATACAACAAATGGAGTCCGAGTTCACAATAAAGATTTAGTTAGAATGTTTCTCAAGCACCAGTCGAGATCTAAGCTCGAGCTCATCAAACAAAATTACCAAGTCACGGATACAATACCAGTATACTACCAAATCAAAAGCTGAGACTATAGTATTTTATGCCGAGCTTTTTGCTCTAGTTCTATGCCAGTGATCTCTAGATCATAGAGAAGAAGATCCTGAGAGAAAAACAAAAAAATAGTGTGAAATCTTAGTCAAAGTTTGAGCTTTTAGCTATGCAAAGTACTACTATCAGAGGCTTTAAGCATCATAGGCCGAACTCCACATATGAGGAAGTTGAGATATTCAGAGACAAGTTTTTAAAGGTTGGTAAAATTAACTCTCCTCAAGAAAAAGAGCTGCTTATTACTTTGTTCAGAGAATGTAATGATGTTTTTTCTTGGGACTATGCTGATTTGAAAGGATTTAATCCCCAATTGACCCAGCATACCATAGAATTTGAGCCAAATGCCAGGCCAATTAGGCAGAGACAAAGGCCAATAAATCCCAAATTAGAGCCTTTAATGCTTAAAGAGATGAACAAACTTTTGGATGGTGGGATAATTTTTCCTATTAAGCACACATCCTAGGTTTCCAATTTAGTTTCAGTAAGAAAAAAGAATGGAGAGATCAAACTTTGTGTAGAGTTTAGAGACCTTAATAGGGCATCTCTAAAAGATAGACACCCTCTTCCTTCCATGGAACAAATTTTATAGTATGTCTCAAGATCAGAGAGGTGTTCCCTCCTAGATGGGTATTTTGGTTATAACTAGATTTTAGTCAAAGAATCAAACCAGTTTAAAACAACCTTTACAAAAAAATGGGGAATAATGGCTTATAGGAGGATGCCATTTGGATTATCAAATGCAGGAGCCACATTCTAGAAAGCAATAGATATGGATTTCAAAAACCTTATGTACAAATTTGTTCTAGTATACTTAGATGATGTCACTATTTATAGAAAAGTTGCAAACCAACATATTGATCATCTGAGACAAGTGCTACAAAGATGCAGAGAGTTTGGAATATCTCTCAACCCAAAGAAATCTATTTTTGCAGTCCATGAAGGTAAACTCTTAGGATACCAAGTGTCTAAAGAAGGTACAACTATTGATCCTAAAAGGATCCACGTAATTCTAGAATTAGCATTGCCAAAACATAAAAAGGGATTACAGAGTTTCATTGGAAGAACAAATTTTGTAAGACGCTTTATTGCTAACATTGCAAATTTATTGAAGCCTTTGACTACAATGCTGAAGCAAAATGTGTCTTTTAGTTGGATTGATGAGGGAAAGTGGAGTTTTGAACAGATTAAGCAACTCCTATCATCAGTCCCTACTTTAACTAATCCTAATTTAACTAAGAATTTTATTTTGTATGCTTATGGTGGTTTTGCAACAGTTTCAACAATGCTGGTATAGAAAAATGAGGACAATTAGGAGCAGCCTGTTGCATTTTTTAGCAAAGGAATGGACAACTATGAGAAAAGGTACTCTTTTGTTGAAAAGCATATACTTGTTGTCATTAAATATTTAAAAAAATTTAAACATGTGGTTGCTAGGAATAAGATTCATTTGATGATTGCACATCCTAGTATTAAGGAGTTCTTGTTAAATAAAGATGTAAATGAGAAAAGAGCAGGATGGATCACAAAAGTAATGGAATATGATGTGCATATTCATGTAACCAAGCTGGTTAGGGGAAAAGGTTTATGTGCCCAAATGGCAGAAGAAGAAGAGGTTATAACTAGATATTTCAAGGAGGCTTCCTTGTTCCAATGTATTTCAGTACTTATTAATGATTCAACAACTTGGTTGATAGATATGACTAGATTTCTTCAAACTAGACAATGTCCAATTGATCTAGACAAAGCAAAGAGGAGGTATTTCAGGTTACAATCTATTCCTTATGTTCTAATTGATGGTATTCTTCATAGGAAACCTTTTTCTGGAATGCTTTTGAAGTGCATTGATTTTTCTGATCAAAGCAAGATTTTATTTGAGTTTCATGATGGATCATGTGGAGGGCATTTAATCCTAAGACTACAACCTGGAAGATAATAAGAGATGGTTATTACTGGCCTGAATTGTTTAAAGATGCCTATTCTTGGGCAAAAAAATGTCAAAAGTGTGCTTTGTTTGTAGGGAATCAAAGGCTGGCAACATTTCCATTAAGCCAATCATTGTGGATCAGCCATTTAACAAGTGGAGAGTGGACTTATAGGTCCAATTAATCCTAATTCAAGTGCAGGTCATAAATGGATTTTGACTGCTAGAAACTATTTTACAAGGTGGACTGAGGTCATTATATTGAAGGAATCAACTGGATCTGCTGTGTCAAAATTTTATGATGATATTATAACCAGGTTTGGTGTTCCCCAATCAATAATTTCAGATAATGCTTTAGCTTTTGTTGGTTCAGTAATAATAGAGTGGGCTATTAAAAATGGCATTTATGTGAATACTTCTTCTAACTATTACCCTTAGGGTAATGGACTTGCAGAGTCTACTAATAAAAACCTTATCAGGATAATAAAAATGACTTTGCAGGAGAACAAGAGAGATTGGCACTCAAAATTGAAGGCAACCTTATGGCTGGATAGAATTACACAAAAGAATATTACTGGGAGTTCACCCTATGTTTTAGTTTATGGCAAAGAGGCAAGATTGCCAATTTCAACTAAGTTTCGATCTTTATAGCTAATTGATCAAATGTTGCTATTTGAAGAGGAAGATCCTCTTAAGCTTAGATATGCTAAATTTTTACAACTTGAAGAAGAAATGGAAAGAGCCTTAAAGAATATAGAGCTGAGGAAAAATCAGACCAAAAGGTCTTTTGACAAGAAAGCTACACCCAAAGATTTCAAAGAGGGTGATTTACTTCTAAAGTGGGATGTATTGAAGAGCAGGCCAGGGTAGCATGACAAATTTGATAACTTTTAGTCAAGCCCTTTTTTCATTTCAGAATGTAAAGAAAATGATGCCTTCCAGATGTCTACAATAGATGGAGAAGTCTTGTAGATTATAGTTCATGGAATCCCCCTCAAGCTTTACTTTGAGGGTTAGTTTCAGTTTACTTTCATTTCAATAAGTGTTGTCCAAGCACTAGGTCTTTGGATTACATGAGTCTTAGATTAGATGCATTTTCATTTCAATAAAGGTTGCATTCATTAGTTTTAGTTTTGCAACCCCCATTGCCCAATGATAAAGTCTGTAGTTCATGTCTAGTAGGCAGACATCTAGCAGAAGTCACCAAAATTGTTACCCAAAATTACATCATATAGAAGATTGAACATAAATAGGAAAAGATTTCATCTTTCAGGAGTCTAATTAACACTATCTTTTAGGTGATGTTAATTAACATTTCATTATTGAATTCAATATGAATTTTATTTTGTACTTTAAGTATTGATCACATTTCAAATTTTCAAATTCATAATTGATCATTACATTGTGCATTCAAATTGAATGTAGTATACAAAATTTCTTTCATATTTCATATTTCATGTCAATAGAGAGTACAATTTGGAGAATAGAAAGCATGATAGAAGTGTGAGTAGAGTCCCATGCATTTCCTTTGATTGTCTGTATGTTTTAGGCTGGTTGTATTTCAGGTCTTTGGGTCCTTAGGTTCATTTTTCAGGTCTACATCTTCTAGAGGTCTTTAGGGTTACCTGTATCATAAGAGATAAAATGATATTAGATCCATTTGGATCTAAGAAATGCATGAAATTGAAACATTACACAAAAATCAATCTTTTAGAGCTGCATATCTGTCTGCTATTCCAATGCAATAAGGAAATGTGCATCCACATGAAAGGTAGTATGTGTTAGGTATTTTTCTTGTATGAATCAAATGTTTGAAAGATTACTTGAAACTATGCTTCTTGAAAGTAATTCAAACAAGAGAAAGACCTAATTGCTGAGGATTGGATAGGATCCTCCTTCATTTTTGAGCTCCACATACTCAGGTAGGTATTACCTTTCAATTATGATTGATTATACAATATTATATAAGTGGACACTAATTTGCTGTTAATCCTTCTAATGAATCAATCTATAAATACTCTGCATATGACCAAAATCAACTTGATGCAGAACTTAACCAAGCAAAATATGATTGCAAATACAGTGAAAATCAGTGATTTAAGGATTCTCATCCTTCTTCCTTTTAAGGAGGGGCAACCTAAATGATTCTCTCTTCAAGGAATTAAGAAATAAGAATTGTACTACTTAGAAATAGTTCAATCTATTTTGTGCAGTAAACATGAAATGAAAAAGTAGTAGTAAATGATATGAAGGTTTCAGTATTCTTTTTAAGAAATATGAAAGATAAAACTATAAGAAACAAATACTAAACCAGTACCTTATCCAATGGGCAAAAGGAATTCAAATGAAAATCATCAAGATAATTTTAAAAGAAATACAACAGTATGCCTTACATACTACCTGCAATTTCAAGTAGATTGCCTTACAAACTACTCTATTAACCAAACACTGTTATTATCAACAATCCTTATAAATATGTTTACCCTTTGAAATGAATTATGAGAAGTTTAATTCTTTCCTTGAAAGAAACTCATAATCAATTAAACAAGTTGCTTTATAACTAGTATATTTTAAATGCCTAACATATAAAAAATACAAGAGTACAAAATAAAGGTAAAGAGACAACAACAATATATGGCAGAAATTGCAGTGTATTTGTATTAAAATCAACTTGCCAACTACATTCAAAATTTAATTACTCAGAAGGTCAGACACAAAATTTAGAAGTCTGCTTCAAAGCAATTTTGTTCAATTTTTTCTATATCTTTCCACATGCTCAAAAATGAGTTTTACAACTCTATTTATATCTTATCTCAACCATCTTGGAATTCCCTCATGAATGGGAATGCAACAAGCTTCGGATGGTTGAAAACCCTAACCCTAAGAGCATAAGAGACAAAGCAATAAAAGACAAAAATACAAGGAGCCCTCAGGCGATGGAAAGACAAAAAAAATCTTGGCTTGTTCTACATCCTAGATCACTGAGAAATGACACCTTTGTCTGTGAGTATTCATGATAGTTGCTGTAGTTATAACAAGATATGGCGACTGCCATCCGACTAACTTACACCATTCTTAAATGATAGCTTATCATCCCTGTATTTTAGGCTAAGGTGTCAGGGGCTCTAGATGTCCTCCTCATTCATCATCCAAGACTTCCAAGTCAACTACAGTGGATTTAATTTTCTTGGGATTTGTTAGCTCATCCCATGCAGTCACTTCTTCTTCTGATGACCATTTAAAATTTTGGACCAGTTGTAATTGTGCCTTTTTTCTTCCCCACCTGGTGTCTGTGATTCCCTTGACATCTGCTATAAATTTGGTGAGATCTATCTCTGCCTTAAAAGCTTCATCTAGGGTTTTGTTGAAGCTTTCCAGATCAACGTTATTTTCCTCACCTAAAAATGCTTCCTTCCTAGGCAATATAAGATCAAAATCCGATTTCCACTAATCAAAGCTCTTAATGGCTCCATCTCCATTCTTGATAGAAGGAATAAACTTGTTGGAACAAGAGCTGAGCATGGCTATCTTAGCCTCAATCAAATTCACCTTACCCTTAAAAAGTGGTAATATGGCTTTAATCCTATCTATCTCCTCACCAACCCTCATAATTGACTCTGGAATATCATTTCTCAAAAAGTGGCACTCTAACAGACCAAGTTGCATGATACCCACTCAAAATTTGTACATAATTATCAACTTCTATCTGTAATTCTGACAACTTGCTATAAGCATTAAAAAAAAGATTAAACTTATCCTTGATTATATTAATTCTATGCTATAGAATTTTTAATAGGGCCTATAGGATAGCCTCATTTATCCTTTCCAATTCTGCAGCCACCTCTTCTTCTATCATTATTGGTGATGTTAGTTTCTTAGGAGGTGTATGGGCTTTCACAGGAGTATTCATAACTTGGAGCTCTAAGTCTTCTAGAGAATTTTCTAATGCTTTCTCCCTTATTATCCTAAGATCTCTGTCCCTCAACAATGTGCTATAATCCTCCAAAAGAGAGCCATACCTCTCTGAAAGCTGCCTTGTTTTATCCTCATTCAATTTAGCAAAATGGGTTAATACTTGAGAAATCTCAAGATCCCATGTATTGTGGATAGACCACACAATCTTATCTCCCTTCATATACTCCTTCACATTTAAAATTGAAGGCTTTTTATCCTTAGCGTACAAGCTCCATAGAGCTAAAGCTTGATTTTTTGGGTTATACCCAAATCCTTTGATAATGTCCCCCACCTGAGTTTTTGAAGACAAAGAGATGTCTTCCTACCTCTTAATCTGATCAATTATAAAGTCTGAATATAAATTCCATCCAGGCACAAGTAGCATGTTGCTCTTCTTCACCAACTATCTGGCTTCATCTGGTGTAAAATTTTCAGCCTCTAGATCATACTCCCTCAGTTGTTGGACTGCCTCTTCTGGTACCTGACCTTCCTCAGTGATCTGCACACTAGATGTAACCTATTGTTGCTTGTGCCAGATCAAGAATCTCTTGAATTCCTCAGATTTAATAAAATTTTCATCCTTTAAAAATGCATCTTGCTCAATCATTCTTTCATCTTGGCATAGGGCCAAGGGCAATTCAACATCTGGTTACATAAGTTTTTGCTTCCTCTTTTCCTCTCTCACCTTCTTTCTAATTTGGTGGTGATGTACACTAGTTCTAGGGAAGAGGGCTATGATTTTATCAATTTTCTTCACCTGAGAAGATTCACCCATTAGCAGCTTTTGCTTCTTTGCAGGTGGTTCACTTGTGTCATGAGAGCTACTGAGCTCATCTAAATCAACTACATTTTCACCATGTTGGTGCCCTTCCATCATCATTGTTTCTAAGGGAGGGCTGCTATGTACAGAGTAGCCATCACTACCATCTTCATCATAATCTAATTCAGAGTGGGCACCCTTCTTCTTATCAGTCTCATCAATTTTATCTTCAAAACCTCTCATCAGGGTGTGGAATTGAGCCATCATTTGCTCAAGTCTCTAAAGATAAGGCAGATCAGGGAAGAAACCACCGAATGCCAATCCCTTTTGCTTGACTCACCTCTCCATAGAATATAATTCATTTATTTGATATGCAATCCTCACCACCTCCTCATCCTCTATGATGTTCCTAATTGCATCTTCCTCAGGATACTCCTCATGTCTTTTATTGAATGGAAAGGTGGGCATGTAATATTGCTTGGTAGCAACTATGAATCCTTTAGTGTCTACATACCAGTAGGGAGCAACATGCATCCCAAATTGTCCCAACCAATCATTTACTTTGCTAAAGGAATTCTTGCCTATGGTGATATTATGCACTCTGAAGTGCCTTGGGGTGAAAGTACCCTTCCTATGAGAGGCTAAATGCTCCTTCTCAGTGAGCATTAGCTGCCAAATAAAATCTAGAAATTCCACCCTTGGTGGAATGAAATAAGGTAACAAGTGAGGAGGCTAAGGGCACCCATACACTCGAATCATTGTATATCCCTTTTCATAGTATATGTCACCCCAATTATGACCCTTATTCCATTTGTCAACAAATTTTTGAGGCCTCACTACTTGCAAAACTTTGGTAGGGAGCCTTGAAATGTTAACCCCCAAGTTGAGGAGAATAGGCTAACAATCCAATTTTCAAAAACATAAAATCACTCCTTGTAGACGAAGGACTCCAAGCTCTCAACCAAAATTGAAGAGGATTTTTTCATCCCCTATATGTCATATGTGGCTCAAGATTGTCCATGTTCATAATATCGTAATTAAAAAACAAAATGAGATGCATCATCAAAGAGTAATGTAAAAACCTAGGCATGGCACCAGATCCATCCACATGCTACTTCAGAGCTACCAACCCTTCGTGCATTCTCTCTATTATGAAACCAATATAATCATGTCCCTTTGTTGCATGGAGACTTTGAGAGTCCAATATCAGCATCAAGATATTTGAGGGGATTTTCTCTCCTGCATCAATTCCCAGTACATTGCACAAACCATAACCAATATACTTTACATAAAATTTAAAATCCTTATAACAATATGGGAAAGTTGACTTGGCAACTAGTGCAATGTAGTTCCGGTTCTCTCGTGGCACATGATTTTGAATTTCCTTTGCCACTACAACAGATTCTTTGATATATCTATTAGCTAAATCCTACAATTTTATCTCTATCACCATAGGGACCTAGATACCAAAATCCCTAATAAATGAATTTATTTCTAGGGTAACCAGAGGAGAACCGTCACTCTTCCTAATTGTTTTGGATAGAGGGTCATAATTACGTGACAAGACAATTAGGAGATCTACATCAAGAAAAACCTTGGGAACTATCAACTTTTCTAGTCTTGTCATCCAAGGGTTTGAGACAGGGACTGGACTACAAACATTTTTGTGAAAATACTTAAACAAACACATCCTTGAGACCTCTGGTGTCTTGGCATCTCTACAAAAATTAAATTCATCAACAAAACATTCATCACTCACCTTCTTGTTTTGTGATGAACCCGACAAGAAGGTGAGGAACTCATCCAAGAAGCTCTCCTTAGCCTTCTCCCTAGCACTCTTACCAGTTGAAGATTCACCTCCTTTTTGTCGACTCATCTTGTCTACAAATTTAAATTCTCTGCAAATTCTAGATGCTCCGATCTTCACAAATGCTCAGAAAATCTTGTTTCTCTAGCTCTTTGAATGCTTGGTTGATTGAAATGAATAGAGAACAACTATACTTATTCAACTGTATTGAATGCAAAAATCCATTGGAGATCAAAAAGAAGAAACCATGTCACTTCACCATTATTTGGCACACTCAGAACTTCAATTCACTAGCCGTGGCCGAGAAGATGACATGTATTCAAATTTGACCTTCTGGTGATCTAGCAACAACATAATCCTTGCAATCGCTGGAGAATCTGGCACCATTTCAAAAGTTATAGAGATCTGGCAATTGAGAAAATTTAGACATATACTAGCTTACATTTTATCTGGAGACCTAGCGACAATGAGAAATCATAGTCGCTAAAACATTTGAAACCTTTTGAAATCATCTGGTGATCAGATGACAAAGACAAATTAAAAACTTTTATACTGAGATTTGGTGACAAATGGCCATAGTTTCAATCACTACAAAAATATTTACTTTTGAAACTATCTCGAAATTAGGCAACAAAGGGCCATCACAAGACTTGGCAACCATAGAACACCTCCTAGTTGCTGAGTCTAGTTGACTATTCAAACTTCTTCCTAAGATATCCCGACCTGACCATCTGGAGATCTAGTGACTGAGGAGAGGAGACTTCAATTTATCTTATCTGGAGATCTAGCGACCATAGCCAAATCCACCCTTTTGCTTATATTTTCCATCTTCTGTCAACCACTCGTATGGGGACATGTCACAAAATCCATTAAATGAAAAGTCATACTTCCTCCAGTCCTTCAAATTCTAACTTTACTCTTCCAGGTGATCACGTGACTGAAGATAATGTCACAACCGCCAAACCATTTCCTTAACTTGAGTTTATCCTGGAGATTGAGCGACAAAATAGTTCTCATGGTCGCGAGACTTAACCTGAGTCAAGTCATGAGAATAATCATCAACCGCTAATTAGAAATTTGATCTAACGGTCCACATCAAGTTATCGTAGCCCTTGTGTTCTAACCACTTTATTAGGAGATTCAGAGATATCCATGTCACCAAATCACTGACCACCAGAGATAGAACCACCAAGATAATGAGAATGCGTGACAAGTGAGAATGCCAAGTCACTGGATAAAAAAGATAACTACTGGCAAACCTTGAGATCTAGCAACCCAAACTTCTAGCCGCTGCCAGTACTTGGAGATTTAGCGACCAACTCTAAATATTGATTCCGCTTAATTTTATATCAATCTTTTATCCCCTTTAGAGATCACCTAACTTGAAACATTTTGATCTGGAGATCTAGAGACCTAAGTTGTCCCGCAAATATTTTCCATGGTAGTTTCCTGATCTCATAATGAAAATCCAAAGACCTAGCGACAAAAGGAAACCACTGGGTCATTTGAGAATAGGGAATATTCCTTCTTCTTAGGGAGATTGTGCGACATGAGGCTTTGGGTAGTCGTTAATAAGAAAGGAATATTCTAAATCAGTTTGGAGATTGTGCGACTAACTGGAGAGAACAAAAGTGCACATGCTTTAAGAGGGCCTTTTAAGTTATTGGAAAAGGTAACGATGAAATAGATTTGTAGCAGGAAATTTAGGGTTTGATTGGATTTTTCTAGGGTAAAAAATATCTTGAAACCTAGGGCTAACACTTGGAGCAGAAGGACTGGGGGCAGAAAATAAGAATTCAAAATTTTGATCAGCAAAAACACTGAAACCAGAAAAAGTATCAACAGTATGAAAGGGACATTTTTTTACATGAAATTTTTTACTATTAATGGTCATTATTATGTATGTTTTTCTTATATTTAAACCAAATATATGAATCAAAGAGACTTTATTCTTATGACTGAGAAATCTTTTTATGATTTAGCAAGATCTTGTTAGATTAGTGAGCAAAATAACTTTGTTGGTATTAACTCATAAATGTCACTATTTTTGGCATTTTCATAAACTGAAGTGTTATCATGTTCACTAACCTAAAAAGATTAGTGTGATGTTTTCTAATCTTAACAGAGTAAATACAAAGCTCAAAATGACTGGTTTTCACATCACAGTCAAAAGAAATTGATGCAATACCAAGTGCAGTAAAAGATGCTATAGTATGTGCTTCAGAAATAGAGAAATCACAAGTACCAGAAATAGGGACAATCATGTTCAAATTCCAAGATCCAATAGGATAAATGACTGGTAATAACTGATGTTAAAATACCATATTCATGTGATATTGTTGAATTCAAAATGGTGTAAGAATTGATCATATGCAATTATGTTACTGCTTAACAATAGAAGAATGCTACATAATTGTACTTCATAAGTATCATGGAATGTTCATAGTGTGTATTTAATGGTTGTCACAAGCCCGTGCTCAAACTCCATTGAATTTCATTTTGGTGTTTTTGAGTGTCATGAGCCCGTGCTCGAACCTCTTAAAAAATCATAGAACATCCTACAAATTAGCATTTCTTATTGAATAAACAAGATCACAAGCACTGATCACTGTTATCAAACAAGTATAAGAAATCAGTGAAGATTCATGATTCAGTGACAGGGCTGATTTTCAGGAAAAGCATTTTTACAAAAAAAAATGTACATCTTTTATGTTATTCTTGAACAATCTTTGTTGACAAATTGCATATATCTCAAGAAAATGATGCATCATTCATATATCATATCTTATGAAGGAAAAAACTAGTTCAAAGCTTTAAACAAGTTCAAGTATCTTTTTGTATTGAAAATCAATGCACAAGTATTCTCAAGCATGATGAAACAAAGTGCTCTATGTCATTTATGATGACCTTAGTTTTTGATAGGTAAACAATGATTATTTTAGCATGGTCACTGTTGAAACTTTAACAGTGAGTTCAACTTTGTGTTTGAATTAAAAAAGGATATCACACAACATGTTAATGACTGGTGAACATATTGCACAAGGTTCATTTTAGATACAGTGATCAAGCATGGCGGTCTTGGTTTGCACTAGATGACACTAGTAAAGCATAAAGAAAAGGTTAAAATAATAATAACTGGCGAACATTTGAGAACCCCAAATCAAGTTCCAATCAAGCCCAAGCTAGATGTAAATAATGGTGTTTAAATAAAAAGAATCTATCAGATGGTGAGCTCAATAGAATGAGCTTAAGGTGGGTTTGAGCAGTAGTGATAAGTATTAGATAAGAGTGTCAATAATGACTGTAGCAAGAGGAAAGAATAATAACTGGTGTATATGTAAAGCCATGATAGAGCTACATACAAAAGTTTAAAAAAATTGAGCTACTTCATTAATGTATGATCAAAAGCCCCAAGTTTAATAAAAAAAGGAGGGATGAAAGGTTACCTATCTACAAGAAAAAGCCGAGATTTGAGCTCTTGATTTAAAGATGAAGTTAAGACCACAAAGGGAGAACTCGTGTTCAAGTCTGAGTTCAAGCTTAACACTGGTTTTATCTATCATGGCTTGGTCTAAAGGTGTGGCTGAAATATGCTAAGATTTAGGTTGAGTTTACATCTGGGCTGAGTTTCACATCTTTCACCCACAACCTAGACTAAGCCTTATGCTGTAGGGTAAATCAAAACCCAGTCATGAGATGAGTTCAAAGCCTATGATTCTAAATACAAATGAATACAATAAATGGAGTCTGAGATCACAATAAAGATTTAGTCATAGTGTTCCTCAAGTACCGATCGAGATCTAAGCTCAAGCTCATCAAACCAAATGCCCAAGTCATGGATACAACACTAGTATACTACCAAATCAAAAGCTGAGACTATAGTATTTAGTGCTGAGATTTATGCTTGGGTTCTATGGAAGTGATCTCTAGATCACAAAGAAGAAGAGCCCAAGAGAAAAACAAAAAAAGTGTGAAATCTCAGTCAGAGTTTGAGCTTTTAGCTCTTCAAAATACTACTGCCAGAGGCTTTAAACATCATAGGTTGAACTCCACATATTATAGCCTGAAGCATTCAATTCATAGTGATCCTTCATAATGATAGTTCAAATCGAGAAGAATGCCATAATGTTTGTAGAGCTTCAATATCAACTTAGGGTTTCTTCAATATTTTTTCTTCAAAAGCAAGAACATGTAATGTGAAAAACAAGAATGAAATGAGTTTTGAGAAAACTAAAGTTTGACTGGCACTGCATTCAATTCCATAAATTTAGATAGTACTTCACGCGGAGCCTCAAAACTATCATTGCCACCTTGCAAATTGATTCAAAATATCTTCATGTGGGCACATTGCCTTAGATATTTTACATAGGTTACATATAGCTAATTGGTTATGTCCACCCTTTGCATATTGCAATTAGTTTAGTCTTAGGGTTTTTCCTAAGTTCAGATTTGGTATAGGCTTTAGTTTCATTTTGAGTTTTTCTCAATTTATATCTTGTAATTGTTGGTATATATTGTAAAAGGGTTTTGATCCTTATCAAAAACCAATATTTAGGGCTAGATATGAAGCATTCTCATAGGCTTGTAATTAGGGGTTTTGACATAAATTATGGCCAAATTGGAGTCATTTGAGGGCTAAAAATAAGGGCTTTAAATTTTTAAATTTGTAGCTTAGGGGGTTATAAAAATGATTTTTTGGATCAGTTTAGCGGGTTCTAGATTGTGGAGAAAAGGCCTAAGTGAGCAATATTGTTCCTTTATGCTTTGGCTCTTATTTTGTAACCTACATGTTAGATTTTTGAGGAAAACATAATCAGAAGATCCATATTTTCTCATATGTTGAGTATTGATTCTAATCCTTTTCATCATTCTTCATAAGTGTTTATTTGTTTTGATAGCAAAGTGTAGTGAATTACTTCTATTCCTCCTCTAAGTGGACAAAATTCAAGCCTTATGCAAAATATGTATGTTTGTTAAAAGATTGAGCTATTTGTGGTCTATCCCCTAGTAGTAAAATCCATTTAATTTATATGTTGATCAGTGATTCAAAGTGTTAGTCCTTTTGATATAAGAATTTTGGTTGCTATTTTAAATTCCAAGAAAATTCTTTGTTTAATTTTGGTGTATCACCCCATTTCCCATTTAGTTTTTAATTCCTTTTCCCTTTTCCCAATCAAGTTTTCAGTCAGGAGGTGATATTTCCAGATCAAATAGGAACCAACCTAGAATCCGTAGACTCCTTCTTAATCAAAGTCCACCCACAACTCGAGAAGGTTTCCATTGTTAAGATAAGATATCATTAAGCCCTAATGCATGAGTTGGGGTGGTATTTTAAAACCTAAACAACACTATGATTTTCTTCTTCTTTGGGTTTCCATGTGATATATTTGGCGCTCTTTGTTTCTTTGATCTTGTGAGAGCTATTTCTATGATAGAATCAATTTTGTATGCAATTTTCGCTAGATTATATCAGATTAGTTTTCAAATTTTAGTGAGTGTTGGTTCATCCCTCCCCTCTCAACATTGGTTAGAACCATCATCAACCCATTAAGGTAATGGGAAACTTTCTCCTTACCAACTTCTACATGGCCTATTTTGATGAGGACTCAATAGAACTCCTCTGTATACTCCTAAATAGATCTTCCTGCTTGTTTCAACCCATGCATTTTCTTAAGTAGATCAAACTCATAATCAACCAGGATGAATTGTCACTTCAATTTATCTAACACCTAATCCCATCTTATTATTTTCTCCTTTCCTCTTCTATTTCACTCCAATTAAATCTCCTGCCACCATATTTTCGCATGACCCTTCAGTCTGACCTTCGCAAACTTGACCCTATTAGGATCCTCATTATCTTCATACTTGAAATATTCTTCTAATTCATTTATCCATCTAATCAACTCCTGTGGGTTAAGTTTTCCTAAAAATGTGGGAACCTCAATCTTAGGTCTTTTCCCAATCTTGGAAATGGACTGAAAAAGCCTTTCTTCCTCTTGGTTCATAATTTTGCCTTCTCCTTCCTGATCAAAATTTCCTTCTTCTTCAGGTTCATCCTTGCTTTCATCTCTTACAACAAGATTCATGCCTTTTCAAATCTCTTCTTGCAATTCTTGCACTTGTCTTTGGAGGGCTCTAACCTCAGGTGACACACCTCTGGCTCTTCGGCCATGTTCCTTTCATGAAGTTATTTTTGCGCTTATTGTTGAAACCCTAAATCATGGTCCTGGTGCAAACTGCCTCACAGTCGGCAATCTATCTATACACATAGGAACTCCTTCTTGGATACCCCTTGATGGAGGATTCTCCCCTTAATACCACAAACACATAAAAAATAGAGATACAACAATAATTTGTGAGAACGGAAAATGGGCTTCTTATTATCTCCACAAGTGTAGAATTAAAAATTTTAGAATTACAATATGCAAAGACACATGAGAATTTTCCTTACAATATTCTATAAGACAAAGCCTCCAATAACTACCTAGAACTTCCCTGGACAACACTACATCTGTTTCTTATATAGGTAATTTTCCACCACCCGGGATGGTCCTAGAATTTAGCCATTAAGGCCGACCAACCCTAGAATTATTTTATTTTCATTTTTATTACATTAGAGTTGGCTCAAACAACTTTCAGAACTCAAAACAAATTTGAAGGAAACTCATTTTCTTCCATTTTAGGTAGTCCAACTTCTGGAGACCATAAGTCATCACCCGTTGACTCGATTGACTATAATGACCCAATTTTGAAAATATCACAAAATGCTCTATAGTGCTTAACTTATAAAAGATCTAGTCAGCTAAAGTTTTGACCCCATTCAGAACCTCTAAATCCTTCAAAACTTAGTTCAAAGTTTTTGTACCCTACTTCTAATACCAAAAATTGTCAATATCTTCAAAACTATACTTGATCTTGCAATGAAAGTTTACTGGCGGGCTGATATGACCAAAGTGAACCTCCAAGGAAGAAAATAGAGAATTCTGAGTTCAAATAGAAAACTTACTAAAAATAGTAAATTTTTGAAAATAGAAGCTCTGCACAAGATAACTCTTATTGAAAAGAAACTAGAAATATTTTTGTGTGATGCAAGATTTCCCTTACACCTAGGATGCTCCTCCATCAATTCCAAGGTTACAAAATATGGAAACAGATACTTAGGTTGCCATTGGTTCTCTCCTTGAGGTTCCACATGATGCTATAAAAGATGAGTTCCTAGTTAAACAACTCCATGCACCATCTTACAAAACTATTGATATTGAAATGGTGTAGGTCTTGGTTAGTCACCAATCCCCATGGTACCATGACATCTATGCCCAATTAAAGGATGGTATTTGTAGACACCTAAATATGATTACACAATTAAGTAGAATATTTAGCTCTCTCCTAGGATACTAATTAATTAAATATTAATTATTTAATTGCTTTACATCATCCCCTAGTTAATTAATTTAAATAATTAACTATAGTCTAATTAATTATCTAAATGGAAACCCATGGTCTGATAATTAATTAAAATCCCCTCCCTCTATTAATTTAAATAAATGTATTCATCTATTTAAATTAATTCACAAATCCCCCATTCCTCCTATTTTGGAATTAAATAAAGCATTTAATCCAATTTGAGCACATGGATCCTAACTTTAACCCCTAATCTAACTAATCCTAACTACCTAACCTTTAGTTCCAACTCAATTCAATCCATTCACACATGCTAACCCTTTCTTAAGTAGTTAATGACCCATGATTAGATAATCCAATCCTCCACTCATTCTCTCTCCTCCCATCACATCCTCCTAATTCTTCCACTTTCCCCCTAATCTAAGACAAATCACCCACTAATTATTTGCACAATCATAATCCATGGATTAATAAATCCTAACCCAACCCAATTCAACTCTCATGTCACATCCTCACATCCCCCAACTCTCTCACCTCATGTCAACCTTAAATACTCTTACACATCCATTACACACTCCATCTCCTTCTTACACATTTTTTCCCTATCTGATGCAGAGGCAATTGGATTAGAAAAACCAATCTCATCTAATGAATTTAAAATTCAAAAGTTGAACAATGAACCAAGTCTCCCCAAGTACATCCAATGGCTCCAAATGAGAAAAATGAATTAAGAGACTTATCCATAGCCTCTAGCACCTTATAACCTCTTCCAACACCATTTATAACTTTTCCCAATAGGTTCTCAAACCTCTACAAAGGATCAAACTCTCAAATCCACCTTTTAGCCCAAATAGACCTAGTAAGCCTAGTAGCCTTGAAATCGAGTAATAGGCCATATTTCTCTCAAAATTCCCAAGAAAATCCAAAATGTAAATGTATGTTAAAATAAAATTTTAGTCCTTCTTCAACATATCTCAAAACCAGGGGTGGTTGTTTTGGACCCTCAAACCAAAAAACTATAGGTCCACCTTTTGTTCCTAGGCCTAGTTGGCCCAATTTACAAAGGAACTATAAGAAATAATCAGCCTCAAATCCTATAACCTTTTAAAGTCTCTTAAAATTATCCCAAACCACATATTTTTCCATTATTTTTTAGACTTGATCTTCCCATATAGGAAAATCACAAAAGCCTCCTTAAATGGGCTTAAAAATTAGGGCCTCCTCAATACCCTATCGAAACTCAGTTATAGAATCAGTTCTCTGATCCTACACCATGTATATAAAATTTAAGTTGACTTTTTTAGATAAAAATATGGCCTCCTTAAGTCGGATATTTTTCTGCTATACCTTAGGCATCAATTTTATGCCCTTTTCAAACTCTTCCTTAGGGTGTACACCCACTAAATAAACTTATCCCACATCCAAATATTTAGTAACATAAATGTTTTTTAGATATGGTCCACTAAATGATAAAAATTAGATACATTCATTGAATGGCCCATTACATCATTTAAAGGATCAAAATAAGGTTATTTCAATGCTCTAATTTGACCACCTATAGCAACCCTTCAAATCTGAAAGAAAATAGACAATAAGAACTTTCAAGGAAGATATAAAATTATGTTATTTTATCATTATATCATCCAAAATCCTATTTCATGTCTAAGTCAATCAACCAAGCATCAAAACAATAAAATTTTGGAAGGAAAAACTTAGATTTTTATTGAATTTCTCAATATGTCCATACAGTTTGTACCTTCTATACTTTTCCATCATTGCAAGGAATATATAGACTTCATAAAACTTCCACAACTAATCCAAAGTAGTTGGGACTCATTAAAATAGCTAATTAATTGAGTTTTACACTTTCCCTCCATTTGACAACTAGTTGTTTAAGTTTGAATTTTGAATTTTAATCTCTTTATTTAAATAAAAGAACTGAACTTAAAACTCCCCTAATGATCTTTTATGGATCCAATCAACTTTTCTAAGTTTCCTAAATGCCTTTGAGGCTCCTACCAAGCCTAGGCCCATTAAATCCATAATTAGTTCCTATGGTTCGACTATGACTATTAGTGAACAAATTTGTCCTTTTCTAAGCTTTTAAAAACATTTAAATCTTTGCCCAAATGAAAAAGAAAATATATCACTATTAGAATGAGGTAGTTACTTAGAACTACACTCTCTGTATCTAAGGTGCAACTTTCCTCTAAAATAATTTAACCTTTTTCTCCTTTATTAAAAGAATGATTTTGCAATATACTTTTTACTAGAAAGTGCGAAAGGACAAATAATATTCCATTACAAATTTATAAAGGAATATCTCAAATCAAGATTAACAGAATCAATAAAAGCCAATTGACTAAAGATTCATAAAAAAATTATGAAGATCGACTACCAGGTTTGAAACATCAAATAAAAAATTAATGGAAGAACTTAATAGTGCATCCACATATTTTGTTTGCATATGGCCAATTCCAACTTAAACCAAAAAACATGCCTAATCTAACCAATTAATTAGAAAAGTCACAAATATTTCTATAAACCAACTGATATTATATTCAACACTATCTAATCTTACAGTATTCAAAACAACATACTTAAAGAAAAGTAGTTCAAAGTATCATAAAGTTATTTCAAACACCAGAGAATCGACCCTCATAGAGTCAAGTGAATCAAAATTTATAGCCATGTAGGGATAAAACCATTTTTGAAACTAACTCCAACCAGAGTCAAAGAAACTACCCATCCCCCTTTTCTAGGAACTATTAATTGACTAGGCCCTTAAACTATTCAAGAGAAAAAATATCTTTAGAAATTTTAGTTCATCAGGAAATGATCGCATGATGTGGAGCTATCTTGGTTGGCTTCTCCATGCTCCATTCCTAAAAAATCCATCACAAAAGGAGTTAACAACTACTAGCTAGGCAAGCCAAGTGTCTTAATTCTCTCTATCTAGATAACTCTACCTCTTTGCACTTCCTCCATCTTTTTCTCATGCATCCTCAAATAGTCATCGTCCATAATCAACAGGGAATCAATCCTTCCAATTCTAATGAAGTCTTTGATCACAACATCTTTATAACTCTTTTGGTCATTCATCTTCTTTTCCAAACAAGTGCTAACCTATTCTTCTCTTCGATCTAGATTAGGCATGTTATCTATCACCTACAATTCTATAGCTTAGAGGTCATTTTCCATTATCTCATGAATACATTTTAATTCTTTCAAGAATTTTTTAGAGACTTCAATACTTTTTTCAAAGATATCATTCCTCCAATTTGTGTTTACTTTTAATGAAAATAAGGCATTCTCATTCAACCCTAGCGTAGGTTTTTCTTTCAAAACTTTTCAAGATCACAGGCCATGATTTCATCAATCCTAGAAACCACATCCTCCCATCCTTTCTTTTCATTCTCCCAAGCAACAACCTCAACCTCTAATTCTTTAGTAATCTTAGACTCATCCTCAAGAACATAACTACTGAATTGCTCAAACCCTCTCTAGCAAACCCTTTCAATTTGTCAGAAAACATAGCTGCCAAATTTCTCAAACCCTCTCTAGATCAATTCTTATTCCATACTTTGACACCAAATGTCCAAGAAACTTCCCTTCTATGAGACATAACATAGATTTCTTCAGATTGAGTAATATGCCATGATCTCTATATTTACGTAGGATTGTTATCAAGTCACATAAATACTTATTTCTTCATTTCAAAAACACCATCATATCATCTAAATATATTACTATCACTTTGTTGATCAGATGTCTGAAAGAGGAGTTTGTATCACGTTGAAACATATCTCTTGCATTTATTAATCCAAATGAAATTCTATTGGATGCAAAGGTACTCCAAGGAGTGGTGAAGGTTGTCTTGTGTTGAATCTCAGAGGCTATGCTGATTTGATTATAACCTAAAAAACCCATCAAGCAGGGACATCATCTCAGAGCCTGCAATTGTTTGTAGAATATGATCCATGTTAGGCAAAGGCAAAATTATCTTTGAGACTCGCCTGGTTTAGATTCCTGAAATCTACACATATCCTTATTTGTTTACTTTTTTAATGCACTAGAAAAATATTTGCAACCCACATTGAGTGATGAATGGGATAAATTATTCTTGCTTCTATCATCTTATCCACCTCACGAAATATTGCATCTGCAACCTTTGGATTGTAATTCCTCAGTTATTGCTTGAAAGGATTGGCCCCAGGCTTCATTGGGATGTGATGTTTGAAATGTCCTTCCTTGAAATATTTTAGCTCTTCATATGACCAGGTGAAAACATCCTTGAATTCTCTTAGTAACTTGGAAAACCTCATTTTCTCCTCTACATTACAACAAGTGCCCAAATTAACAAACTTTGGATCATCTTCATTGCCAATGTTAATCTTCTCCCACTCACTAGATAATTTTTCATTAGGTGCAGTGGTTTCATTCATAAAATAGTCTCTTCTATCAAAGAGCTTTTCCAGATTCACTAACCCTTTTGGGATGTGATTTCCTTTTAATCCACTAGCTTCTAATCTAACATTTTCTCTGGGATCAATACAAACCTCCTAACATTCTACATCTGATCCTTCAAAGTACACAAAAGAGAACTTATCTACTCCTTATAGGAACATAACTATATGAGCATCATCACTGAACACCTACCATGAACTAGCATTATCTGACATGCTAGGCCTATGAATAAGTTCTATTGAATACTTATCCCTTCCAAAATGAGGATGTGGAATCAACAATGCTACTAAACTAGCTAAGGCATCAACTCTAGAGTTAAATTGTTTGGGCATTGCTTCAATTGAAAATACATCTAACCATTCCACCTCATCCCAGGCCCTATTTTGGTAGTGATTCAACCTTTCATTCTTGACAAAAAACAAGCTCCTAAATTTTTTTACAATAAATTCAACATCTCCTTTTTCTTTCAGTAGCTTAATTCCTTTATTCTTTGCTTCTTCCATGTAGAGAAGCAAGGCATCATACTCAATTGTGTTATTAGTGTTTTCAAATTCAAGATTAAAAGTAGAGGGGAACATTTATCTAGAGGGAGATATCAATACTATTCCAGCCCTTGACCTAGTTGAAGAACAACTCTCATCAAATTCTAGAGTCCACAAGTCTTCTCCTTTCAATATGTCTCGATCAGCTTCACCAACTTCAGGAATAATCAAATAATTAGCAAAATTTGATTCTTGATATAAAATATGTGACTTGGGATCTTTAGAGGGGAACATGTTATACTTAGGCCTAGCTTCAGGTTGTAGGACAACCTTTTGGTTACCTATAGGAATGGTAGCTTGAGACCAATCCAACTTAATTTCTCCTCCTATGTCTTTACAAAAGGTTCTTCTCAGGAGCATCCTATAACTAGTTGGGATGTCCGTAACAAGGATTGTTAGTTTTAACCTTTTATTAGGATGAGCTGCAAGAGATTCTTGAGCATTTTTAATCTATCCTACCAATGGGACTTTCTTGGAATTGATTGCATAAAATTTTATGAAAGTTTTTGTCAAAGGAAGATCTAAAGCCTTGGCCAGAGAGGAGGGCATTATGTTATCTGAAGCATCTAAGTCTATGATATAATTGTTTAATTTTTACCCATGTATGGACACATAAACATGGAAGGGCTCTAAATGTGTTTGGGTTTGAGGGACTTGAGTGGTTTCTAAATGAGCAATAGAATCCTTATCTATGGCCAAGTTGTCTCCTAATTTGATAGGAATTTCAGAAGAAGATACAATATTTAATTATTGAGTTTTATTAACAGGGGTAGAGCCTTTTACATAATTAATCAGCTTATCTAACTCCTTAGGGATGAGCTTTAAATAATAAGTAGGAGAAATTTGAATTTTGGAAAATTTTAAAAAATCAACTATATCGAAAATGGGTTCAAGCTTTGACCTTTTTAGCATCTTTACTTATGGTGTTAGGGGTCTCTAAAATTTATGACCACCACTGACTTGATTCATTGGTTCTTTTTCCTTCCTAATAGGCATTGAAGAAGGAGACTCAGTTGGAGTCCTACCACCATGTTGGTTTATGGTAAGCAAAGAACAAGAAGGATCTTCAAGAGTAAGAAGAACGCCACCACCTTTGTCAGATACTAATTCATATTCCAAGTAGTAACTCACCAAGTCACTAGGTCCTCCTAAGGCTCCTTCGCCGGTAGGTATCTCTACTATGCTTTCTCTATTAGCCTCCATTTGACAATATCTTACCATTTCAGGACAAGAGGAGCTATCGTGGTCATCAGTCAGGGGAAACATACATATATTCCCTCTATTTATAGTTGGGCCTTCAATTGAGAGTCTTTGTTGTCCTGGGAAAAGATTAGATTTCTTACCAAAGGTACCTCCACTTTGATTTAGATATCTACAAGGGATATCCTGATATGGAGTTGCAGGTTTGGGTAATTATCTCTTTATTTGAATCATGTCATTAACCAATCTCTAGAAAATAGGGTTGGTGGAACCAAAAGTAGATGCCTAACTATTATGGATTTTCACTTCCCTTTTTCACTTTCCTGTAGTTATCATATCATCCTCAAGTTTGATTTCTAGAGCCTGGGCAACCTCTTAATCTACTACTAAACATTTTCTTGCAGTTATCATATTGTCCTCATGTTTGATTACACTAACATGATTGAAACATTGTCTCCTGCAAGTAAAATTGAACCTAAAATGGAGCCTCTTCCAAAAAACAAGAACACGTGATCACTCAATCAACTATTAGAGTAACTTGTTCTCAGAGTAGGAATAAGCCCAAACCTATGAAATCTTCCTGCATTATAGTTGATTTAGAATCAACAGAAAAAGAAAAGATAGAATAGTCTGAGCCAGTCATGGACACTTCTCATAAGATCTCATTTGTTGAAGAAATTCGAGAAGAAGGAGGAACAAAGGCTCAAGGATCTTTGGCATTAGGAAATCCATTGTACTTCCAGACTCCTCCAAAAAAGAGTAGTTTGAAAGCACCAAACTGGTTCTAATTGGTAGTGAATAAGAAGTGAAGTATTGTTCCTGTTTCCACCCCGATAAGTGATGTGGTTAGTAAGTACCTAGGAAATATGCCTAAAATAAAAATGCCAAAGGTGGAGGGGCTTCTGGATTTAGATGAGGACACGGGGCATTGGATGGCTAATGTTTTTACTCCTACTACAAACAATCCTAGTGATGAAGTGACTCTACAAGATTTTAAAGTTGAAAAAATTGATCTAGGACATTCCACAAGAGCTGCAAAAATGAAGGTGTTTGAGTCGAGTAGCAGTAAGATTACTCGCAGGATATGGAAGGATGCTAAGGATAAATGAGAACTCAAAAAGTCCCTGAGGAAATTGTCTAGATATATATAGGCCATTCAAAGTCTAACTCCGTAGCCCCTCGACAAGATGCCCCTAAGAATTGATATTAAGTCCCCTGAGAATAATTTTTTTTTGGATCAGATTCAGAGGGATAGGTCTGTGTCTAAATAATTTGGTGAGTGGATTGATACCATCACTAAGGAAGTTGCTAAATATTTGACAAATTTCAGCACAACTTTTGAGGATGAGTCCAAGATTACTAAATAATTAGAGGATGAGGTTGTTTCTTAGGAGAATGAAAAACAAGGATGGGAGGGTGTGGTTTTTGGGATTGACTAAATGATGGCCTATGGTCTTGATAAGTTTTTGAAAGAAAAACATGTGCTAGGATTGAATAAGAATGCCTTGTTTTCATTAAAAGTAAACACAAATTGGAGGAATGATATATTTGAATAAAGTATGGAAGTCTCTACCAAATTCTTGAATGAATTCAAATGCATTCATGAGATAATAGAAAATGACCTCTAAGCTATAGACTTGTAGGTGACAGATAATGTGCCTAATCTAGATCTAAGAGTAGAATAGGTTAGAACTTGTTTGGAGAAGAAGATGAAGGATTGAAAGAGTTCTAAAGATGTCATGATCAAAGATTTCATTAGAATTGGAAGGATTGATTCCTTGTTGACTATGGGAAATGACCATTTGAGGATGCATAAGAAAAAGATGGAAGAAGTGAAAAGAGGCAAAGTTATCTAGATAGAGAGAATTAAGATACTTGGCTTACCTATCTAGCAACAATTAACTCCTTTTATGGTGGCTTTTTAGGAATGAAGCACATAAAAGCTAGTTAAGAAAGCTCCAGATCATTTGACCATTTCCTGATGAACTAAAATTTCCAAAGATAGTTTTTTGGTTGAATATTTTAAGGGCCTAGTCATTTAATAGTTCCTAGAAAAGGGGGATGGGTAGTTTCTTTGACTTCGGTTGGAGTTAGTCTCAAAAACATTTTTATCCCTATGTTGTGATAAATTTTGATTCATTTGATTCTGTGAGGGTCAATTCTCCATTGTTTGAAATAAATTTATGATACTTTGAACTACTTTTCTTTAAGTATGCTAATTTGAATACTGTAAGATTAGATAGTGTTGAATATAATATTAGTTGGTTTATAGAAGAATTTTTTACTTTTCTAACCATTTGGTTAGATTAGGCATGTGTTTTGGTTTCACTTGCAATCAGTCATATGCAAACATTATCTGTGGATGCACTATTAAGTTCTTACAGTCATTTTTATTTGTTGTTTCAAATTTGGCAGTCATTCTTTGTAATTGTTTTATGAATCTTTAGTTAGTTTTTTTTCATTGATTCTGTTAATCTCGATCTGAGATATTCCTTTATAAATTTGTAATGGAATATTATTTGTCCTTTCATACTTTCTAGTTAAAATGTATATTGCAAAATCATTCTTTTAATAAAGGAGAAAATGGTTAAATTATTTTAGAAGGAAGCTGCACCTTAGATTTAGAGAGTGTAGTGGTGAGTAACTAACTCATTCTAATAGTGATAGATTTTATTTTTCATTTGGGAAAAGAGTTAAATGTTTTTAAAATCTTAGAAAAGGAAAAATCAGTTCACTAAAAGATTTTTGGAGACTTTGTTGGGGAGTCTGGCACAAAGAAGACCAGTGCTTGAGTATTTTGTTTAATGAATAATCATGGTGTTGCTTGTTGATGTGATACTTGGTCAATAAGAATTTCTCCCAGTTTTGCATCCTGATTTGCATTTGTTAGATACTCAAGAAGATATTATTGTGGATCTTAATGTTGTGGCCTATAATTTAAGAATGACCAATCATCAATATCAACAAATTCGACTAGTAATAGAAGAAGAAGAAGAAATTGGTGAATGGTTAAGAGGCCTCCCTATAGCCGAAGTAGCTACAGTGGTAGATAGGGTAGTCCAAAGACCTTAAAGATGAATATTAACCTCAATATCTTAAATAATCACAACCAGTAAGTTGGATGAAAGAAGGTACACAAGGGGAGATAGAGCTAAAGGTTTAATTGACAAATATTTTGAAGCTTTGAGACGACTGAACTTTACCCTTGATATCCCTGTAAGAAGGAAGGTTCAGAATACAAGTAGACCTTCTTTTCCTCTTAAGTTATCACCAGTTATTGCTACTTTTCAAGCCCTCACTCTATTTGAAACACTTGTTCCATCTCATTTAACACTCATCCCCTAAATATCATTCTACTTAACATGGCTCAAAACCAACCATGGGGAACCCAAGTTGCCCCCTAGACTTGACCAATTTTAAGCTACAAGCCTTACCTAAAAGAGCTAGAGAGGTCCTTTCTAAATTTAGCGGGGATGGCAAGGTCTCCCCAAATGATCATCTTAACACGTTTAACACTGCATGTGGGGTTATTGCTATGATAATTGAAGATGTATTCATCTTCTTGTTTTTTTGGACATTGACTAAGGTTGTTGCAGACTGGTTCCACCATCTTCCTAATGGTTCTATCAAGACTCGGAATACTATGAAAACAACCTTTGCAGCTCACTTCAAAGCAGTGGATGATGAACATTCTCTACTACTTCAACTCTCTTAGTTAAAAAAAGAGATGCATAATCCAATGAGGGAATTCGTTGCCAAGTTTAACAAGCTCTTACATCAAATACCTAATGCACATCAGCCTAGTGATGAGAATAGGAAGGGTTTATTTGTGAATGTCATGCCTCCTTATATTAGTTTTGACTTGCGACATGAGAGAGTAGCAGATTTGATGATATGATAACTATAGGAAAATGGAAATGGGAAGTGAAAATACCTAATAGTCAGACATCTACTTCTAGTTCCACCAACCCTATTGTCCAAAGATTGGTTAATGACATGATTCAAATGAAGAGACAATTACCCAAACCTGAAACTCCATATTGGGATATCCCTCATAGATATCTAAATCCAAGTGGAGGTAAATTTGGTAAGAAATATAATCTTCTCCCAGGACAAAAATGTCTCTCAATTGAAGGCCCAACTATAAATAGAGGGAATATATATATTTTTCACCTGACTAATGACCATGGCAGTTCCTCTTGTCCTGAAATGTTAAGATATTGTCAAATGGAGGCTAATAAAAAAATCATAGTAGAGATACCTACCAATGAAGGAGCCTCAAGAGGACCTGGTGACTCCATGAGTTACTACTTGGAATATGAATCATATTTTGATAGAGGTGGTGATGTTCTTCTTACTCTTAAAGATCCTTCTTGTTCTATGCTTACCAAAAACTAATGTGGTGGTAGGAATCCAACTTAGTCTCCTTCTTCAACACCTATCAAGAAGGAAAAATAACCAATGAATCAAGTCAATGGAGGTCATAAATTTTAGGGACCCCTAACACTAGAAGTAAAGATGCTAAAAATCTCAGAGCCTATACCCATTTTCGATATAGTTGATTTTTGTAATTGTTCCAAAATTCAAATTTCTCTAGATGATTATTTAAAGCTCAAACCTAAGGAGTTAGATAAGCCGATTAATTATTAAAAGGATCTACCCCTATTAATAAAATTTAGTAAGTAAATATTGTATCTTCTTCTAAAATTCCTGTCAAATTAGGAGATGACTTATCCACAAATGAGGAGTCTACTACTCATTTAGAAACCACTCAAGTCTCTCATACCCCTACAAAGTTATATCCCTTCTATGTTTCTTTGTTCATACATGGGTACAAATTAAACAATTGTATCATTGAATCAAGTGCTTCAGATAACGTAATTCCCTCCTCTCTGGCCAAGGCTTTAGATCTTCCTTTGACAAAAAATTTCAGAAAATGTTATGCAATGGGCTCCAAGCAAGTCCCATTGGTAGGAAAAATCAAAGATGCTCAAGTCTCTTTTACAGCTCATCCTAATAAAAGGTTAAAACTAACAATCCTTATTGCTGACATCCCAACCAGTTATAGGATGCTCCTTAGCAGAACCTTTTGCAAAGACATAGGAGGTGAAATTAAGTTGGATTTGTCTCAAGCTACCATTCCCATAGGTAACCATAAGGCTTTCCTGCAAACTGAAGTTAAGTCTAAGTATACTGTGTTCCCTTCTGAAGATCCCAAGTTACATATTTTATATCAAGAATCAAATTTTTCTAATTATTTGATTATGTCTGAAGTTGGTGAAGATGATCCAGAAATATTGAAAGGAGAAGACATGTAGACTCTGGAATTTTATGGGAATTGTTCTTCAACTGGGTCAGGGGCTAGAATAGTATTGATATCTCCCTCTAGAGAAATATTCCCCTCTGCTTTTAATCTTGAATTTGAGAACACTAATAACACAGTTGAGTACAAGGCCTTTCTTCTTGGCATGGAAGAAGCAAAGAAGAAAGGAATTAAGCTACTGAAAGAAAAAGGAGATGTTGAATTGATTATAAAATAAGTTAGGAGCTTATTTTTTTTCAAGAATGAAAGGTTGAAGCACTACCGAAACATGGCCTGGGATGAGGTGGAATGGTTAGACACATTTTCAATTGAAGCAATGAGAAAACAATTTAACTCCAGAGCTGATGCCTTATCTGGCTCAACAATATTGTTGATTCCACATCCTAATTTTGGAAGCGATAAGTATTCAATAGAACTTATTCATAGGCCCAGCATGCCAAATAATGCTAGTTCATGGCAGGTGTTTAGTGATGATGCTCATATAGTCATATTTCTGTAAGGAGTAGATAAGTTCTCTTCTGTGTATGTTGAAGGATCAAATGCATAATGCCATGAGTTTTGTGTTGATCCTGAAGAAAAGGTCAGATAAGAAGCTATTGGATTAAAAGGAAATTACATCCTAAAAGGGTTAGTGAATTTGGAAAAAATCTTTGATAGAAGAGACTTTTTTATCAATGAAACCATTGCAGCTAATGAAAAATTATCTAGGGAGTGCAAGAAGATTAACATTGGAAAATATGATAATCCAAAGTTTGTTAATTTGGGCACCTACTGCAATGTAGAGGAGTAAATGAGGTTTTCCAAGTTACTGAGAGAATTCAAGGATATTTTCACCTGGTCATATAAAGACTTAAAATATTTTAGGTAAGGACAATTCAAACATCACATCCCAATGAAGCCTAGGGCCAATCCTTTGAAGCAAAAAATGAGGAATTATAACGCAAAGGTTGTAGATGCAATCTTTCATGAGGTGGATAAGATGCTAAAAGAAAGAATAATTTATCCCATTCATCACTCAACGTGGGTTGAAAATATTATTCCAGTGTATAAAAAGAGTTGAGAAATAAGGGTATGTATAGATTTCAAGAATATAAACTAGGCGAGTCTCAAAGATAATTTTCCTTGCCTAACATGGATCATTTTATACAAATAGTTGTGGGCTCTGAGATGATGTCCCTGCTTGATGGGTTTTCAGGTTATAATCAAATCATCATAGCCTATGAGATTCAACACAAGACAACCTTCACCACTCCTTGGAGTACCTTCACATCCAATAGAATGTCATTTGGATTAATAAATGCAGGAGCTACGTTTCAACGTGCTACGAACTCCTCTTTCACAAATCTAATCAACAAAGTGGTAGTAATATATTTAGATGATATGATGGTATTTTTGAAAAGAAGAAAGAAGCATTTACACAACTTGAGAACAGTCCTACAAAAATGTTGAGTTCATGGCATATCACTCAATTTGAAGAAATTTGTGTTCTGTGTCACAGAAGGGAAGCTGCTTGGACATTTGGTGTCGAAGAACAAAACGAGAATTGATCTAGAGAGGGTTCAAGAAATTCAGTAGCTATGTCCTTGAGGACGAGTCTGAGATTACTAAAGAATTAGAAGTTGAGGTTTCTTCTTGGGAGAATGAAAAGAAAGGATGGGAGGATGTAGTTTCTGGGATTGATAAAATCATGGCCTATGGTCTTGATAAGTTTTTTAAAGAAAAACTTGTGCTAGGGTTGAATGAGAATGCCTTATTTTCATTAAAAGTAAACACAAACTAGAGGAATGATATCTTTGAAGTATCTACCAAATTCTTGAAAGTATTAAAATGCATTCATGAGATAATGGAAAATGGCCTCTAAGCTATAGAATTGCAAGTGACATATAACATGCCTAATTTGGATTGAAGAGAAGAACATGTTAGCACTTGTTTGGAAAAGAAGATGAATGACCAAAAGAGTTCTAAAGATGTCATGATCAAAGACTTCATCAGAATTGGAAGGATTGATTCCCTGTTGATTATGGGCAATGACTATTTGAGGATGCACAAGAAAAATATGGAGGAAGTGAGAATAGGTAGAGTTATCTAAACATAGAGAATTAAGACACTTGTCTTACCTTGCCAAAAACTGTTAACTCCTTTTGCGGTGGCTTTTTAGGAATGGAGCACAAAGAAGCCATTCAAGAAAGCTCGAGATTATTTGACCATTTTGTGATGAACTAAAATTTACAAAGATAGTTTTTTGGTTGAAGAGTTTAAGGGCCTAGTCTGTTAACAGTTCCTATAAAAGGGGGATGGGTAGTTTCTTTGACTCCGGTTGGAGTTAGTTTCAAAAATGGTTTTAGCCCTATGTGGCTATAAATTTTTATTCACTCGACTCTGTAAGGGTCAATTCTCTGGTGTTTGAAATAACTTTATGATACTTTGAACTACTTTTCTTTAAGTATGTTGTTTTGAATTTTATGATACTTTGAACTACTTTTCTTTAAGTATGTTGTTTTGAATACTGTAAGATTAGATAGTGTTGAATATAATATCAATTGGTTTATAGAAAAATTTGTGACTTTTCTAATTAGTTGGTTAGATTAGGCATGTGTTTTGGTTTCAATTGGAATCAGTCATATGCAAACAAAATCTATGGATGCACTATTAAGTTCTTGCAATAATTTTTATTTGATATTTCAAATCTGGCAGTCGATCTTCATAATTGTTTTATGAATCTTTAGTCAGTTAGATTTTATTGATTCTGTTAATCTTGATCTAAGATATTCCTTTATGAATTTGTAATGGAATATTATTTATCCATTCGCACTTTCTACTAAAAAGTATATTGCAAAATTATTCTTTTAATAAAGGAGCAAAAGGTTAAATTATTTAAGAAGGAAGTTGCACCTTAGATGCATAGAGTGTAGTTGTGAGTAACTACCTCATTCCGATAGTGAATGATTTTATTTTTCATTTGGACAAAGGGTTAAATGTTTTTAAAAGCTTAGAAAAGGATAAATTTGTTCGCTAACAGTCATAATAGGACCATAGGACCTAATTATGGATTTAATGGGCTTAGGATTGGTAGGAGCCTCAAATGCATTTAGGAAACTTACAAAAGTTGATTGGATCCATATAAGATCATTAGGGGAGTTTTAAATTCAGTTCTTTTATTAAAATAAAGAGTTAAAATTCAAAATTCAAACTTAAACGACTAGTTGTCAAATGGAGGGAAAGTGTAAAATTCAATTAATTAGTGGTTTTAATGAGCCCCAACTACTTTGGATTAGTTGTGGAAGTTTTATGAAGGCTATATATGCCTTGGAATGATGGAAAAGTATAGAAGGTACAAACTGTATGGACAAATTGAGAAATTCAATAAAAACCCAAATTTTTCCTTCCAAAATCTTGTTGTTTAGATGCTTGGTTGATTGATTTAGACATGGAATAGGATTTTTGATGATCTAATGATACAATAACATAATTTATATCTTCCTTGAAAGTTCTTATTGTCTGTTTTGCTTCATTTTTTAAGGGTTGCTATAGGCCGTCAAATTAGAGCATTGAAATAACCTTAATTTGATCCTTTAAATGATGTAATTAGCCATTCAATGAATGTATCTATTTTTATCATTCAATCGATGCTATGTAACATTTTTTTATGTTACTAAATATTTGGATGCAGGTAAGTTTATTTAGTGGGTGTACACCATGAGGAAGAGTGGGAAAAGGGCATAAAATTGATGCCTAAGGTATAGCAGAAAAATATCTGACTTAAGGAGGCCATATTTTTATGTGAAAAAATCAAATTAAATGCTATATACATATATCTTTTAAAAATGGATAAGTTTAAGTCTAACTCAAATTTACCTTTTCCACTTAGTCGCTAACTTGCTAGCCCCATGAACTGTTAGTTGCAGGCTCACAGTCTCTTTTGTATCGTCAAAGTTAACACCCGTGAGTTGGCAATCATCCAGGTTGTCTTTATCACTAGCTTGCAGATGGGTTAGAAGTTTAGATGTTAACCACAACAACCCTGGGAGTGTTTAAGTCCAAGCCTTTTGTTGCTAGGTCGTAGACTATCTGTTAAAATTTTCTCTAACCATGGTGACCCTGTGAAAGATTTTTTTCCTTTAATTTCCATCTCCGAGACTTATTTGATAGCTAGTGAAATCCTTGGTGAACTGGCGAGTATGAAGTAATTTATGTTAATCACTAAATCACAATTTCTTTTCATAACTTAAATATTTTCTTTGCGAGTTAACGAGGTTGTACCAGGTGTCCCTATTGCAACATACCAAAAGGTTTTAAATCAACAGTGATCATTAACTCGTGAAGCATCAAATAATATTGTGTAGTCTCCTGACGAGTTGATGAGTAAATACCATGTAGAAAATGGTGGACCCTGGTCAGAGGTAAAGATAAAGTTAAAGATCTGTCAGATGAAATTTAATCTAACTGTAGGTGGGATGCCTTAATTGAAAGTTACAAGAAGGTTATTCATTATGGGATCACACCTAAGTGACATGTGGTAGCTATTTACAAAAGGATGATTTCTTTGATCGCTATCTCACAAAGTTATTGGGTAGTTAGTGGAAACTGCAGTGAGCCTGCGATTGAAGAAAAGTGCTATAGAAAATCCTTTGGTCACCAACTCGCGGGAGTTCTAGGCTATGATAAAAAATGTTAGAAAGTTAGCAAGAAGGTTTAAGAGTTAATAGAGTTTCCTTTAGTCGCTAGATTGTGGAGGTCTGTGGAGGTTAGTAAGAAGTGTTTGCGACCTAGAGAGTATATGTTTTGAGGACTAATTGCCAACTCACTACAGTGTATGATGTTTGAAAAAAGGTGTTAGCGATTTGGTGAAGTACCTATATAAAGTGAAGAAAAGTGTATAGATTTAGAGAATCATTGATTGAAACCTAGAGCTATCCATTGAAATACATGATTATGGTATGAAACTGTGATAGAAAAGTATAAGTTATTACAGTTTGTCAACTTAGTAAGAATTTATGAAGTATAGATCATTACAAAGATTGCATGGTGATGACAGTTCTCTAAGGTGACAACATGAAAAAGCTTGAGAATTTATAAAAGGATGTGTTATGTCAATTACCAAGTACCTTTCCATTTGAGATTTTGTAGATTTTGTGTGTGCTGAGACTTGATTACAAATCTAGTATTCAAGAAATTGTTGAAGTTTTTCTAAGTTTCAGGTTTTAGAAATGCTTGAAAGATGAGTCAATCAACTATTGGATCACTTACCAAGAAGGAGAATGGTAGCAGAATCTAAGATGAATTAATCAAAATGCTCCCCAAGTGCTCAAAATTGAATGTTTCTAATGAATTCAAGTGGCAGGATGCATGGGGCCAATGAAAAAATGTAGACACCCCTGGAATGATTAGATCTTCTCTTTTCCACTTCTTCTGGGAAAATAGAGTTAAGGAGGTCCCTATCTCAAATCCATTGGAGCTAGGTATAGGAAAGTTGATATGTCTAGATGTGTACATGGCTATGGAATTTATGAGGAAGTTTGATAGAAAGTATGATGCTATTACAAGATTAATAAGGAAGAAGGACATGTCTAAATTGGCAAGGATTGATTATGTCAGCATTGTGGAGAAATTTGACATTACTGGTGCAATGTGCATTGAGATTGAGCTTGACACAGAGAAGTGGTACTTTGAAAAGCTCCATAAATTCATAAAGAATAATTTAATGCTAAATTTATTCTAAGGGTTGATGGTAGGAGGGTAATCATACCAGAAGAACTGATGCCACCTTATGATCTGACCAAGTTTCACCACTTCTTCCAGTGCACTGTATATTGTTATTGTAAGGTATTAGGGATTGAGACTGATAAAAAAGTCACTTTTGACCTACTTCAGATGTCTATGGAAATTTAGGATCCACATGTCAAAAAGGATTATGATTATATTAGATGGATAGTCACCGAGCTCCATGAGGGTTTGAAGAAAATTGTCATTGCTTGGAAACCCTCAGAAATTAGGTTTACGCATTACTCTCTGTTGATGCACCTAATCCTATTCTATAAGTTCAAGGACATGGATGATGAGCTCAATATTTTCAAGTATGAATTTGACTTCTTATAACTTGTGCAAAGATGGACTTAGGTTTGTGATAGTTCTTCCTGCCTGTCAAATTTTAGTTGTTTTCAAAATTGGATAGTGCAACCTTTGTATACCATACTAGGTACCCCAATTGAGAGACTAATAGGGGGAATAAGAAGAGTCCTTAGGCCCATAAAATTCTTAGATAACTACCCATTCATGCATAATTTTGGGGACTTCTTTTATTTTGACAATGTAATCATAATCAGGGTTTATGGGTGTCCTTAGCCACCCCATATTTTACCAAAAATAGTACCACCAAGAATTGCTGGGTTAGAATTCATATGGAAGTTGACCTTAGATAATAAAGACCTTTTAGAGAGGCATAAGAATAGAACTTTCCTAACTATGTTGTGGGGTGTACACTATTTTACTATAGGGAAGAAAGCCCTTGACCAGATAAATGAGTTCTTAAGGTATTTGTGAAAGCCTTTTGCCATAGCTAGGTATTGTGATTCTAAAGGTTTCATCAAGAAAGCATGCAAGGAGATGATTCCTTTCTTCCAAAAGGTAAAGGACCATGATCCTCTAGAGTATGAGGATTTAATCAAAAACATAATCAATATGGATGAGATTACAGAGAGGGCCAAAAAGTGGCAGGATTTGATGAGAGTATAGAAGGGGTTAAAAGAGATGGATGGTTCCTTTTATGGTTTTTTCCCTGATACTCCATATTTGGACTGATTTGATAAGATGATCAATGCTGATGAGAAATTAATGGCTCAAATTCCAAAAGAGGTGGTCCTATAGGAAGCTTCCATAAACATTGAGTTTGATGAAGATATTGATAGTATGAAAGATGAAGGGTCATTTTCTCATGACCCAATAGCAGTTAGAGAGAAAGTAAGGGCTAAAAAGAAGGTGTTGAAAAGTAGAGGTAGTGCTCTAGTCCTAGGGCATGGCCCACATTTTGAGAGCATCGGGAAGAAGTTGGAAAATATTCCTTTTTAGGAAGAGAAGATTTCAAAAATAGAGCTACTAGTGGGCTTAAGGTCATATGAAGGGGTCCTAGAAGCCCCAAGAATTCATGAAGGATGACTAGTTCATCAAAATCCCAAAATTCAAAAGCCTACTGTAGAAGCTTAAAGAAAAGGAGCTCAAGGATACCCTCACCTTTGAAGGTGACAAAGAGGAAAGGAAAGAGAAAATTGTAAAATCTCTTAAAGAATATGATCTAGAGTTAGAACATATTTATGAGGATCAAGCCAAGGAGTAGGTGAAAAGAAGTGGTATGTTACTACTACCCGATTGGGACTTACAGTCAACCTTTGTGATAGATCAAATCAAGTATCAGTAGGACCCTCTATTTAGGACCGAAGTAGAGATTGGAGACATTGTGAGAGGATCAGGATTTGATCCTAAATCAAAGACATTTGCATTGTGGCAGCTAGCTCCTATCCAAAAGCCTCATGTTGTCAATATTTAGCAGGATAGGATAGCTAATATAATTATTTGGAATTTAGACAACATAGGGGATATTGAATTTGCCTCTTCTTTGCAGCAATTGTCATTCCTAAACTGGCTAAAATAGAGCATATTTCTAAGAGGTACATAGATACCTATCATCCGTTAACTGTAGTAGCCAAGAAGTATGGGAAACTAATTGTATGCAATGAAAATATGGACCTATTTTATGCAAATACAAAACACCAAACAATCACATTAGATGTTAGTAATATGAAATGCAACAAAATAAGTAATTTTCACTACAAGCTCAATGAGCTAAAACAAGGTTACCCAATAACCTTGTTTGATTTTCTCTTCAAGATTATTGTGGGCATGCTCTCCCAACAGAAATCAAATTCAATCTAAATGCAAAACTATGAAATGGAAGATGAGGGTTTTGGAGACAAGTATGAGAAACTTGCCCCAAATCTCACAATGATATGCAAGTGCAAGATCTATGAAGAAGATAGTGCACAAGCAAAATGATGCAATATATTTTGATTTTTCGAATAAGGAATAAAATGAAAACTAACTATGAATGAGAATTCAAGATTCAAACTATGTTATGGAATAAAAGTTAATCTATGATGTAAGAATTGAAATCTAAACTAAAAATAAAGATGCAAACAAACTATGCTAAGAAATTGAAATACTACAATGCTAGATTTCTAGAATGCTTAAAATACTTAGAAAGCTTAATGATTATTTTTGCAATAATCTTATTAGTCTACAAATGAAAGAGAGGTCTTCTTTTATAGAGATTTCAAAAGGATTGGATGGTGGAGATTAAGAGGCAAAACAATGAGTGGCTAAGATTAAGAGGCAAAAGGGAAGTGGCTAAGATGAAGAGGCAAAAAGAAATGAGTGGATAGGATTAAGAGGCAAAATAATGTTAGGTAGGGTTTGACAAAGGTGAAGTGGAAAAATTCAAACTTCATTTGAGAGGGAAAAAGGGATTTGAAAATGATTGGTGGAGAAAAAGATGGAGAGGTGGCCACCTTGGAAAAGGTGATTGTGCACATGTTTAGAGGTAATCCACCTTTTAATTAAGTTAGAGGAATATTAGAAAAAGGTAAGTTTAGAAAAAGAGGAAAAGGGGTTAAATTAAAAGGATTTTAATTTGAAACGTAGCTTAAAAGAATTTTAGGCTAGTGAGGGAATACAATATATAAAATTTATTTTATAAAGGGAAATAGAGGGATAATATATTAAATTGAGTTTAATATATTATAGTATTTAAATACAAAAGGAAAATAAATTTATTTAATTAAATTTAATTTAATTAAATAAATTTAATTTAATTAAATAAATAGAAGAATATACAAATATAGTTAATTAATTAAAATCAACTATAATGTTAAGGGAAAATATTAATAAAAATTAATATTAGAATCCAAATGGAAAATGAATTTATTTAAATAAATTTAATTTAATTAAATAAATAGAGGAATACAAAAATATAGTTAATTAATAAAAATCAACTATAATGTTAAGGGAAAGTATTAATTAAAATTAATATTAGAATGCGAATGGACAATTTTAGGTGTCTACATTTTGCCCCTCTTTAATGCGGTGTCAAAATCAACATCACGTCAAAGAAGAAGAAAACAAGATGTCCCAAGAGTCATGCCTAACCGATGACGAGAAAAGGATGAGGATGGTGCCCCCTTGAGAAAATTGAGCAAATTTTTTTTTTTTGACAATTTTCTCAAAAAGGAAGGGTGAGGATAGTGGAAGTGAATAATAGAAGGCCTCCAATTCAAAATGAACCTAAATGAAAATTATCATTATGTCAACATGGGAGAGCATATACTATTTTGATATTGTTCTTGGCATTATGTACCAAGGTATGAGGAACCAGGATGACTATGTGCCAAGTACATGATAAAAAAGGTAAAATACAACCATATGTCATATGATGCCATGATATTGAAGACCATGAAGCCCCTTTGACAATAGGATGCAAAGACCATGATCGATGCAAAAAATACTAATACATATAAGAAACAAGAAAGCATGCACAAAAAACCAAAAGCAAACCAACATATTGCCCCTAGTCAAGATGAAAACTAATTGATTGATTGATTGAGTGACTGGGAGGGCAGGGCCTCAAGGATTGGGAAGGATACATCTGATGATGATGATTGTATTTGAGATTGATCAATTGATTATCAGCTGATTTGGTTTAAGACAATGGCTTGATTAAAGATTAATGTGCTAGATTGTAAGATTGGATTGCATGGACTAGTATTGATTGCACTTGATTGGGCCAACTTGGGATCTTTTAGATTATGGGTTTTTTATTTATTTTCTAGATTTTATTTTTTAATTTATTTAGATAAGTAGATTGGATAGAATGGGATTGGAAGAGAAGATGATTGGATAAGATGAGATTGAATCTCAAGGAAGGGGAATAAATGGATTGGATTAGAAGATAAATAGATTTGATAGACAAGATAGTTTGAATAAGATGAAAGGATGATCAAGGAATTGGATGGGATGGGATAGAAAAATGATAAGTGGATTAGGACCAATGAAAAGGGATAACCAAGGAATGATAGAGGATGGAGAGATGCTTGGTTAGAAAATGAATGGATGGAATGAGTGGGATTGGATAGGAGATCGATGGAATAAATGGATAGGTAAGGGTAGGATATGGAAGGCTATAGGATGGGGGGCATAGGGATAGAGATCCAAGAAATATGTGAAAAAAGGAGTTACATGATCCACACTAGAAGGAGGAGAAAGAAGGATGGAAAGATGGAGGATAAAAATGTATAGGATGGAAGGATGGTGATAGGAGACGGGGATGATGGGGAAGAGGTGGATGAGGATTCAAGGACCATGTTGCAAAGGAGTTAGATACCCTAGACCATAGGTAGGAAAATGAAGAATGGAAAGATGGGGGATAAGGATGTAAGAAATGGAAAGATGGTGTGTAAGGGATGCATGAAGGAGATGAAGGTTTATTCATTGTCCAAAGTATGTAAGGATATTTTCTTTGTAATTAATACCTCTAGTTTTTTATGAAGGGAAAAGGTATGAAAGTGAAAAGTGGATGGATAAGGGATATGAGATGGAGGTTATGAAGATGATAGGAGACAATGATGTGGAGGATATAAATGGAATTGGATAATAGATAATGGATGGAGGAAATGTATAGGATAATCAAGATAAAAGACATGGGAAGGCATACAAACTCAAAGAGTATTATGAATGATGGATTAAGAGAATAAATAATGAGGACTATTAGATGGAGGATAGGAGATGTGTAAGATATTTATGGTAGCATAGTATGGATGGACCTATACAAGAAAAAGGATGGATAAGGAGTAGGATTATGGATTAAGGTACATATGGATAGAGGAGATGTATAGGATAGTCAAGATCAAAGATGGAAAAGGAAATGATAAGAAACTTAGATAGGACAATGGATGGTGGATAGGAAATATGGAAGATATTTATGGTAGCATAGAATGGATGGAGCTTGCCCCCAAGTATGAAGAAAAACTAGAGGGATGGATTACACATGATGCTTGTTTACCAGGTTTTCATCATGGTACTTGTCCAAGGATCCTGATTACCAAGCTTTCACCGTTGAACATTTTATTTTTATTTTTCTTTTTTTTTGACTTTTTTTTTTTGGAGAAATTTGATCCCAAAGCTCTTTGGATAATGTTCCTCTGGAAAGATATGCTATGATTGGCCAAGGCCGTTGAAAGGTAAACTCAAAGATGTTGATAATGGTAGATGATAGCTAAGGATTTATGTGCAAGATGGGGTAAGAAGAATGAGATGATATGATATGGAAGGATAGGGAGTAGATATAGGAGTATTGAAAGGTTTATATGGGAGTAGGTGGAAATGATGGCAAGATTAACATTGACACACAACTTGAAGGGTAGCGAATAGGTGATAGGAGAATGAATTGGCTAGAGGGAGGTTTTGATGTAGGAAGTGATGTGGATTTTCGAACACAAGGACCCAAAATAGATGGAGGAGAGAATGGAATATGTTTGGAATAATATGGGGTGGAAGTATTTGGAAGCTTGAATGTCAACTTTGATTTATATTTTATATTCCGGTCCTTTAAGAGAGACTTGGGAATCCACATAGCTTTTGATTTTTCTTTACATTTATATGCTTTTGATCGTAATTCTTCCATGATGGATTTAGGAACCCATATTTTCTTTGATTTTTTTCTTTCTTGGAGGACCCTTGTGGTCTCTTGAGTATTTCCCTTTTATTTGTAGCCACATGTCAATTAGATAGGACATGGCGATCTTCATATGTAAGTGGATTCTTGTATTTTTTACTTTTATGTTGTGCATCCAAATTGCTTCCAAAAGACTTGGGAATTGTGGATGAATGAGGCTCAAATAATGGATTTTGATGGATGGATGGATATAAACATCTCAAGAATGCATGTATTTGTTGATCTTGAGGTATGGTGGAAGAGATAAATGATGAGCTAGGAGTGAGAGGTATAGTGGATGAAGGAACATAAGGACCTAAAATGGATGGTAGAATGAAGGGCTTAGCATTGGGATATAAGGTCCCAAAATGGATGGATGGGATGAAGGATTTCCTTTAGAAATATAGGGGCCCAAGATAGATTTGGAAGATAATGAAGGAATATGTTTACACTTGAATGAAGGCATATAAGGTGTAGGAGGGATATGAGCATATATAGAGTGAACGATATCACTAAGTCCATCAAGTGTAGGGTTTCCTTGGTCCTCGAGAGGCTCCTTAATAGGAATAATAAGAGCTTGAGGAGGAATAGGATCTTGTGAAGGATTAAGATCTTGGTGGAGTATCACGAAGGAGAGTGGTATCTTATGGAGGATTAGGATCATGAGGGGAATAAGGGGGACTAATGGGATCTTGAGAGGGATTGGAATCATGACATGGAGATGAAGGGGTACTTTGATCTTGACTTTGGGGAGGATTATGTGGTGGATTGGAAGGGATGGTAGGATCTTGAGATGGAAGGCTATCATGGAATGGAGTAGAGGGAATGCCTTGATCTTGATTAGGAATGCAATCATAAGGTGGATCAAGAGGGATAGGTAGATTTTGAAAAATAAGGGGATCAAGGAGTGGAGGAATGTTTGGATCTAGAGGATGAGAGGAATCCTTGTTAGCATGCTTTGGTAAATTGTCTTTAAATGTGTGGAATTTTGAGGGTGATGTGATGGAGGGGTTAGGATCTTCAACTTAAAGCTCTCCTTTATCAATAAGATCTTGGACAAAGTTTTTAAACTTTAAGAACTTCTTGATATCATGACCCTTGATGTGATGATAATCACAGTATTCATTTTCCTTATACCAAGTAGGTTTAGGTTGACTCTTATTAAAGGGAATAGTGTTTGGAAAAACCATCATGTTTTGGTCAACAAGTAGGTGGAATATGAAATCAAGAGTGTCCGCAAGGGGAGTTTATTGTCTAGATTTGGGTGATTGTGAAGCTTTGGAGGATAGGAATGATGTGGATTTTAGAGGATTAGGATTGTATGGAGGTTGAAGCTTAGATAGGGGATTGGGGTTTGGTTGTGGAAGAGGATTATGGATTGGGAGAAATATAGGAGGACATATGTCTTCAAAGTTTAACATTTTCTTTTAACGTTCATTTTGTAAGCTACAAACGATATTTCTAAGATCATCTAATTCTTGGGAAAGGTTGAGCTTGTGAGAGACATCATGTAGGTGATAGAGGAAATAATGTGTGGATGGAGGATAATGAGGTGGATTTACCTTGTCAAAGGTATAGGAAGGACAAGAAATAGAAGATGGATTTGGATTAGATATGATGTGTTGAGGATTGATTTGGTAAGTGGGTTGGATTGGAGGTATAGTTTGGAGATTAGGATTTGGCACTTTGAAGTTCTTAACCATTTTTTGAAACCAATCCATATTCATGATGGTTGAAGTAGAGATTTTGGATTGGATTAGACAAAGATGATGTAGAGGAATATTTGACGATAGAAGAAATATGAACTAAAGACTAGGACTAAGTTTAAATTTTGATTTAAAAGGGCAGGGCCTCAAGGATTTTGATATGATTGAATGATGGATTTGATTGATTTAGAGGCAAGGGCATAAATAATTTTGATCAATTTGATTTGATTTTGATTTTGAATTTGTGAGGGTAGGGCCCCAAAGTTGGATTGATTTCATTTTATTTGGATGATGATTAAAGTCCAAAGATTATGATGGTGCTCCTAGGCTAAAAGTGAAAGATTATAAGATGGTGTTGATAAGACTTGGATTAAGAATGGATAAAGTGGAAGGATAGATTAGGGATGTTTGAAGACAAGGGGAATGGATGATGTGATTGATTTTTATGATAGGGGATATATGGATTGAATTAGCTCATAGAAAGAAATAGTGCAATGTGCATGTCCAAAAATATTTCCATGAGTCTAGTACAATCGAAGACACTTCAAACACATTCTAGCTAAGGTAAAAAGGGAGGTGTTCCAACATTTTCCCACAACTTGATCCTCTTATCCCCATAATTAAGTGGTTGAATAACCTTTTCTAGGACTATGCAAGTTATGGATCAATTGGAAAAGAACAATGCTCATGGTGCATATCTTTCCATATTGCCATATTCAAGCTTTAGCATCCAAGGGAACACACATGGTTAGTATCTTGGGGTAATCTAGGTAAGTCCACTTGGATCAATCCTTGCACAAAGGAAGTCACATGACTAAAATGGTTGGCCTTTAAGTCCTTAGGTGTCTAGTAAGGTCCTTTTTTTATGACTATCCCTTGTAGTTCTACAAGTAAAATTAAGGCCTATAGCCCTACAAGCATCCAAAAAGTATATTCTCACAAGAAAGATTCAAACCTCTTTGCCCTATACTAGATGAACGTATTCCCATTGTAGTAAACAAGATTGAGACTGGTAATGGCCCTACAAGCACCCAATCAAATGTAGTCTTTCTTAGCAAGATTGAAACAACTAGGCCCTACACATGAAGAAGCATTAGGAATATAAAATATTCAAGTCTCCCCTCTCTTTGGACTGAAGGAAGATTTTGATTATAGTGGGATGGAGTAGTCAAGTTTTCCTATTCCCCACTTGGATCATTTCCAAAATATTTCTCTCTTGCCAGGCCCTCTAAAGGTAAATGCAAGAAAGTAAAATGATAGCTAATAGAGGTCTAGATTTATGATTTTCCAAAAGGAAAAGAGAATAGTATCCTAGTCCATAGTGTCTCCCAAACACTTCAAGCACATGTTCATATACCCAATATTCTTTTCTAATGACCAAAATAAGTAGGTCTAGATTTCTGATTTCCCCTTAAAGAGGAAAGAGTATACTCTCCTACTACCCAATTAAATCACAAGAAATGAGCCTTCCTAATTAAACTAGGTGCCTATTGTATGCACCCTAAAATGGTCACCTAGACTTTGGGCCCCCATTCATCAATTTATCAATTTCCTGAATCAATGCCTTGCAATATTTTCAATTCAAATCAATTCCTTGATCAAATCGTAATTAGTTTAATTATTTTAATATTTTCTTAAGATTTGATCATTTTATCCTAAGCCTCATTTAATTAAAAGAAAACTTCCCTTTTAATTAAATAAAATTATCTTATTAAAATAAAATTCCTCTTTTAATAAAATCCCCACTTAAATATCTTTTTATGTTGAAAAAGAAAATAAAATAAATAATAAATAAATAAAAATCCCTTGTTGTGATATTTCTATCATGATTCAACTGTGTAGTGTTTTGAGTCAAACTCATTGATCCATGATTCAATGAGAGGAAACTTTATAGTTTAACCATGGAGGAAACTTCATAGTTAAGCGTGCTCAAGCTGGAGTAGTACTGGGATGGGTGACCTCCCGGGAAGGCTTGGTGCTTCACCTTTGTGAGCATCACCTAGATCCAATGAGTGCTAAGTGTTCCATTCATTCTCATGAGAGATGGGTTCATGTGAACCACTACTCATGAATCATGGGTCAATGAGTTTGACTCAAAACACTACATAGTTGAATCTTGATAGCAATATCATAATTTGACTTGTTGTGGAAAATATCTCCTATTTATCAATTGATGAGCTTAAGGGGATTTCTAATGAGTGGTTCATAAGGCACAACACTTGGTGAAGGTTTTGCAAATGGGGTTGCAAGAAGAGTGGGTTTAACCATGGAGGAAACTCTGTAGTTAAGCACGCTCAATCTAGAGTAGTACTGGGATGGGTGACCTCCCGAGAAGTCCTGATGCTTCAACTCTATGAGCATCACCTAGATACAATGAGTCCTAAGTGTTCCATTCATTATCATGAGAGATGGGTTTGTGTGAACCACTACTCATGAATCATGGGTCAATGAGTTTGACTCAAAACAATACATAGTTGAATCCTGATAACAATATCACAATTTGACTTGCTGTTGAAAATATCTCCTACTTATCAATTGATGAGCTTAAGGGGATTTCTAATGAGTGGTTCATAAGGAATAACACTTGGTGAAGGTTTTTCAAATGGGGTTGCAAGAAAAGTGGGTTTCACCATGGAGGAAACTCTGTACTTAAGCGTGCTCAAGATAAAGTAGTACTAGGATGGGTGACCTCCCGGGAAGTCCCGATGCTTCACCTCTATTAGCATCACCTAGATCCAATGAGTGCTAAGTGTTCCATTCATTCTCATGAGAGATGGGTTTGTGTGAACCACTACTCATGAATCATGGGTCAATGAGTTTGACTCACCTCTATTAGCATCTCCTAGATCCAATGAGTGCTAAGTGTTCCATTCATTCTCATGAGAGATGGGTTTGTGTGAACCACTACTCATGAATCATGGGTCAATAAGTTTGACTCAACACTACATAGTTGAATCCTGATAGCAATATCACAATTTGAATTGTTGTAGAAAATATCTCCTACTTATCTAAAAATTCCTTTTTCTCTCCACTTTGAATGCACATACTTTTAAGTGGTGGGCCTTTTCCATCCTTTTGTCTCTTAAAGAATCTTGAGCACATGTGGATCAGACAAGATTTAATCTCCACCATTGCTCATTTCTTTTTGCCTCTTAATCTTGACCATTCGCTTTCCTTTAAAAGGAACCATCTCTTTCTCATTTAGAACATCTAGATTTTAAGTATTGTTATGCTGCAGGTTTGGAGAGAAATTTTGGAGAACATTTTGAGCACTTGAGCTTGGATATTGAAAATTATTTTTTCTTGTCTTCTTCTCTCATGCCCCATGGAAACCCATTTAGATTAATCTTGCACTTGCATATTAGATTAGATTCATACTTCCTTTCATAGAATAATCTTGCATAAGCATTTCCTTTCATAGATTAGTTTGCTTTCATGGACTGTTATCATATAGAATAGTTTTCATTTTCATTTGCATACATATTTGATGATCATGGAGACTAGCATTCTTGCTTTTCCTCTTTGAATCTCTCATTTTATGGTGTAATTGCATGGGTACAAACTAGGTCTAAATTGAGGGCCTCCATCATAAACCCTTGCACTCCATGAATAGAGAGCAATGAGTCACCATTTGAGACCTCATTATTGAGAAATCTTGGATTTAATGACTCATAGAAGTGTGTCAACATTTTAGCACACATTTTGGCGCCCACCGTGGGGCAAAAAATTGCATTTCTAGCCTCATTTTATTTTATTTTATTTTTATGATGATTTTTCGTGCATTGTTCATACTTCCTTGCATCTCTAGTATGGATTATCACGCAAGGTTTCCCATTGTATTGCATGAAGATTTGTTGGCATTAGCATTTCTACGCACGACAAATGCATTTTCTCACGTGGGCCTATGTACTTTCTCACATGGGCCTATGTACTTTCTTGCATTTATTTTCTCACGTGGGCCTGTGTAATTTCTCACATAGGCTTATGTACTTTCTCACATGACATTGTGTACTTTATCATATGAAATTATGATAGCAGAGATCTAAAATTGCAAATTTACTTTTTACTTTCTATTTTTTGACATTTAATGCTTGCTGTGGTTTATTTCCCTAATTCTGATTGCTAAGGTAGCATAGCATTGGATTGTAGATCTTTGGACCTAAAGTGAGTTTCTATAATCTCTATAACATTTTGATTTTTGGGTATTAAATAAATCTGTCATATGTATGGCTTGAGTGCTTATTGCTTTCATAGATCACACTTCAATTTTGGGCTCTAAAAAGAACATAGATTCACTTTCTTTTGCGTATGTGTTTCACATGGTAAATAGGCCCTATGAACACTATTTGTGCCATTATTGAGAAAGTGGGTTTCATGTGAAGCTCTTCTTGAAGATAGATCCACTTGTAGGTAGGGAGGATATTGTTACTATCTCACAGTCTTACTTGGTTTAGTCCTCAACATTGATCAGTACGTTCTCTCTTGGTCCCACTTAGAGAGCTCGGTAGACATTATTGTTGACATCATGAAATTTGGTGAGGTGGTTTCAATATTAGCATGTTAATCAATTTTCTTTCTATATTTGGGTGAAGTGAAGAGGCTAGAGGATTATGCTCTACTCCCTTTTTGGGTAGTACCAGAAACTCAGATCCTTGAATGTAAACCAAGTCCCCATGTGGTCCCTTTTGTGAGTCACCTTGTTAGAGAGGGTTGACCGTAGTGGACACTCCCTTTGTTGGCTAAACCACATGGATGGAACCTCAAGTGGTAATAGCCATTTTCACCATGGTAGAAACAACCACTATATAAATGTCCTTGTGGAAGAAATATCCATGGGTGTAGTTTCTTGTTGGGCTATCAGATCTCCTCAGCATCTCTGATTGATTAAATTCTCAGAATATGTCAAAACCCCAGTGCACCTAGATTGGAGTTTTCCCTCTTGAAATTGCAAAATTTGTAGAGTCAAACCATTACTAAGAACCATAGTGCAACCAAATTTTTTACTTGCTAGGACTATGTGGATGATTGCAAAACATTTTCAGAACATACACAAGTAGAATCTTTAAGGAGTAGCATACCAAGTCACTATTCTTGTTCATACGCAAGGTTTCTTTGTCCCTTGCTCATTGTTTGAAGACAATTATTTTCTTGAACTCCTTGATTGTTTTTTTATGTGCTTGAACAATGATAAAAATTAGTTGATGTGTTTGTACTCAATCTTTTAAAATGAACAAAAACTAAGTTCCTAAGTTTACAAACTTTCTATTAAGAAGTCTGATCTTGTTTTGTTGCCTGGCTCTGTGCACATTCTCATGTGAGCCTGGCATTTTATCATGTGAGATTTCATTTTCTCGCGTGATCCCTAGCATTTCTTCACACGGGACTGCATTCCCTTGCATGAAACTGTCCCCTAGTCTGTCAAAATAGTGATTTGATTCCTATCATTTTCAGTTTTCCTTGGTCGATCCGGATTATAGTAGGTCACTTACCCCACTATTAGAAGCCTATTTTCACCTTGGGTTCATGTGTCATGACCTCTTTAATTTGTAATCTTTGATTTCACAAGTGACCTTGCTTCAAATCGGTAAGTTAGAAACCATCCTTGTTGAGAAGATCAACCTTTGGATGCTTTGATAAAACACTTGGAGAGTCTTAGTAATATCTTGTCCAATTCACTTCCATCCAAATTCAACTTCAATCAATTATAACTTGGGTAAATCATCCTCCTGATCCATATGTGTTAGGATACTTATCCATTTATTTGGCACCTCTGTGGTAGTGTTGGTTTATGCCTCTTGCATTTATTCTATCTTATCATCTCTCTTTTGAAAAATTGAGTGCTTTTACTATCCTAGTTTGGTACCAATGTTTCTTAGGGTCATCTTGTCATCTTGTCATCTTATCACCTAGTACCTTTTCTTTCATGTCAGTTATGACAAGATATCAAGTAAATGAAGGAAAATGACCTCAAGTAGTCTTTGACCAATTACCCTTAGTTCAAGCTCACCAAAAATGTAAGGGAAAAGAGCTTGTCTTTGATCAATCCCCTAGGAACAACTCAGAAGTTTGGTTTGATCCCCAGGGTAACCTAAGTGAGTTGAGCACACCCTTAGCACCTTCTCATTCAGATATGGATATGAGTTACACAATGAATCAAAGAGAGGGAAGAAATGGATAAAAGTCTTGGTGATATATTTGAAAGACATAGAGATAACATTTTGTTTGGTAGTTCCTCTAATCAAAATTTACTAGTTTCACCCCTTATCTCAACCAGATATTTGGATGCACACTAAAGGGCTGAAAGGGAAATGAAGAAATCCTCTCAAGCAGAGAAATCACAACATGACAGTCAAGATGATGAGCCTTATGATACTCATGTGAATGCAGCATATACCAATGACTTGTTTAAACATTCAAGACCAAGTTCACCACTCCAAACAACTTCAAGATACACAAGTGAAAGACTCAAGAGAATTGAGCATGAAAAGAAAGCCTTCCTAGATGAACAAACTACAAAGGAAGATAAATTTAGACCCCTAGAGTCATAAAGACAAGCCTTATTTGAAATAGAAAAGAGAGTCGCACAAGAAGAGAATGATAGACTCTTGGCTCAAAAACTTAATGATCAATACAAAAACATGTGTGTTGGTGGTGGAAATAACTCTCCTCCATCCACTCCTTCCAAGACTCCATGAAGTGGAAGATATTCAAGAACACCTTCAAGATCTCCTAGCCCTAGAGGAAGAAGGGCTTCACAATAAGAGAATTATAGGAGACAAACAACTCCTAGGAACTCAAGATAACCTTCTCAATGTGCTCACCATGGTTCACAATATGGGGGTAGTAGTTTGAGTCTTGACCTCAACTCCCAAGATTTCATGAAGATACAACAAGAATCACTCTTCTAGCAGTATGTGGAGAGATACTTGGAGAAAAAACAAGACAAGTTCCAAGAGAGTTTGATCAACAAGGGTGCTAGGGTCCCATACAACTTTGATATGGACAAGAAGATCAAGAAGAAAGGTCCATCCCAAGAAGAAGAGATCAAGAAACTTAAGTGTATGATGGAAAAGTTGTTGGCACCCAAGAGTGCATTCTTGCTTGATTCAATTTGTCCTAATCCTTTTGACAAGAGTGTGAGCATGAAAGACTTTCCTAGAAAGGTTGAGATCCCTCCATATGACAAGTATGATGGTAACAGAGATCCACATGATCATGTGCGGTAGTTTTATATTATGAGTTTTAAGTTCCATCAAGATGACTTGTACCTGATGAGATTGTTCCCAAGGAGTCTTAAGGGTCAAGCAATGGAATGGGTCACCAACATAACTCCCCCCATCAAGAATTTTAAAGAGCTCATCCATAGATTTGTCCAATACTTTGCATACAACCTTTTGAGATCTATCACCATGTTGGACTTATGCAACTTAAAGCAATATCAGGGGAAATCCTTTGTCACTTTCTTACAAAGGTGGAGACAACAATGCTCTCGCTACTCTAGGACCATTCCTGAAGATGAGAAGATTGACATCCTTGTTAGCAACTTGGTTCCCAAAATGTGGTATGAAGTGAGGAAGATGGTTTTTGATTCCTTTGATAGCATGGTTGAAACCACATGTAGGATTGAGAATGTTTTGAAAGAACAAGGAATTTTAGCCAACAACAAAAATAACAACAATGGTCAAAATAACAACTCCAACAAGGATAAAGGAAAAAAATCACATTGGAATAGGAACAAACAAATGGTCATTGATGGATTTGTGGACTCTTCTCAACCCAAGGATCAAGCTATTCTCCACTTGTCTAGTGCTATTTAAGAAATGAAGCTCAACACATCTCATAAAAAAGAAAGCAAGGCAAGATACCAAGATAAGCCTAAGAAAGAGAGGTGTTAGTTTTTGAAACTTGGTGATTCATATGAGGATGTCTTCAAAACACTGATTGCCAACAACCTTGTACATCGTCAAGATCCCACAAAGCATTACATACCTGATGTTAAGCCACATTGGTGGGATGAGAAAGCCTTCTACAAATTTCATAATGGTGTTCAACATGATATTGAGAACTATTGGAAACTTAAGCATATCATCCAAGATCTCATTGAGAGTGGAAAACTTAAGGTAGATGGATTGAACACCAATGATGATCATAAGGCATTCAAAGAGCCTTTTCCCAAGTATGAGAAGGGGGAAACCTCTAAACCTAAGAATGGAAAGGCTGAGATCAATTACACTTACACAGCTGCAGAGAATGTTGTCAACATGCTTGAAGTTGTAGAGGAAAATGTCAACATGATGAGAAATAAGGATCCCTATAGTTATGATCTAGACATGGACTCTCCTCCTATCTTTGATGAAGAACTCATTGTGGTGCTAAGGGGTCCCAACTCTAGAATGTCATCCCAAGATCTCAATGCTGTTACACAAAGTAAAGGTCTCATTGTCATTATAGGACCCAACTCAAGTCAACCCAATAAACCAAAGAAAGTGGCATCTAAGAATGTCACCTCAAAACTAGTAGTTAATCCTAAGTTTAGCTATAACCTTGTTGATCAGTTGCAGAGAACCCCGGCTTAGATTTTGATCTTTGAGCTCTTAGAGTTGTCCCCAAGACACAAGCAAGTTCTTGAGGATGCTTTGCGCATAGTGAATGTCCCTAACAACTTAGATGTTGATCAATTCCAAAACATGGTTAACCATATTGCCAACCCTCATTACCTTACCTTTTCGAAGGATGATGATAAATCTTTGAGCCACCCACACAATCTTGCCCTTCATATTGAAGTCATGATTCACAAAACCCGTGTTAGGCATGTGTTGATAGATGGGGGTGTTGGGTTTAATATTTGTCCATTGAGTCTTTTAAAGACATTGGGTTATTCTAAAAAAGTCATAGATACTAGAAAGAAGATCACAATAAAAGCCTATGATGAGGTAGAAAGAGGTTCCAAAGGATTGGTCATCGTTCCTGTTAGAATTGGCCCTGTTGAAAAGGATATTTTGTTTCAAATTGTTGATGATGGTCCTCTGGCATACAATATCTTACTTGGTAGACCATGGATTCATGATATGCAAGTAGTGCCATCTACCTATCATCAATGAGTTAAGTTCCCCTACAATGGAGTGGAGATTTGCATACCCGGGGATAGAATTTTATCTATCAACTCAATTTCAGCAAGTCTTCATGTTCCCCTCAATAGAGAAGAAGAAGATTTCAATGTGACCCTAGAAAAATGTAAAGATAAGCTTAAGTCAGTGGACCTTGGCATGGGAGGGTATCAACTCAACTCCCTCACAAAGCTTCCAGTCTCACCTAGATCTTATGGAAAGCCTTCATAGGAAGTGAGACCTTCCTCTTCAGCTATGACTTTTTTTGGCACATTTGTAGAGTCCTCAGTACCTATTCAAGATGAGAAGGAAGAGGTGGTTGTTAAAGACTAGATTTATAGAGAAGGAAAATACATGCACAATGAGAACTTCTATCCTTCTCCTAAGTCTTATGGAAGAGGGTATACTCTTGTAAAGTAGATGGGCTATCCTAGACATGGCCCTCTTAGTCATAGATTAGATGTTAGAGCTAAACCTCTTAATCATGCTCTTTTTGGACGTAGGTCTAAGAAGACAGTTGGCCTAGGATTTGTGAATCATAACAAGAATACTGCTCCTATCTTTGATGAGTCAGATAGTGAAGATGAACCAAAATACATACCTAATTTGATAAATCAGGAAGATATGTGTGAAGATTGGGTTCCTTCCACTAATATCCTTTAAGGAGATTCAGATAATCCAATTGCTCATGCGACAGTTGTGACCTTAGAACAAGAAGAATCAAATGTAGAAGATCCTATTAGAGAATGTCCATGTAAAAATATTATTCATTTGATGGAGAGAAATGTTACCCTTGATGACATTAGAGCTTCCACATCAAGATGTCTTAAAATTTCATGGTGTAAACATCCTAGTTGGGATTCAGAAACAGATTCACATGAGTATGAATGGGACTCTCTCTCAGAGCCTTCTATAGTTGACATGGATGTTGATGTTATCCACACTTATAGTGCTCAACCTGAGATAGCTGATGAGTCATGTGTAGGATTAGAGGGTTTGAACCTACATGTTGCCTTAGTGGATGATTCTTCACTTGTTAGGATGAATATTGATTTGGGTTGCTTAGAAGGATACCTGATAGACTCTGACTCTTCGGTCACCAAAGATGATATCATTCGCATTCACAATCTTGAACCAATCATTGACTTGCCTCTTGCTCATCCTAACCTCATTGAATTGTCCCAACACTATCAAGAACCTAAGCTCTTAACATTCCAAAATGACTATGAGATAACTTGTTACTTGAATGCCATTGAACCTGTAGTCTCTTCCACTAGTGAACTGGCTACTAGAATGAAAAAGCTAGACATAAAGTACATTAGTCAAAAAATAAAAAGAAAAGAAAAAATAATAAGAGTTTTGATTACAAAAACCACTGTGTGGTGGCATCAAAACCAAAAAGAGTAAAAATAAATGGTGTATCCAAGGGTGAAAACCTCTTTGAGGTGCCTAAGGATGAGGTACTTGATCATCTCCCTAGATACTTTCAAGATAGATCTTCAGTTCTTATCGAGCCAACACAAATAGTCAATTTGGGTACAGATGAGGCTCCCCAGATAGTAAATTTGGCTCAGTCCTTGTCACCACAAGAAAAATAAGCTTATGCTAAGTTCTTCTAGAAAAGGAAGATCAACTTTTCTTGGACTTATTTAGATATGCCAGGGTTGGACACTAATCTTATCATGCATCACTTGTCCATAGCTCCAGGTGTAAAACTAGTCAAACAAAAATTGAGAGAGATTCATCCTCACATAGCTCTTCTAGTCAAAGTAGAATTAGAGAAGCTCCTTGGTGTAGGATTCATAAGAGATATTGACTATGCTGAATGGATATCAAACTTTGTACCAGTTTCCAAACATGATAAATCCATTTGAATTTGCACAGATTTTAGAGATGTCAATAGAGCATGCCCAAAGGATGATTTTCCACTCCCTAATATAGGCATGATAGTGGACATAACTATGGGTTATGAGATTTATTCCCTGATGGATGGTTTTTCTAGATACAATCAGATTAAGATAGCGCTTGAAGATCAAGAAAAGACTACCTTCACTTGTGCATGGGGTACCTATCATTGGAACGTTATTCCTTTTGGATTAAAAAATGTAGGAGCCACCTATCAACGAGCTATGACAACCATTTTTCATGGCATGATGCATAAAAACATGGAGGATTATGTGGATGGAACTTTGGCCAAGTCTAAGAAAAGAGACACACACTTAGATGATTTAGAAGTCATTCTAGATCGCATGGAACAATTTCAACTAAGGTTAAATCCTAAAAAGTGTGCATTTGGTGTCACCTCTGGAAAACTATTAGGATTTCTATTTAAGCTTAGGAATATGTTGTTAGATTCATTTTCACTAATTTTTGAATTTCTATGCTTGTTTCGAATAGGTCAAATTTTCACTAATCACATTTTGGCACGTCTAGTGGGACCCTACATGCCTTCTAAACTGCATTTTTAGGGTTTTCCAAGTAAAAAACTCACTTATTCAGAAAAATCATCCTATTCTAGGTGACTACTCATATGAGTAAACTCCTTGGGGTACTTTCTCATATGAGAAAGAACCTTGGCTTGTACTGGAGCTACCCACCACTGGTATGGCATCTTTCTAGGCAATTCTGGCTTGTTTTTAGCCCACTGGCCATGTTTGCTCATGCCAGAGAGCATCCTAACTCGTACTGGCCCTACCCATCACTCATATGAGTAAAGGAATGAAAATACCCTACCCTTTTTACTCATATGGGAAACATGGGGCATGTTTAAGGCCTCAATTAGGGTTTCAGTTAGTTTTTTAGGTTTTTGAGGCCTTCTTAGGGCTTCTTGGCTCCAAATCTCAGTTTTAACCCCATCTTTTATAGGTTCTCTCAAAATAAAGTAAAACATCAAGAAAACCTAAGGCGTTAAGGCTGATCAACTTGTTTGATCAATTAGGAACTTCAAAAATTTCATTTGGTTGCTTAAAATGATCACTAAACACACTCTTGAGTGCCTTAAAATCAAAGAATATGAAAATATTTCCTATTTGTTCCTAATCAATCCTAATCAACTTAAACCCTTCCTATTTGGTCCTAAAAAAAATCAAAATCACTTCTAAGTTTTTTTAGTTGACTAAAATGAAATTCAATCGTGCAAATCTAGGGCTTTAGAATGCATTCATGAAAAGTAGAAACACCTTGTCTTTTTGGTGCATAAAAAGAAACTCATCATTTCTAAATGGATCCAAATCAATCCTAAGTGCATGAAAAAATTCCTAAATCCAAATCAATTCTTTGTTATAAATTTGGAGTGAATTTCTTTTGCAAAATCTTAAAGTTCTTTCAATGTTTTATGCAAATCTAGGAATAAATATGCAAATCTTTTCTAAAAGGTTCCTAAATGGTCCTAATCATTCCTAAATGTTCCTAAATCATCCTAAATTCTTTTGTGCTTGGTTAAAAAAAACTTAATTTTTTAAAATCTTGAATTCTTTCCAAAGTTTCATGCATTGAATCAATCTAGGAATCTTATTTCGGGCATAAAATATGCAAACTAAAACACAAAGTCTTGAATGAAAAACCAAGGTCCAAAAGAGTCATTTTTACTTTGAGTCCAAATCAAACACACTCTGGAGTGACTCAAATGGTGAATGAAAATCATCTCTATTCCCTTCCTTTCAAGCTCGATTCAAAGTTCTTAAAAGAACACAAACTCAATCTTGAATGCCCAAGAAAAGAAACTACAATCGCTTGAAGTTCTTGTTTTCGAAAAGGAAAGAACAAATCAAAGCCTTAAACACTTGTGTTTGCAAAATTTCAATTCAATCACTTAATCAATTTCTGAAGAACCTTTGTTTGTTTGGATTTCTAGGAGTCTTCAAAATTTTGCAAATCCTTGTTAATCTAAGTGGCGTAAAACACTTGAACTCAGATAAGTTCACTTGTTTTACTTCTAGAGAGGCCTGTCTAGAGAGAAAAGAACTTCCTCTTTGGGGAACCACCTCAAACTGGTACCTTCCCTGACCGGTATATAAATAAAGTGCTAAGAAATCTCTCTCTTACATCTCCTCAATATCAGGTGATGCATCTTGATGGTATCCTAGGGTAGGTGAATAATCCCTACTATTTTGGTGTGGTTAACTAGGCTCTTAAGTGAGTCATGATTGTACAAACTGATTGGGTTTACTCCATAGATCAACTACAAACTTGATTAAGTAGAAGCTACCCTATCTACACTGGAAGGTATTAGAATCTTTGTGCAAGGACCGATCCAAGGGGTTTACTAAATCACCTTAAGACACTCACCATTTGTATTCCTTTTTGGGATATCAAGCTATGGGAAATTTTTTTGATACTAGCCTAACTTCTAGGTAGTTTTGCTTCATGTGTTTTTTAAAGTTTTAGACTTAGTGAAAAACATCTATTGAAACATACACAAATGAAGAGTTCTATAAATCAAATCCTTTTCCATATCAAATCAAAAATCCTGAAGTCATCCAAAGCTTGTAGAATACTGACATCCTAGTCTCCCAAATCATGGTCTTCCAATCATCTTGCATCTAGTCTTGTCCTCCTATCCTAGGTTAGCATAATCATCTTGTTCATTCCTCCCATCCCCTTCTATATTCCTCCGAAGTCAGTCTTTCCTCCTATCTTAATCCAAATCCAAATCCAAATCCTAGTCTGAGCTCCTTAGTCATCCTAGTCCAAATCCTTAGTCTTCCAATCCATCTTCATGCTTCATCTAACTCATCCGCAAGTCAGCATGTCTCAAATCTATTATGATGAGTTTTGTTGTCACTTCTTTTCTCCCACTCCATCCTATCCCAATGATGATGAAAACCTTGTAGTACATAATAAATACATTGAAAATCTTAGCAAGCTTTCCCCAAGAACTTTCCAGCATCCAATCATTCCTCCAAACTATCCTATCATGCCTTCACACTAATCCACTAGCACTCCCTTTCATGTCCTTGGAAAGGGAAATCCATTATCCTATCCATCCATGACTTCTTCCTATCTTAAACCTACATATCCTCCATATGCATCCTTCATGCCTCCACCTCCATGGTGTAGGGAACCCAAGGCTATCAAGATACTCTTTTTCTTTGATTATGTTTTGGTTTGTAATAAATTGAGTGTGATCCTTAAGATCATTCATCTCATTGGTTTTGATCCATTTTGTATGGTCAAGGGTTCCTAAGGCATGTTTATGAGCCTAGGAGACCCTTAGTCCATGTCGATCCTAGTTAGCTTACATGTTGGATAACTTAGTTTTTGATATATTTAGGTTATTTTTCTTTAGTTTTAGTGTCTTTGAGGGATCTTATACTTAGATCCACCTCTTAGAGTTATTAGGGAGTCTTATTGAGAGTTTAATGCAATTTTGTAAAAGTTGCACTTAAATCTTGCAAAAGTTGCATTTTTGTTGTCAGCAACTTTTCAAAAAGTTGATTGAGGAGGTTATAAATTGGTTTCAATAGTCACCTCTATGGGAATACTGGTTGGAGTATATATTTGGTCATTTATAACCAATGGAAGACACAATCCATCGGTGTAGTACATGAAAACATATTACTGGTGCAAGAATCCAAAAAAAATTCATCTTTTTCAGTGGTTATAGGCTGTGTACAGACATGTATGGAGTGTGGATGATGCTATGTTTTCATGCTTTGTAATTTCCATGAATGTAGTCTTCATTTCCATTGATTTGATCCATTAATCCATTTACTATTCAAAGTTATTTGAAATCTTATTTGTACAATCAGGGTTTGGAGGGTTTGACAGGTCGGTTCTATTAAAATGCTCCAAACTTGCATTTCCACTAGTGGAATCTACTGAAACCTAGAAGAATTCAAGTTAGCTATTTAGTGCACATGATTCCAAAAGAAGACCTCTAGAATCGATCGGTAAGCCATCCTAGCACCAGGCCCTAGACTGAACATCCCTATATGTTCAGTTAGGATATTTGGAGTTTGGGTACATAGAAGAAGGTTCTCCATGAATAGAGAGTTCTAAGTTTTGAAACACATCTAAAATAGGATAAGAAGGATTCTTTAGCACTTTACTTGGTCCTATATACCCACTTCTTATTACTAGTATTGCAATCCAAGCCTAAATTAATTAATTAGGCCTATGACCTATTTGGGGTTAGGGAGTGAAAGAGTAAGATCAAGTCAAGAGACTTTGGGGATTGAAATAACATTGAAAAGGGTACTCAAAAGTGTTTTTACATTTGCAAGAGTCAACTAGGATCAAATTCTATGTGCCCAAAACTAGTCTTGAAGACCTACAAGGGTTTGGGGGTGATAGTGAGATCAGAACCTTAAGCAATTGGAGGAAGGTTTTTGGTGATTTAATCCTTATACTTGAAAATAAAATAGGAGGGTCCAATCATTGGTTTGGTGAAAGAACTTGACTGGTGAAGAGCTCCACAAATTAGGCCTCATTTGGGAGTCAAGTCCTAAAGCCTAATAAGGTGTAAAGTTGGGAAACTTAGAGGATAAAGTTAGTATACTTCTAGGGGTTTGAGAAGCCATAAAAAATTTATTTAAAACCATTTTCAAAGACTACCAAGGGTTGGAAGGACCTAGAGTCTTGGAAGTGAAACCTAGTAAATAGTGGGTTAAGGAAACACTACTGTTGTGTAGCTCTACATCAAGTGGTATCAGAGCCACTAAGATAGCATTTGGGAAAGCAAGATGGAAGATCAAGATGATATACCTATGAGGATAACAATTGTGGAGTTGGCTAAGAAAGTCAAAGAGAAAATGGCAGAGAGTAGGGTTGTCCAAGAGGAAAATAGAGCAATGAAGAGAGAGTTAGAAAAATTGAAAGGCCAAGTGAGAAGAGGAGATAATGAGGAGTCAGAGGAAGAAGAAAAAGATCCATCTAGTCAAAACACTCTACCCAAGGACCAAAGGGCCATGGTTGCAGCCTTGGAAAGGGTGGGAAAGAAAGACAAAAATGAACTTCCTATGTTCCATAACAAGTTGGAACCAGATGAATGCATGGAGTGGTTGGAAGCATTGGAGAACTACTTTGAATGTGATGAAGTGCCTCCAAGTCAAAAGGTGAAAATAGCCTATTCTAAATTCAAGGGACCAGCCCTTAGTTGGTGGAATTTTCTTCAAAATGAAAGGATAGAAGAGGGAAAGTCCATCGTCTCCACTTGGACCAAGATGAAGGCAGAGTTGAAAAGACAATTTGTGCCCAAAAATTATGAAGTGAACCTTCATAAGAGACTTCAAAACTTGAAAAAAAAAGATCTAGATGTGAGTACTTATACTCAAGAGTTTCACAATCTGTCCCTAAAGGCCAAGATGTATGAAATAAAGAAAAAAGAGTTGGCAAAGTATATCAATGGGCTGAAATATAGTATCCAAGATGAGTTGGCTTTGGTAACTTTGGAATTAGTCCATAAGTGCTTTCAAATGACCCTCAAGATTGAAGAGAAAAAAATAAGAAGGGGAGAACAAAATAGAGGAAGAGGGAACTCATTTAGAGGAAGGGGCAGGTTCAATGGAAGAGGAACCTTTTCTAGAGGTCAAAATGAAGCCAGCAATCAGGGTCTTAACCAAGATACCAATGGAAAAGGCTCATTTAGAGGGAGAGGAAAAAACAATGGCAAATGTAGTTCAAGAGGAAGAGGCTCTATTATGTTCATAGGAAGATGCTTCTAATGCAATCAGGTAGGCCATCAATCCTTCAGATGCCTCGAGAAGAATGGTAGCATCAGTCAAGGAGATAGAAGAGTTCAATTGGATCATGAAGAAGAGGATTGCCAAAGTACTTCATCTTATCGTACCAATTCTTCTAAACATTCTGATCTAGAAAAGGGTGAGACTCTTATGTTTAACAGGTCATTATTAGTGCCAATCAACAAGGAACTAGTCCAAATAAAGTCTCTATTCTAGACCACATGCAAGGTGAAGGGTAAAGTTTGCAAGGTAATTATTGATTCTGGTTCTACTGAGAATTTGGTTTCTTTAGAGATGGTCACTAAACTTTCTTTGAAAATAATTCCACATCCTAATCCCTATAAAGTGTCTTGGTTGAGTAAGGATCAAAAAACTATTGTGAATGAACAATGCTTGGTAGATTTTCAAATAGGAGACTATAAGGACAAGGTCATGTGTGAAGTTGCTGAAATGGATGCCTATCACCTTCTATTAGGAAGGCCATGGAAATATGATACCAATGCCCAACATGATGGGAAGGTCAATGTGTTTAGTATAACCAAAAATGGAGAGACTTTCACTATGACTCCTTTGCCTGATGTTCCAAATGAGTCAACCTTGTCTAGTGGGGTTATGTTGGTTAAAGAAAAAGAGTTCTTGAAGGTCCTTAAAGAAGATAATACTCCCTATTTTTTTGTTGTAATCAGACCTAAGGATACTCACCATGAGGGTAGGGGGTTAAACTTGGGAGTCAATGAGAGTACTTGTCCTAAAGTTATGGCAGATTTTCTTGATAAATACAAAGGTGTTGTGGCTAACAATACCAATGATTCACTTCCACACAAGAGGGACATTAGTCATTGTATTTATCTAATCCTAGGGGCTACTCTACCAAACAAAGCAGCCTATAAACTTACTCCTGAATAAAATGCAAAAGTTGCAAGGAAGATTCAAGGGCTACTAGAGAAGGGTTACATAAGGAAGAGTATTAGCCCATGTGTTGTACCTATAGTCCTTGCACCTAAAAAGGAAGGGACATGGAGATTATGCACTGATTCTAGAACCATTAATAGGATCACCATCAGATAATAGTTTCCAATGCCAAGAATGGAAGATCTCATGGATTGCTTAGGTGGGGAGAAGTTTTATTCTAAGATTGATCTCAAAAGTGGCTACCATCAAATAAAGATCAGAGAAGGGGATGAGTGGAAGACAGCCTTCAAAACAAATGAGGGTTTGTTTTAATGGATAGTCATGCCATTTGGCTTATCCAACACTCCTAGTACTTTTATGCGCCTAATGAATGAAGTATTAAAACCTTTTCTTCATAAATTTGTAGTTGTTTATTTGGATGACATTCCAATTTTTAGTGGTAGTAAGGAGGAGCATTTATATCATTTGGATAAGGTCTTGAGGAGACTCCATGAGGAAGGCTTTAAGGTGAACTTGGAAAAGTGTTCATTCTTGTAGGAGGAACTTATCTTCTTGGGTTTTGTGATCTCAAAGGGGAGTTTGAAGATGCATCCTTCTAAGGTAGAGGCCATTCTCAATTGGCCATCACCTACATCAGCAACCAAGGTAAAAAGATTTCATGGATTATGTAGTTTCTATAGAAAGTTCATAAGGAACTTTAGTGGCATTTGTACTCCTATCATCAACACTATTAAGGGTGGTAGAAAATGTATTTTTGAATGGTCTAAAGAGGCAAATCAATATTTTGAATTGTTGAAAAGGAAGATATCAAAACAACCAGTACTTGTGTTACTTGATTTTCATAAAGTCTTTGTAGTTGAATGTGATACAAGTAATAAAGCTATTGGAGGAGTTCTTAGTCAAGATGGGAGGCCAATAGCCTTCTTTGGTGAAAAACTAAATGAAGAAAAACAAAAGTATTCTACTTATGAACTTGAGCTCTATGCTATGATTTAGTCCTTAAGGAAACGGAGACACTATTTATTTCCCAAGGAAATCATTGTGTTTATTGAGAATCATGCTCTCAGTTTTCTTAATAGGCAGGAGAAACTCAATCATAGGCATGTCAAATGGATGGAGTTCTTACAAGCTTATACTTTCACCATTAAGCATAAGAAGGGAGTTTCCAACAAGGTGGCTCATGCTTTGAGTAAGAGAACACTCACCATTGAGTCTATGCAATTGGAAAGTGTAGGTATAGAAGCTATGTCAGGCATGTATGCTATGGATGAAGATTTCAAAGACATCTACAAGGTTTTCCTAGACATGACAACAAGGTATCATACTGAATTTCTTGATTTTTTGATACAAAATTGACTTCTTTTCTAGGGTGGATTGCTTTGTGTCCCAAGGTGATCTATGAGAGAAAATATTATTAAGGAAAAACATTGTGGCAGCTTGGTAGGGCGTTTTGGCCTAGATAAGACCTTTGAATTAGTCAAAAGATTCTATTATTGGCCTCAGTTGCAGATAGATGTGAGAAGGTTTGTTGAGACATGTTTGATTTGTCAAAAATATAAGGGACATAATTCTAATGCAGGTCTATACACACCCTTACCCATTCCTATGAAGCCATGGGACTCCTTTAGCATTGATTTTGTGCTTGGGTTACCTAGAACCAAATTAGGTCATGATAGTATATTTGTAGTGGTGGATAGGTTTTCCAAAATGGCTCACTTTGTGCCATATAAAATAACTCATGATTCATCCCATGTGGTAGGTTTGTTCTTCAAAGAAATAGTTAGATTAAATGGTCTACCTCTATCCATCATATCAGACAAAGACCCTAAGTTCTTAGGTCACTTTTGGAGGACCTTATGGAAGAAGTTGGGTACTAATGTGTGCCTTTCATCAGCTTATCATCCTCAATCTGATGGGAAGACTAAGGTCATTAATATATCTCTTGGTAATCACTTGAGATGTTTGACATAAGAGCATGGAACAAGTTGGGATTCAATTTTGGCCCGGGTAGAATTTTCATATAATGATTCAATCAATCAAAGTACAGGGAAGTCTCCTTTTTAGATTGTCTATGGTGTTCATCCTAGGGGCATCTTGGAGTTGAGAAATGTGAGTAGTTTGGAGAAGCCTAGTGCATTGGCTGATGATTTTGTTAAAGTCATGAAGGATGTCCAAGATCAGGTCAAACAAAAGCTTCAATGCACCTATGATAAGTACAAGGATCATGCTGATAAAAGGAGGAAGGAAGTCTCTTTCAATGTTGGAGACTTAGTTATGGTACATTTGAAGAAGGAGAGGCTACCTAAAGGACACTACACTAAACTCATGACTAAAAAGATTGGTCCTTTTAAAATTCTAAAACAATGTGGTTCTAATGCATATCATGTTGATCTTCCTACAAAAATTCATTTATCACCTATCTTTAATGTTGCTGACCTGTATATGTAAAAAGTTCCTATTGATCATATTGTGGTTGCATGTGGTACTGATCCTATAAAGGAAGCACAACTTCAAACACCACCTAAGACACTTGGAGATTGAAAGCATCTTGGCAACTAGAGTTGCAAGGAAGACCCAGAGACATACCTATTATGAGCATTTGGTATAGTGGAAGTCCAGACCATTTGAAGATGCTACATGGCTTACTCCTGAAGCCATTGAGAAATTGGGGTTTCCTCTATCAACATTACCAACTCAAGGGACTTGAGTTTCCTTGTCCTAAGGAGCATGGTGCAGGGCACCCAAGGCTATCAAGATACTCTTTTTCTTTGATTATGTTTTGGTTTGTAATAAATTGAGTGTGATCCTTAAGATCATTCATCTCATTGGTTTTGATCCATTTTGTATGGTCAAGGGTTCCTAAGGCATGTTTATGAGCCTAGGAGACCCTTAGTCCATGTCGATCCTGGTTGGCTTACATGTTGGCTAACTTAGTTTTTGATATATTTAGGTTATTTTTCTTTATTTTTAGTGTCTTTGAGGGATCTTATACTTAGCTCCACCTCTTAGAGTTATTAGGGAGTCTTATTGAGAGTTTAGTGCAATTTTGTAAAAGTTGCACTCAAATCTTGCAAAAGTTGCATTTTTGTTGTCAACAACTTTTCAAAAAGTTGCTAGAGGAGGTTATAAGTTGGTTTCAATGGTCACCTCTATGGGAAGAATGGTTGGAGTATATATTTGGTCATTTCTAACCAATGGAAGACACAATCCATTGGTGTAGTACATGAAAACATATTACTGGTGCAAGAATCCAATAAAAATTCATCTTTTTTAGTGGTTACAGGCTGTGTACGGGCATGTATGGAGTGTGGATGATGCTAGGTTTTCATGATTTGTAATTTCCATGAATTTATTCTTCATTTCCATTGATTTGATCCATTAATCCATTTACTATTCAAAGTTATTTGAAATCTTGTTTGTACAGTTAGGGTTTGGAGGGTTTGATAGGTTGGTTCTATTAAAATGCTCCAAACTTGCATTTCCACTAGTGTAATCTATTGAAACCTAGGGGAATGAAAGTTAGTTGTATAATGCACATGATTCCAAAAGAAGACCTTTGGAATCGATCGGAAAGCCATCCTAGCACCAGGCCCTAGACTAAACATCCCTATGTGTTCAGTTAGGATATTTGGAGTTTGGGTACATAGAAGAAGGTTCTCCAAGAACAAAGAGTTATAATTTTTGAAACACATCTAAAATAGGATAAGAAGTATTCTTGAGAACTTTACTTGGTCCTATATACCCACTTTTTATTACCAGTAGTGCAATCCAAGCCTAAATTGATCAATTAGGCATGTGACCTATTTGGGGTTAGGGAGTGCAGGAGTAAGATCAAGTAAAGAGACTTAGAGGATTGAAATAAAATTAAAAAGGGTACTCAAAAGTGTTTTTACATTTGTAGGAGTCAACAGGGATCAAATTCTATGTGCCCAGAACTTGTCTTGGAGACCTACAAGGGTTTGCGGGTGATAGTGAGATACAAACCTTAAGCTATTGGAGGAAGGTTTTTGGTGATTGAATCCTTATAATTGAAAATTAAATATGAGTTTCCAATCATTGGTTTGGTGAAAGAACTTGACTGGTGAAGAGCTCCACAAATTAGGCCTCATTTGGGAGTCAAGTCCTAAAGCCTAAGAAGGTGTGAAGTTGGGAAACTTAGAGGAGAAAGTTAGTAGACTTCTAGGGGTTTTAGAAGCCATCAAAAATTGATTTAAAACCATTTTCAAAGACTACCAAGGGTTGGAAGGACCTAGAGTCTTGGAAGTGAAACCTAGTAACTAGTGGGTTAAGGGAACATTACCATTGTGTAGCTCTGCATCACCCCATCTATGGTCATATCCCAATCACCATAATCCAATAGGAACAATTAACATGACTTCCCTTATCTAAAACCTCCATCCACTCATCCTCCAAATCACTTTCAAAACCAAAATCCTAGTCTTCCCATCCTATATCCAAATCCTCCATCTACTTATCCTCAAACACAATTTCAAAACCAAAATCCTAGTCTTCCAATCCATTACCCTAATCTTCCATCCTATCTAGATTCACCATCCACTATATCCTATTCAAATCTAGCATCTTCCATTGTTGCCTACATTTATGAAAATCCCCTTTCACAAAAAGAATGCATCCCCCAATCCGCTTCATATCTCATATCTCAACCCATTACCCCTATCTCACCAAAAAGTCCATCAAGTTCACAAGATTCCTCAAAACCTACCTATATGAACTATCTATTCCCACCATCCTCCAACTCCTCATCTACACCATAATCCCCTCAAGAAGGTTCTCCATTTTCCACCCCATCTTCATGTGAGGCCTATCCTACCTCTCCATCTCCTCCACATTCCAACCCATCACCTCAATCTGTATCACGAAAGTCTCCAAGGATTTTCACAAGGAAGGAGGCAAAATATCCCACTCCTAATGTAGAAGATTTGTGCCATTTAAATCCTTCATGTGAAGCCATCATTGATGAGGCCCATCAAAATCTCCCATCTATTATCTTTCTTCCATATAGCCCACTTATTGATCCCCTTCCATCTCCTAGCATCATTGACTCCCTTCCATCCATTGACTCCATCCAAATCCCATCGACATCTCCCCCTCCTAGAATTATACAAAGCATATCCAATGAGCCTCATGAGATCATCATCTTCCTACCATCACAATTGCAGAATCTTCCATCCTTCCATTCAATCCACCTAAAGAATCCATGCATACATTCCCCATCACTATCCACACCAATCCTATCTAGAAAAGATCTTGTTCAAATGCATGTTGAAGAGTAGATTGAACAAAATCAAGATCCTATCCCTTCACTTCCTCTATTGCATGTTCTATTACTTCCATCACCCCCAATCCAAGATTCCATCATCCCAATTCTTCCAATCGAAGAGCTTATAATCCAAATTCCTCTAATCTAAGATCCTACAATCCCAATTTTGTTAGGAATGAATTTTGAATATATCCTATGGGAGTATTGGAAGCATTCTATAGTAGTTGTTGTTGGATTCATGACTATGATTGTCATTGATGTCGACATAGTGATCTAGTAGAGATTAGCAGAGAAGAAAATAGTGTTTTGATTAGCACACATGGGATATTGAAGATCAAGCTATGTGATGTTGAGGATTTACTCTTTGATATTTTATATGTTCATGGTTAAGAGCGCAGATAGTAATTCATTTATTCATGAAAGTTATGAGCATTTTGGTGGAAGCAGTATTCAGGCACAATTCTTGAGTAGCGGTTTGTGAAAATAGGATGATATCTCCTAATCAGGATGGAATATGGTTTTGTGAATTTAGAGAGGAGTTGAAGACATATTGTTAGTGACATGGATGATAGCACATACTTTGAGTTCACACAAGTGAAGAATTATTTTAATTGGAAGCTTACAGTTTTGTGTAATTTTTGATGTAGCATGTGAAACTTTTATTTTGTAATTGGATGCCGACTCATTTGTAATTATTTGAGTGTGGTATAAAGGAAGGAATGTTTTTCCTTCTTATATTATGATATGATTGTGATGAATTATGATGAAGTGAATAAAGTTGTGAAAGCAAATTTGTCAAAGAAGACATGTGAGGTAAAGAGATCTGAAATTGAGATCTAGTGTAGCAGTGAGTGCGGTTTGGAATAGTCAGAGAAGAGGTAACATATTGTTGAGATCAGTAATGAATTGGTATTATTCTATTGAATAATCTAGAGATCAGTTAGACAGTGTGTTCAATGATCTTGCCATTGAAGTTGTTTGGGCAGTGGGTCCTTCTGTCTTCCATAACTCCTAATAGAGTTAGAATCTTTTAGCTTCAAAATCTCCTAATAGGGATTCATATGTATTGAATGTATTTCATAAGACTCCTAACAAAGTCCATCCTTTCACAAGGAATATTCATATTAGTGCATCTTTTATGGGCATCATTCCCACCATGGTTTACTCTTTGATCAAGAGGTTCCCTAGTCAACATATCTTGTGTCATTGTGTTATTGTGTATGAATATCTTTCTATGGTTGGTAATTATATTACTTACATTATTAAAATCTATTAAAGTTGATAAAAGTTATAATTATTAGATAACTAATTCACCCCCCCCCCCTATTAGTTATCTTGGTGGAGTTTACTTTCTAACAATTGGTATCAGAGTAGCAAGTCCTTGAAAGAAAAGTTTAGCAGCTTCAGGAGATCCATGGCAAATTTCAAGAAAGAAAGCCCTAAGTTTGATGGAGTGAATTTTGACAGCTGGAAAGAAAAGATGAAGACACATCTACTATGTTTAGGACTAGTTTATTGGTTGATTACAAAGAATGAGAAGACTATCATTGATGAGGATAATCTTGAAACATGTTCTAGTGATGAGAGAGATCTATTCATGTGTAACATACTTTCTAGAGAAGCACTTTTGATAGCCCTTCTAGAGAATGAGTATAGTTAGGTAAAATGTTTGAAAACATCTCATGAAATTTGGAAAGCTTTACACTCTACTTTTGAAGGTGATGAACATGCAAATAAAGTTAGATTACATAATTGGATATGTGCATTTGAAGATATAAGAATGATGGAAGATGAATCTGTTAGAAGCTATATTGGTAGAATGTCAAAAATTGTTGTAGGCATAAAATCTTGTGAAGGAACAAAGATAGAGAATGAAGTGATATGGAAGATTTTGAGGACATTAACTCTTGCATTTAACTAGGCAACATAGATGATTTAACAAGTTATACCTTGTACTTCAAACTTTACAAGAGAGATTCTTCTTGGAAGATTGGTAGCAGTTGAATTGAACTTGAGATTATCAGGAGATTTTCCTAGAATGGAGACAACATTCAGTGCTTTTAGTGTTCACCCTACTTTGTCAAGAAGCATCAGTGTGAGCAAAGATTATCTTGGTAGCATCAGATCTAGAAATGAAGAAGACAGAAAGATTGAAGAAGGTATTGCCTTACTTGTGAAGAAAAAACTAGACAGCAAGAAAAATTTTAAATGTTGGACTTGTCAAGAATATGGTCATTTTCCATCTAAATGTCATAAGAGAGTTAAAAAGTACATAAACAATTTCAAGCCTAGAAGATCTAAGGAATGTTATTATGCTAATGATGAAGATCTTGAAGCTAGTATAGAGAGAACTCTAAGTGAAAGTGATACTAAGAATAATGATGACATAGGATTTGTAGTAATTAAAGAAGAAAATCCTGAAACAGATTTTAAGGAAGAAAAAGCCCTAGTTTCTCAAGTTGAAAAGAAAGCTGATTGGATTATAGACAGTGGTTGTTCACATCATATGATTGGAGACATGAAAAAGTTCATAAAGTTTAACAGTTATCATCGAGGATTTGTTAGAGTTGGAAACAATGCACCTTATTTGATTAAAGGTATAGGATCTATTACTCTTGATGGGAAGACTAATACTAATGATGTTTACTTTGTGGATGGTTTGAAACATAATCTTTTAAGTGTTGTACAACTAGTTGATATGGGATATCAAGTTTGGTTTACTAAGAAAACTTGTGTGATAAAAGATAAAGATGAAAATTTGATTGGAACTGGCTCTAGAACCAAAGGTAATGTATTTCAGTTGAATCCTACTGAGATGGCATGTCTGATTACTAAAATTGATGATAGTTGGTTATGGCACAAAATATTTTGTCATATAAATTTTGATAACATTGTGAAAATAAGTACTACACTTGTAGTAAGATATTTGCCTAAAATTATGAAGCCTACTAACATGATTTGCAAGGAATGTGTGATGGCTAAATAGAAGAGAAGTTCATTTCCTAGTAAGAATTTAACATCTGCAGAGAAGGTGGAAATTGTTCATACATATTTGAGCGGTCCTACCAGGACTAGAGGATTCTATGGAGAAAGGTATTTTATGATTCTTGTTGATGATTTTACAAGAATGATGTGGATTGCATTTCTTAAAGAAAAGTCTAAATCATTTGATAAGTTTAAGATCATTAAGAATAAAGTTGAGAATGAATCTGGAAAGAAGATTAAATGTTTGAGATCTGATAGAGGTGGAGGATTTACTTCTAGAGAGTTTAACACCTTTTGTGAAGTGAATGGTATTAAGAGGAAATTTTCAGCCCCTAGGACACATGAACAAAATGGTATTGCAAAAAGAAGAAATAGATCAGTGATTGAAGGAGCAAGAGCTATGTTATTTGAGAATGATTTGGTGAAGATATTCTAGAGAGAAGAAGTGAACACAACAGTGTATACAATGAATAGAGTACAAATTAGAGCAAACACAAACAAGACACCCTATGAATTATGGTTTGGACATGCGCCCCAAGTTAAGTATTTTAGAATTTTTGGAAGCAAATGTTATATAAAGAGAGATGATGATATTGGAAAGTTTGATCCTAGAAGTGATGAAGGTATATTTCTTGGATATTCTTTGAAGAGAAAAGCCTATAGATGTTACAATAAGAGAACTAAGACTATTGTTGAGAGCACAAATGTTAAAGTTGATGAAAAGTTCAAAATTTAAGAAAGAATGCTTGATTATGAATCTGATGAAGGAACTCATCCTAAACCTAACACTGAAACTACTGAATTATTCTATGAAACTAACAGTGACTTGTTGAATGAAAGCCACAGTAAAATCATTGAAGAACTGACACCTAAAGTGAGATTTGAGACAGTGACACCTAACATGAAATTATCAAGCAATCATCCTATTGAGTAGATTATTGGAAGGATAGACAGAGGATTTCTAACTTGAAATAAGGTACAAGAACAGTTATGTTTGATTTCTCAAATTGAACCTAAATCTACTAGTGAAGCTTATGAAGATGAACATTGGATTAAAGCTATGAAAGAAGAACTAGATCAGATTGAAAAGAACAAGACATGGGAATTGGTCCCTAGACCTAAAGATAAGAATGTTATTGGAACTAAATGGGTATTCAGAAACAAGATGAATGAACAAGGAGAAGTATTAAGAAACAAAGAAAGATTGGTATGCAAGGGATACTCACACCAAGAAGGAATTGACTATGAAGAAAATTTTGCACCAGTAGCAAGAATTGAAGTAGTAAGAATGTTTTTGGCCTATGCAGCTTTTAAAAAATTCAAAGTATATTAGATGGATGTGAAGTCAGCATTTTTGAATGGAGAATTGGAAGAAGAAGTCTATATTGAGCAGCCTGAAGGTTTTCCTTTGACTCAAGAAGGAGACATGGTATGTAAACTAAAGAAAGACTTATATGGACTAAAGAAAGCGCCTAAAACTTGGTATGAAAGATTGGATAAGTATTTGTTAAAATTGGGATTTATAAAAGCAACAGTTGATAGCAATCTGTACACAAAAGAAATTGAAAATAGTTTATTGATTATAGTTATTTTTGTTGATGACATTATGTTTGGAGGAGAAGATGAAGCTAGTGATAAATTTTCTGATGAAATGAAAACTGAATTTGAAATGAGTATGATTGGTGAAATGAAATACTTTTTGGGATTATAGATAACACAAAACATTGATGGTATCTTTGTAAGCTAGACAAAGTACTTGAATGATTTGTTAAAGAGATTTGGAATCGAGAATTGTAAACCAGTTGGAACACCTTTGGTAACTTGACATAAATTATCTAGCACAGATGAGACTCCTACAGTTGAACATAAGAAGTATAGATCTATGATTGTAGGATTGTAGTACTTGACACATACAAGACTTGATATAGCACATTCAGTTGGAATTGTAGCAATATTTCAAGCTGAACCTAGAGAATCACATTATATAGTAGTAAAGAGGATACTGAGATATTTAAGAGGCACAATGGACTATGGATTATGGTATGAAAATTTTGATGATTTTACCCTATGTGCATAAATAGATGTTGATTGGGGAGGTAGTGTTGATGATAAAAAGAGCACCATTGGTATTTCATAGAGCATAATAGAAGTAGAATATGTAACAACAACAAACAATTGTAACTAGATAATTTGGATGAAGCAGATGCTGAAGGATATTGTAATAAAGTTTGTTGAGCCTATTTTTATACATTGTGATAACACCGGCACAATTAGTATATCTAAGAACCCTGTATTACATTCTAAAACAAAGCATATAGAGATTAAGTATCATGTAGTAAGAGAGAAAGATTTTGAGAAAGAAGTACAACTTGAGTACATAAACACAAAGGAGCAGATAGCAGACATATTTACAAAGCCTTTGCCTAAGGATACATTTGAGTATCTGAGAGGTATGCTTGGGGATATGCCCCAACCTAGTTTTGAGAAGTGATGTAGACTAGTTGCATTTGTCTAGTGGTATATGAGCCTTATCTTTCTTATAGATTGCATTTTGGTACTTCCTCTATGGGGGAGTATGTGTATCTGAGCTGAGTCATGAGGACTCTAGTGAATGTATTTTCTAAATAGTGTCTTTTGACATTAGAGTTGTTGACATAATGATGAAATTTCTATCATTGATGTCAATGGGGGATAAGTGTACATGAAAAACCATTTGTACCATCTGTTGGAGAGAACTAAATAGAAAAATGAAGCAAGATTTGATTGATGAAGAGGATTCAAAAATATTTTTTTCAGAGCAACAGTATTGCAGTGTTGAATTCATGGAACATTGGATGTTTTCATCTATGTTGCCATCAATGCTAATGGGGGAGATTGTTAGGAATGAATGCTGAATATATCCTATCGGAGTATTGGAAGCCATTCTATAGCATTTTTTGTTGCATTTGTGACTATGATTTTCATTGATGTCAACATAGTGATCTACTAGAGATTAACAGAGAAGCAGACAATGTTTTGATTAGCACACGTGGGATATTTTAGATCAAGCTATGCAATGTTGAGGATTCACTCTTTGATATGTTATATGTTCATGGTTAAGATCATAGATAGTAATTCATTTATTCATGAAAGTTATGAGCATTTTGGTGGAAGCAGTATTCAGGCAGTGTTCCTGAGTAGCAGTTTGTGCAAATCGGATGGTATCTCCTAATCAGGATGGAATCTAGTTTTGTGCAGTTAGAGAGAAGTTCAAGACATATTGTTAGTGATGTGGATGACAACACAAACTTTTAGGTCACATGAGTGAAGAATTATTCTAATTGGAAGCCAACAGTTTTGTGTAATTTTTGATGTTACATGTGAAACTTTTATTTTGTAATTGGATGCCAACTCATTTATAATTATTTGAGTGTGGTATAAAGGAAGGAATGTTTTTCCTTGTTTTAATATGATATGGTTGTGATGAATGATTATGAAGTGAATAAAGTTGTGAAAGTGAATTTGTGAAGGAACACATGTGAGGTACAAAGATCTGAAATTGAGATCTGGTGTAGCAGTAAGTGCAGTTTGGCATAGTCAGAGAAGAGGTAACATATTTTTGAGATTAGTAATGATTTGAAATTATTTTGTTGAATAATATAGAGATTAGTTTGACAATGTGTTCAGTGATCTTTCCATTGAATTTGTTTGGGCAGTGGGTCTTTATGTCTTCCATAACTCCTAACAGAGTTAGAATCTTTTAGCAGGGATTCAAAATCTCCTAGCATGGATTCATATGTATTGAATGTATTTCATAAGACTCCTAACAGAGTCCATCCTTTCACAAGGAATATTCATATTAGTGCAGCTTTTGTGGGCATAATTCCCACCGGGGTTTACTCTTTGATCAAGAGGTTCCCTAGTCAACATATCTTGGGTCATTGTGTTATTGTGTATGAATATCTTTCTATGGTTGGTAATTATATTTATTACATGGTTAAAATCTATTAAAGTTGATAAAAGTTATAATTATCAGATAACTGATTCACCCCCCCCCCCCCTCTCAGTTATCTTGGTGGACTTTACTTTCTAACAAATTCATCCATCTCAAGATTTTTCACCATCCCCCAAACCCAGTCAAGATTCCATCATCCTTTCCTCTTCACTTGAGGATCCTCCAAATCAAACTATCCCACTACCATTACTCTATCCTCTTGGTCCACTTACATTTGTCAAAGGTAGCCCACTTGAAGAAGAAGCAATAAGTTCCATATCTTCCATGACAAAACGTAAAACTGGATGTTTATTTTATTCCCCAAGTTAGAAATACCCTTTCTTGGATAAAATGCTCAAAAAATGGAATTATCAAGGAAAAGGCCTAGGCACTCATGAATAAGGAAATATGGAGCCCATCCAAGATAAGAAACATCCAAAATCATGTGAAATTGGTCACACACATGAAGAAAGCACTTCCTCCATAAATGTTGGTACAACTAAAGAAAAATTAAAGCATCCTTCCAAACACACCACTGCATCCTCCCATCATCCCTCCAAAGCATACAATGATATTCCTCCTCCTTCGTCCTTGCAATCTAAAATAACCTATCAAATTCCTCCTTCATACTCCAAATCCATTTTGGGTCCCTATGTGCCAAAATCTACCAGCTCATATCCTCTACATACCAAATCCATTTTGGGCCCCTACATCCCAAAATATCATCCGCCATCTTATCCTACTCAGTCTTTTATCCAAAATCCAAACATTCCTAGTTAGGATCAACAAAGGCACATTCTCACTTCTCCTATCTACCAATATCCTTTCATCCCTTCATCCATATTTCCTCCATCTCGCACATTTGTGTATATTCATTCCAATGCCCCTTGCAATTTTGATGCCATGTCAAGAATGCATAAAGGAAAATATCCACAAAGATCTAAGGATTGTCATGTCTAGTCTAAATGACATGCTCAACCAAATAAAAATCCCATCAACAAATCCAATGCATCCCAATGGCCACAAAGGCCCATCAAAAAAAAAGAGACATCTAAAGCATCCCAATGGCCACAAATGCCCATCAAAGCAAAAGTAGAATCTGATGCATACAAATGGCCACAAAGGCCCACCAAAGCTAAATCAAAGATGATATGGATCCAAAAGAAAAAAGATACAATGCATCTAAAAGAAACATACATAATGGCATCTAAGTTTTCTAATCCACTAGCTACTCATTCTCCTTCTCCATCTCGTAAATCCATTTTGGGTCCCTATGTCCCAAGATCTCCTAGAAAAAATCCTCCATCATTTCCACATCTATCTTCTGCATCCCATCAGTTTCATCCACCTTTTTCACATGTGCCAATGTCAGTCCTTACAATATCCCCCTATCATGATCAATTCCCATCCTTCCATCCAAACACTTTCTACCACCATATGTTCCATCTACCCCATCCAATCTGTGTCTTTGCATAATCCATCCATTCTAATCAAGTTGTACCAACATCCAAGAAAATCAGTAGATCAACATCCAGTCAACAAACATGTCAATAAAAAAATCATAAGACTGGATGTTGATCTACTGATTTTCTGATCTACTAGACCTTGGTTATTGACTCAAAGTAAAAATGACTCTTTTGGACTTTGGTTTTTTGTTCAATATTTTGTGTTTTAGTTTGCATGTTTTATGCCCAAAATAAGATTCCTAGATTGATTTGATGCATGAAAATTTGGAAAGAATTCAAGATTTTGAAAAATAAAGTTTGTTTTAACCAAGAAAAAAAGCATTTAGGATGATTTAGGAACATTTAGGAATGATTAGGACCATTTAGGAACCTTTTAGAAAAGATTTGCAGATTTGTTCCTAGATTTGCATAAAACATTGAAAGAACTTTGAGATTTTGCAAAAGAAATTCACTCCAACTTTAGAACAAAGCATTGATTTCAATTTAGGACTTGTCACTTAGGATTTATTTGGAACCATTTAGAAATGAGATGTAGATTTGAGGTTCTTTTTATGCACCAAAAAGACAAGGTGTTTCTACTTTTCATGAATGCATTCTAAAGCCCTAGATTTGCATGATTGAATTTCATTTTAGTCAACTGAAAAACCTTACAAGTTATTTTGATTGTTTTTAGGACCAAATATGAAGGGTTTAAGTTGATTAGGATTGATTAGGAACAAATGGGAAAGATTTGAAGATTCTTTGATTTTAAGGCACTCGAGAGTGTGTTTAGTGTTCATTTTAAGCAACCAAATGAAATCTTTGAAGTTCCTAATTGATAAAAAAATTTGATGAGCCTTAAGGCATTAGGTTTTCTTGATGTTTTAATTGATTTTGAGAGCACTTGCAAAAGATGGGGTTAAAAATTGAGATTTGGAGCAAAGAAGCCCTAAGAAGGCCTCAAAAACCTAAAAAATCAACTGAAACCATGATTAAGGCCTTACACATGCACCATGTTTCCCAAATAAGTAAACAGGGTAGTTTATTTTCATTCCTTTACTCATACGAGTGATGGGTAGGGCCAATACGAGTGAGGACTCTCTCTAGCATGAGCAAATAGGGCCAATGGGCCAAAAATAAGCCATAATTACCTAGAAAGAGGCCATACGAGTGGTGGGTGGCTCTAGTACAAGCCAAGGTCCTTGATCATACAAGAAAGTACCCATGGAGTTTATTCATATCATTATTCACCTAGAAAAGGATGATTTTTTTTAATAAGTGAGTTTTTTACTTGGAAAACCCTAAAAAATATAGTTTAGAAGACGTGTAGGGTCCCACGAGGCATGCCAAAATGTGATAAGTGCAAAGTTAACCTATTCAAAATAGGAATAGACATTAAAACATTAGTGAACATGAATCTAACAATATATTCCTAAGCTTAAACAGAAAAACACATGCAAAGACACTCAGATAGAGCTGAAACAGGAGCACCCTATCTCCGCTTGATTTGTTCTTGCTTTAGGGATGTGTGTGTGCACTAAAATCACATGGACCATATCCCTAATAATGATAAGGGTGGATTGGGATCATTAAAGGACCATGGATACTCTATATTGCCACAGAATCAGGTATAGAAGACCTGATTTGCCCCTAGAGCCCAAGAGACCAAAATGGAGCTAAGATGCAAATTAAGCTACATGATGCTTATGCTAAGATTGTTTTTAACCAAATAGAGATGTTATATGATGATATATGCTATGAAAAACAATGAAATAAACTAGGTTTAATCAATTAGGCTAAGCTAAGATGTGTTAGAAAGCATAAAATCTAATAATTAGGAATGATTATGCTAAGTCTAGAAGTAAATGAGCATGATAATATTGCATTGAAGATAAAAACTAAGCTAATAATTTACTCTTGGAAGGAGGAGTATTTATAGGATTTTGGGAAGGGATTGGGTTAGGAAGTGGAGTTAGGGTCAGGGGTAGATTTTGAGGTAAGGTTAGGGGTATGGTAAGGTTTACCTTGGGTTAGGGTTGCTCACACATGTCTGAGAAACACTAGGGAAGTGTGCAAGGGGAAAAAGTGTCGAAGAAGAGACATGGGTCTCTTTATGAGGTTGTAAGAAGCCTTAAAGAGTGTGTAAGAGGCTTTAATGAGTGTGTAAGGCTCATTAAGGGAAGGGTTTGACCAAAAGTCAAAGAGGACTTGGATTAGGCTAAGAAATGTAGGAAACATCTCCTAAATTGGTTTACTGAAGATTGGAAGGGTTTAGGAAAGCCTAGAAGATTCTAGGCTTTTGAGGCTTTAAATAAATATAAAATTCATTTAGGGAATGTGATATCATTTATTGAATATTGATTCAATAAAGAGAGGAAAATCACTTAAAATTGATTTAAATGCTTTGGGGAGGTATTCTTTAATTAAAGATGTTTAATTAAAATAAAGGGATTTAATGGCATAAAATATATTAATTAATTAATAAATGATGATGTCACCAGGGGTTTTTGGAAAATAGAAAATACTTTTATTTTCTAATGGATTTTTAGGTGTCTACAAGAGGAATATTAGAAAAAGGGGAAAAGAGGTTAAATTAAAATGATTTTAATTTAAACATAGCTTAAAAGAATTTTAGGCTAGTGAGGGAATAAAATAAATAAAATTTATTTAATAAAGGGAAATGGAGGGATAATATATTAAATTGAGTTTAATATATTATAGTATTTAAATAGAATTTAAATACAAAGGGAAAATAAATTTATTGAATTAAATTTAATTTAATCAAATAAATAGAGGAATATAACAATATAGTTAATTAATTAACATCAACTATACTTTTAAAGGAAGATATTAATAAAAATTAATATTAGAATGCAAATAGAAAATGAATTTATTTAATTAAAGTTAATTTAATTAAATAAATAGAGGAATATAACAATATAGTTAATTAATAAAAATCAACTATAATGTTAAGGGAAAATATTAATAAAAAATAATATTAGAATGTGAATGGACAATTTTAGGTGTCTACAATAACTATGAAATGTGCTCATACTCAGGAGTAATTGTATTTGGTAGAAAAAAAGATCAAAGAGTTGAGAAAATCAATAGATCAAAAGAAGATGAAGGATGCATTAGTTGATACACAATTTGATCTTGGTCTTACTGTAGAAGTCTCTAGAGGTGTGCAACCAATGCAAATAGATGTACCATAGGGGCAAGAGGTATCAAATGATAAGAAGAATGAGGTTGCACTTACTGCATTGATGTACATCTCTTATCATAGTATGAAAGTGATTAAGGAAAAGGTTAATGTTGTGCATAATTCACACATCACTTTATAGAGATTGGAAAAGGAAGTCATTGATGCACTAGCTACTTTAGAGCCACTCTTCACTATCTAGTCAAGAAGGGCAACCGTCTTTGAGAAGCTGGAAGTAGTAAAATAGTATAGGCTTGATTTTCTTGAGACTATCACTGACATCAAGGAAATGATTGATGTAATCAATGCATCCATTCCTTTCTTCAAAGGTAACAAGAGTTTGATAAAAGTGATACTAGGCATGTTTACTTTTGTCTAAAACCCTTTTGTGCCACATATTTTTAATGATGATTTAACCTTAAAAGAAATAAGTATTTAGAGTGGGGAGTCTGATGCCAAGATGATAAAGAGGGAGTCCTTTTTGGTAGCAAATGACACCTTGGACATGGTAGTTTTCAACAAAGTACATGATACAATGTTCAAGGTTGAGATGGGATTGTTCAAATACATAGCAGATGCCAAAGTTGTAGCAGACTCCAGGTGGGAAAAGACAACAAAGAAACTAAATGAGATCAAATCATTTGATTGGCCTTTAGATGAGGAAGTGGCGAAGTGGGACATTGGCCTAAAGAAAAATAAGAGGAAGTCAGTTGTTGATGACCCACCATCAGAAGAAGAAGAGTAAGGGATACATGGCACCTGATCATTGAGCACATGGAGGACAATTATCTAAAAGAGGCTAACACCTTCTAGTACAATCATTTGAAGTTGTCTTGAATATTCCCAGATAAAGGTACCATGATGCTAACATACAAGGTCATTGTAGGCATGATCAGACATAGTGGTTCTGGCATGCCTTTTTGTGAAAATGATGTTTCTCTTTGTAACTATTTTTGGTCTTATTCTAGCCATCCATAACTTGTTTATCCTAACTCAACACGATTCCAATATGGCTAGTGGTAAAAGTAAGTTGTAACTTTTGTAGAAGGATTTTTTAATTTTTTGGAGAAAAAGGGAATGCAATTCTAGTCTAAGACCTTTCGTTGTTTTCTAAGTGTAGTTTGTTCTTCTTGAATGTACTAAAGATGAAGACATTAATCAAAATATTGTTTTAAACACATTTTAGTACTTGATTGTCTTTGTGTGATTCTTTGATTTCTAATGAATTAGGCATGATCAGTGAAAACCTAACCTATTCAAAATATGTGCAGATAGTCAAACATTAGTAAGCACATCATATACCTAACATATAGAAAAACTATTTGCAAGACACCTTAGATTTAACTTAAACGGGAACACCTGGTAACCGTTTGATTTTCTCTTAGAATAGGGATGCAGGTGTGCTCTCAAAACATAAGGAGAATGCCCCCAATGCTATTTAGGAAGGTTTAGGATCACTTAGGAACCATGGATACCCCATAATGGCACAAAAATAGTTATGGAACACCTTTTTTTCCCCTAGAGTCCCGAGAGAACCAAATGAATCTAGAATATAGATTTGAGCTATGAATGCTCATGCTAAGTTGATTTTAACCAAAGATAAGTGTGATATGGATGAAAATGATATGCAAAGATTGAAAATGAACTATATTCAATCCATTAAGCTAAGCTAGTATGATTTATAAAGCTTGAAAGATAAGTAAATCTAACAATTTGGAGATATACTAAGGTAATTTAGAAGTAATTTAACATTATAACAATGCATGAAATGATATGTGAAATGGTTAAATTCTCTTGGAAGGGAGGCTATTTATAGGATTTGAGGAAGGGCTTGGGTTAGGAAGGGTGGTTAGGGTAAAAGTCAAGGTTAGGGGTAGAGTTAGGGGTATGGTTAGAGGTATGGTGAAGGGGATAAGGGTTAAGGGTTTCTCACACATGTGTGAGAAACACTAGGGAAGTGTGCCTATGGAAAAAAGGTGGAAGAGGAGATATAGGCTCTCATTTATGGCTATAAGAGGCCATTAATGAGCATTTAAGGCTCATTAATGAGGGGGTTGACTAGAAGTCAAAGGATGAGGGTTTAGACTAAGAGGGTTAGGAATCACCCTCTAAGAAGGTTTAGGAAAGGATTAGGAAAGTGAGGATAGGTTTAGGGTTTTATAGAAGATTTATAGGGTTTTTGGATTTTAAATAAATATTTAATTTATTTAAAGGATTTTGAGGGATAATTTATTAAATAATTAATAAAATGGAAGGATTATTATTCAAATTAGATTTAAATGTTTTTGGGAGGGATTCTTTAATTAAAATAGGAGAAGGGATAATGACCATAAAAATGAATGAATTAATGAATTAATTAATTAATAAATGATGATGTCATTGGGTCTTTTGTCAACTAAAATAATCCTAATGGACAGACGGATTTTTAGGTGTCTACATTTTGTCCCTCTTTGATGTAATTACGCAAGTGGCATGGAGTCAAAGATAAGAAAATAAGATGCCCCAGTCTAGAATTAGAAGATAAGGGGTTGTACCCCCTCAAGAAAATAACACAAAGAGGGAATGTTGTGGAATTTTATCGAAAATAACACAGAAGGGAAGGAATGAAGAAAGACAGGAAGGGGGGATAAATAGTCATCCTTCCAAGAAAAAAGATGTAGGAATGCAAGATGATATGAGATGCAGGATGTAGGATGAAGCTATATGAAGGATGCAAGATGCAAGATTTAATCTAGATTATGTAGGATTAGGGGGATTTGGGGAACTCATCGTGTAAATGTGGAGAGCACAATCTAGTTTGATATAGCGATGCTAGAGACCCACCAAGGTTATTAGGAACATAATGCCTTGTCACCAGTGTTGCACAAGACAAACACAAAAAAACATGCAAGGGTTGCCCCAACATCACACATGAATCCAAGGGGAGGCATGGTAGAAATGATGCTAGAGAAACCACAAACAAATGACACTTCCCAAGTGCACCAAGTAACCCAGAAGATCACATGTGAAATGTGCAAGTGTCATGTCTGAATGACTCATAGGAAGAAGAAAAAGATCAGACACCTTGCCCCAGATTGCTCTCTTTCACAGCACACCATGATATAAAGGATAATGGCAACTTTGAGGAGAGGAACAATGAGAAGCCACAAAATATAAACAAGATCCAAAGGAAAAAATACAAGACAAAAGTGATTAATCCATAAAACATCCTTCACCAAGGAGAAGGATTGATTTGATTGATGGGGGGAAGATTAGGTCAGAATGTGAGGAAGGATGCATCCTACACTGACCCAAGTTGATTGATGATGGAAGATTAGGTTAGACAGGAGGAAGGATACATCCTCAAGGACCCGTTTGATTGATGAGAATTTTGTGTTGTTTTCTGGAAAATGATGAATCAAGGATAATCTTGTGATCAAGGATAGTCGACAAAAGATGTTGCTGGAGTACGAGGCAAGGTGGGACAAGGTCAAATGATCAAATGCTACTATAGGACTGACAAGGATATGTACAACAAGACACAATGATATGTACAAAGAACATGGAGATTTGTAAAATGGATATTTATAGAAGCTTAGGGATTGGGATCAAAAGACCTTGCTAGATAGGATATATATAGGAAGTTCAGGATTGGGAATAGGAAGATCTCGCTATACATGATATATATAGAAAGCTCAAGATTGGGGATAGGAAGATCTTACTATATAGGATATATACAAGAATCTTAAGATTTTGGATAGGAATAGATTGTTGTATTGGATAGGCTTGAGGATAGAGCACCTGGGGAGATGGGGTGGAGGTGGGGATGGGGATGGGAATTGAGTTCGGGATTGGGATCAAGATGGGGATGGGGATGGGGATGGGAATCTAATAGATAATGACCCGGTCCACTATGTATGGTGTCTATTTCCATGTTTTCACCAACATACTTATCCAAGGCGCTTGAATTTTCAAGTTTTCACCATTGGACGATTATTTTTCTTTGCTTTTTTACTATTTTGATTTTTTTGCATTTTTTTGGATTTTTGCAATTTTTATGGATTTTTTGGATTTTATAGGATATGGTTCAAGCATAGAACTGCTTTAGATGTATAATGTTGATAGGATCATTTAGGGGCTCACCGCCTTCTGGTGTTGATAGTTGATAGGCTCTAGAGCCAAAGCATGTTGTGATGATGTAAGGATCCAACCAAGTAGGTTCAAACTTTCCATTTTTCTCTTGTTGTGCTTGCACTTTCTAATTTTCTTTAAGCACCATATCGTTGACTTGGAATTTTCTGGGATGGACCTTCTTGTTAGAGCTCCTTTTGAGTTGATTCTGGTAAACAACTAGGTGATTATATGCTTGATGCCTCTTTTTATCTAATAGGTTCAGTTGTGTGAGGCATGCCACACAATAGTCTTCATCTATGGTGTAGTTTTTCATGGAGACCCGTAATGAAGGTAACTCGACCTTGATGGGTAAGACAACTTTGACACCATATACAAGGGAGTATGGGGTGGTTCATGTAGGAGTGAAATAAGAAGTACAATAGGTGTAGAGGGTGGGATTTATTTGGAGATGCCAGTCACAACCATAATCATTGACAACCTTCTTGAGGATTTTTAGGATGGTTTTATTGGTTGCCTCAACTTGGCCATTTCCTTGAGGGAAGTATGAGCTGGAAAAGTGATGGCAGATGTGGATTTTGGCACATAGATCATCTACATGTTGGTTTTCAAAAGGTGTGCCATGATTTGTGAAGATGGTGGATGGGATGCCGAAGTGGCATATGATAAGGTATAGGATGAACTTGGATATTTGGATGCCAGTAGTGACGATGAGAGAAATCTCTTCAATCCACTTTGTAAAGTATTATGTGGCTGTTATGATATATTATGTCCATCTGAGGAAAGGGAAGTGATTAACCTAATGAGGTCAAAGCCCCAACATGAAAATGGCCAAGGTGGTGCAATAGGATACAAGGCTTGAGATAATGCATGAAATAGATTGGTGTGCGACTGACATGGTAAGCATTTATTGATAAATTCATAAGTATCATGCTCCATTATTGTCTAGTAATACCCGACTCTAAGAAAATAATTTTCTAGGACTTTACCACTTGTGTGGGAACCACGAATTCTAGTGTGAACCTCTTGTAAAGATAGGATATCCTCGATGATAAATGGTGTTAGCTACAAGAGTGTAGTGGGATTCTCTGTGAATTAGGTTCTCACATTGTGTGTTTGTGAGGTGGGGGGATATGAGACCATTTTTAAGATATGCAAGGATGTCATGGTACCATGGGAACTGAGGACCACCCAAGATGCACACTATTTCTAAATTGGTGTTCTCATAAGCAGGTGTGTGTATCTTCTCAACTAATAATTCATACTATGATGAGTCTCAAGGGTTTTCTAGTAAGGATCTAATGGTTTCCATTGCATCAACTACTTTATTTTGAAGCCTTGGTATCTATGTAAATTATAGACTCCTAAAGTTCTCTTTCAATATATCCACCAATTCCTTGTAGGGTAGTATCTTGTCATCCTTTATTTAAAATTCATCCAAGACTTTCTTGATTATCAACTATGAATCACCAAACACTTTTAGTTATGTGATATTCTACTGGATAATTATTTTGAGGCCAGAGATGAGTGCCTCATATTCTACAATGTTTTTGGTGCATGGGAATCCCAATTTGAAAGATTTAGGGATGTAGTCACCTTGAGGAGTGACAAATAGGATTCTTTCCCTTGATCTGTGTGATGTGTAGGAGCCATCAAATTGTAGCTTCCATATTGTTTGTTCTTTGATCATGCATAGATGCTCATCAAGAAATTCCATGATTAGTGTATATGTGTCTACCAGGGGTGCATTTGCTAGCTGATCAAATTTGCTTAGCAGCATGACCCACTTCACCATTTGACCTATCTATGTTGTCCTTGATAGAAGATACTTAAGTGGGTCCACCTTTGAGATGAGCTTTATAGTGTGGCTAAGCATATAATGTCTGAGCTTTTGAGTGGAAAAGACCACTGTGAGGCATGGTTTTTCCATTGGTGAGTAATTAAGCTTCATAGATGACAAGAGTTTGACTAATATAATAGATGGCTCTTTCTTTTTTATTGTCATCAAGCTGTGCTAAGAGTTCCCCTAGTGTTGTAGTAGTTGCACAGAGTTATAGGATCAAAGGGCATCATAGAATGGGTGGTACAAGGATGGGAGAGTTGGCCAGATATTCCTTTAGATTTTCAAATCTTCATTAGTAGATGAGATCCCATTTGAAGGTTGTGTCCTTGTGGAGTAGTTGTGTGAAAGGTTGGCACTTATCTACTAGCTATGATATGAATCAACACACTGATTTAAGTTTACCTTGCAGGCTTTTGATTTGTTTGAGTATTCTGGGAGGAGGCATTTCTATTATGGCCTTGACCTTTTTGGGGTCAATCTCTATGTCATGTTGTGATACAATGAAGCCTAGAAAATTACTAGATGTTACACCAAAGACACATTTCTTTGGATTTAGCTTTAGGCCATAATGATGAAGGCAGTCAAACACACACTCAAGGATGTTAAGGTATTCCAGCTGTGTCTTATATTTTGTAAGGATATCATCCACATAATCATCCAGGATCTTGTGTATCATATCATGGAAGATAGTTTTCATTGCTCATTGATAAGTGGCCCATGCATTCTTTAGCCCAAATGGCATCATATTATAGAAGATACCCCATGGTATTATAAACACTATTTTGTCTTGGTTCCTCTACTATTCTAATCTAATTATACCCTAAGAATCCATCCATGAGTGACAACATCTCATGGCCTAATGTAAGATCAACAATCATATCGATGTTGGGTAAGGGGAAGTCATCCTTTGGATATGCTTTATTCAAGTCCCTGAAATCTGTGTAGATTTTGATCTATCTTGAAGGCTTAGTGATAGGAACCATGTTTGAGATCCACTCTGAGTAGTCAATAGCTCTGATGATTTTTTCTTGTAGGATCTTTTCTAGTTCTACCTTTACCAGCAAGGATACCTTAGGATGCATTTTTCTTAGATTTTTCTTGATCAGTTTTGCATTGGGATCCACTCCTAGATGGTGGATGAAAATATTAGGATCAAGCCTAGGTATGTGTACCTTTGACAATGAAAATTTGATTGTGGCTTCGTTGAGGAGTGTTGTAAAAGCCTCTTCTTCACTTTCGGTCAAGGATGCTATGATATATGTAATCCTTGGGTATTCTTCTATTTCCAAGTTGATTGGCTTTGTTCCTCAATGATGATGAATGAATTCTCTAGTCTGTAATCCTAGATGGGGTGAAGAGGCAAGCCTTCATCTTCTAGCACCTCAGAGAGGTAATCACTAGAAGATACACCCTTTATTTTTTCTTTTTAGAGTCAAAATGTGCCCTAGAGGGGTTTTCAAAGAAAGACTCATTCTTTTATTTTTCATTTTTAATTTTTTAGCTAAAGACTTCCTCTTCCCCAAAGTATCCCTTAGGGTCAATATTGTAGACATAAGATGATTCTTGATCTTGATATGATTGCTGGCCTGATGCTCCCATGAATCTTAGGAGTGCTTCTATGCTTTGGAACCCATTGATATGCATTATGCTTGGTTAACCCTAGTCTATGAGTTTAGGATGGATCAGGGGAAGTTCAATGATGTTAGTGGCAAGTTGATGGAGGACATAATTTCCTAGGAGGGTATCATTTTCAAATATGTCATTGTAGGATGTATTTCTTCCTCTTCAGGGATGTCTTTGATTTCTACGAGTTCATCCTGGATATTCAAGAGGGTGACATTGGGCAGATTAGTGCCCCCAATTATGGTATTGGATTCTTGTATGCATAGGTGAGGGGTATTAAAGCCAAGGCCTTGATGTTTTGGATTTTTTGAGGCCTCTATTGGATCTTTGCTTCCACTCTCTTTTGGTCCTAGACCTCTGCCTCGATAATTCCATTTATCTATAGCATATTTGTTTGATGAAGGATATTTATCTTTGAAGTAACTAAGGAGCTCAGTGTCAGGAGGTGAGGGATCTTTGTATAGCCACCTATTGATATCAGGGTCATCTCTAGATTGTTTATGATTCAATGGGAAATAAAAGTTAATGGCCCTAACTGCTTGATTTCAAGAACACCTGGAGTAGGCTTGCTTTGGTGTCTTGGGTGACCTTGTGTATGTGGATCAAGTAGTAGGGACCCTACTACAAATGAATCATTTAGACTATACTTACCATAGCCCTGGTTGTTGACTGTAATGGAAGAGAGGGTAGCGGCTAGGATAGTCTTTGGATCACTATGGGATCGGGATGAGCTGGCAATAGAAGTGCCAATGTTAATTCTAGGACAATGATTGTAATGGGGGAATGATGCTTCCAATGCATGATAGTATGCGAAGGATTGGGGATCTACATGGATAATGATTTTAGTGTCTTGATGAGGAAACTTGAGGCAGTGGTGATAAGTGGATGGTACAACTTTGATGGAATAGATCCATGGTCGGACGAGAAGGATTTTATAAGGTAGGTCTAAATCAACAATGTGGCAGATGGTGTCTTGAATTTCTTAGCCTAGCTTGATTCACAAAAGAATGATACCTTCTAAGATATGCTTTAAATTAGCATATGCCTTGATAGTGATAACATCATGTGATATATCAGCCTCTATGAATCCCACCTTCTAGATGAATTTCAAAGTACACAAGTTTAGGGTTGAGCCATTATCTATCATGACCCCCTTGATGGAAAGGTCTCTAACCATGATGACGTTATAGAGAGGGAGATTGTGGTCATAATTGATAGATGGTATGTTATATGGTTTGAAGGAAAGAGCACAAGATGTTGATAGGTGTCCCAAAAGGTTCTCAAACTAGATGGTATTAATGTTTACAGGGACATGTCCTTCTTGGAGGGCTCAGTTGAGGATCTCTTGGTGGATGGGTGAAGTGTGGAGAAGGTCAAGGATGGATATTTTGGTAGGTGTATTTCCAAGGTGTTCTAGAATGTTATACTATACATTACGTGTGGACATTGGATTAGTACCGATAATAGATATCCAACCTCTGTATGTGGTAACATCACATTTACTATATTCTCCCTTGACATGGATGACATTCACCATGGGCTCAATTTGGGTTATACATCCAAAAAAATTATCATAGTTTATGTGGGCAGTAGTATAGTCTTTTTTGTTAGCATGGTCTCCTTGTTTGCCTTTTCTTTGGTTCTGGGGTGTAGGATTGGTATTGACTTGGTTCTACCCATCGTTGTGTTGAGGGAACATATTTTGATAGATCTAAATATTTACATTGGGAAAAGGTTCGGCTGGTGTGTCTACTTGGATCTCCTTTCTATCAATGAGATCTTGGATATAGTGCTTCAGTTTCATGCACCTGAGGGTAGCATCTCCTTTAATATGATGATAGTCACTGTATTCATGATCTTTGTACCATGTCAGCTTGGGAGTTGCATCATCAAATTGCTGAGTTGGAAAATAGGTAATCAGATTAGCTTTAGCCATTCAATGGAAGATTACATCCAATGGTTCACCAAGAGGTGTGAAGGTACATCACTGATTAGTCTAGACTCGAGGCCTATTCTAATTTGGGGTAAAGGATATGGCATTAGCTTGATTTTCTTGGTTTGCTTGGTTTTCTTGTTGTTGATAGTGATGCATAGGCTTCTGATTGATTTGTGGTTGATAGTGGCATAGGTTGTTGGTTGATTGGTGTTTGTTTTTGTTGATATGCAAGAGTTGGTGTAGGACCAGCCACAATAATTTGAACATGCTTCATTTCTGTGGCTTTATTAGTGATATAATTCTTGTTATTGTTCCAATAGAGAGTCTTGTCATTACTAAATTTTCTATGTGAATCATCTTTGTAGTCCTAGATGCTTCCTTCATCTAAGAGGCCTCTTTCGATGTCTATCCCTTTTCCTTTGACATCTTGATAGGTTTGGATGCAGTTCATCCTCATAAAATAGGATAGTTTGGGATGCAAGTTATCAATGAAGATTTTAGTGAGATGTTTTTTAGGTGGTTGATATGATAACCTTGTGGTGAGGTTTTTCCATCATGGCAAGTAATCAACTTGGCTCTCACCTCCTTTCTTTTTTGACTTGCAAAGGTCCAACAATGACAACTCATTCTCGACATTATGGGTGTATTGGGCTACGAACTTCTCAGAGATTTCTACAAAGGTTATGATTGTCCCATAAGGTATCTTGTAGAACCACTCAATAGCAATCCCTACCAAGATTTTGGAGAATAGGCACATGAGGAAATTGTCATTGTAGGCCACTTCTTGGCATGCCATATAGAATTCCTTTACATGGCTAACTGGATCTCCATTTTCACAATATTTTTCAACCTTGGGTGTCTTGAAGTGTTTAGGGAAGGGGATTATTGTGATTTATCTATCAAAGGGATAGGAACAAACCTCCTCAAATTTGAAATCCTTGCTCTCTATTCTAGCTCTAAGCTCCTTAAGAGCATTCTTATTTCTTCCCATTTGGCATTGATAATCGTTGGAGTGGGTAATCCCATTGGGAAAGGATTTGATGGTGCTAGGCAATAAGGACGGTTTTTTGGAGGATATTATGGATTAGGATATAGAGATTTCCCAACAAGATTGGTGGTTTGTAATGGATTTCAGGGTGATGGTTTCTAGGGAGGATATTGCTACTGAGGTGTGAGGGTGCATTATTGTGGAGGATATGGAGTGCCTTGTTTTTGTTGGGAGATGATAGGATGTTGTTGTTGTGATGGATAGGATGTTGTTGGTGTGTTGGAAAGTATTGTTATTGTGGGGAGGCTAATGGAATGACATGGTTTTTTTATAGGATGGGTCTTGATGTAGTTGGATTTGGGCTTGCTTGATGTAGGTAGGATGCATTCCTGCATTTCTTAGGGGTCGAATGGTTGTTAGGAAGCTAGTGATAGGATGTGGTTGCATGAGGTGGCTAGCAATAAGAGATGAAATTTTTTGTTGAGGTGGTGGTACGCTTTGAGAAGCATTGAGCGGTATAGATAGATAGTTGGTATATGTGAGAAAATATGAATTTGGTGGGGGTTGCGATGATTTCTACTGCATTTCTTGAGGAAAAGTGGCTTATGGGTTTGTAGGAATAGATATGTGTGATTGGGTATGTATTTCTAGGGCATGCATTTGGGCTTGGGTGAGGCCCCAATGAGAGCCTATTGGTTTTGGAAGTTGCGATACAGAGGATGTTAGAAATGCAGATGTTATGGTAGGATTTTTGGATGTAGATGGGGGATTCTGGGATCTCATAAAAGACATTCCTATTGTGAAAGTCGCATGTTGGGCCTGTGTGTAGGAAATATAAGGTGGAGGAGGAATGTACGTAGAATGAGTATACTAGATGGTGGGTGGAATCTTGCTAGGAAGCAGGAGGAGGAACTTGCATTGCCCCCCGAGAAAGATGGTGATGATGTGGAAGTTTATTGGGTGAAAGTAGGGAATGATTGTGTTTCCCCTAAAAAGGATTCTACTAATGTGGAAGCTTGTTGAGTGAAAGATGGGAATGATTACATTTCCCTTGGAAAGGATGATGCTAACAAGGAGGCTTGGCTCATGGAAGGTGGAGGAAATTCTTGTGTGGCGATTTGTGTGGGAGGTGGAGGTTGAGTTTGTGAAAAGATTTGGCCCTAAGTGGCAGCTCTAGATGTTGTAGATGATGGTGGAATTCCCATGAAAGAAAAGGGAGTGGATTGCTTTGTTGTTTATGTTGTGGGACTTGTGAAGCTTCTATACAAGAGATAGGGGATGGGTGAGGCTACTTGAGATATTTTCAAGTTAGGATTGTGGATTTGTTGGATGATGGGGGTATATGCTTCAGCCATGATGTGGATGGTTTTTATGGGGATGAGGGTTTAGAGATGTGGTGGAGTGGAAGTAGCCTCTTGTGCAATTTTTTCCAATATAGGTTGTCACTTCTGATCAATGATTGCACTTACCATTTGTGCCTTCCCTAGATGGCTCATGAATACTTCCATGGAGAATGAAGTGGGGGGTTCGATTGAATTTTCCCATACATTCTTGATCTATGGGGATTGCAGATTATAGGTCACCATCACACTATTAGGATTGTTGGGATCAAGTGAACTAGTGGCCAAGTTAGGTTCCATATTCCTTCTCTTCCTGGCTCGCATTTTGATATGATGCAAGGATTTGGATGAACTAAAGGATGGTGGGATGTTGAAGGATAATAAAATGCTTGATTGGATTGAGGATGATCAAGGATTTTGGATGACAAGGATGGTGGAGGATTACTAAGTGTCTACAATTAGTTGTTTTTTCCTAGTGTAGGATGAAAGAGGATTGTCAACCTAAGATAGATTGTTGATCTTTGGAAGATGGGATTCTTTCTAGTGTATTCTAATCTCTTTCTCAAGATGATGAGGCTTACAAAGACAAGTACAAGATGCCCTAGATAATGCTTAGTCAAAGGGTAGTGTTGGGGTGATTTTGATTTGTGATAAGGATTAAGGAGACTCAAAAGATATGGCACTAAGTGTTTTAGGATTTGGATCACTAGATTTGGTTCATAAATGGTGGAATTATGGGTTTAGGATTTGGGATGGATGCAAGGATGATGGAGGATGACCAAATGATGTTTTGCTAAAGGATGACTCAAGGATGACCTATAATGCAACTTAGGATGAGGATTTATGATGCAAGGATGCAACTATAAAAAATGATGAAGATGCAACTAAGGATTTTTCTAGGATGCAAGCATGTTGAGATAGGATATAGGATCCTGAAGGAATGATGGATATGCGATGGGCCAAACTAGTCTTCACTCTCTATGTTGACAAAGTGATGATTGAATTGGAACTGGGATGCAAACTATTTTACTCTTGCATTATAACCCACATTGTCTAGTTTCTCTTGATACTTGGTTTCTTCTTGGATCACTTTTAGGGAAGGTTGGTGATCTTTTAGGTCTATTTTTGCAATATTATTCTCTTGATGGACATGGGCATTGGAAAACTTGGTTTTATTATGCTTGATTGAATCAGACATAGCTTTGAAGATTTTGGCAATCATTTTGAATCAATGCTTCTGAATAACTTCATCTTTTTTGATAGGTTCCCGATTTGGCTTCTAGTTTTGATTTGTATCCAATGGAAAAGGATAAAAAAGACTCAAGAGATATTCTAAAATAAATCCCAACAAAGGACAAAGAAACTTTGTGGGATATAAGAAAATGAGGACTAAAGACTCTTATAATGTTCCTATTAGAAAGTAAAGTCCACCAAGATAACTGAGAGGGGTGGGGGGTGAATCAATTATCTGATAATTATAAATTTTATCAACTTCAATAGATTTTAACCATGTAAGCAATATAATTACCAACCATAGAAAGATATTCATACACAATGACACAAGATATGTTGACTAGGGAACCTCTTGATCAAAGAGTAAACCCCGGTGGGAATGATGCCCACAAAAGATGCACTAATATGAATATTCCTTGTGAAAGGATGACCTTTGTTAGGAGTCTTATGAAATACATTCAGTACATATGAATCCCTATTAGGAGATTTTGAATCCTTGCTAAAAGATTCTAACTCTGTTAGGAGTTATGGAAGACAAAAGGACCCACTGCCAAAACAACTTCAATGGAAAGATCACTGAACACACTATCCAATTGATCTCTAGATTATTCAATAGAATAATATCAAATCATTACTGATCTCAAAAATATGTTACCTCTTCTCTGACTATGCCAAACCACACTCACTGCTACACCAGATATCAATTTCAGATCTTTGTACCTCGCATGTCTTCCTTCACAAATCCTCTTTCACAACTTCATTCACTTCAGCATAATTCATCACAACCATATCATACTAAAACAAGAAAAAATGTTCCTTCCTTTATACCACTCTCAAGTAATTACAAATGAGTCGGCATCCAATTACAAAATAAAAGTTTCCACACACAACATAAAAGATTACACAAAACTGTCAGCTTCCAATTAGAATAATTCTTCACTCGTGTGACCTCAAAGTTTGCATTTTCATCCACATCACTAAAAATATTTCTTGAACTACTCTCTAACCTAGATTCCATCCTGATTAGGAGATATCATCCGATTTCCACAAACCGCTACTTAGGAACATTGCCTGAATACTGCTTCCACCAAAATGCTCATAACTCTCATGAATAAATGAATTACTGTATACACTCTTAACCATGAACATATAACATATGAAAGAGTAAATCCTCAACATCACATCACTTGATCTACAATATCCCATGTGTGCTAATCAAAACACTGTCTACTCCTCTACTAATCTCTAGTAGATCACTGTGTTGACATTAATGACAATCATAATCATGAATGCAACAAATGCTATAGAATGGCTTCCAATAATCCCATAAGATATATTCAAAATTCATTCCTAACAATCTCCCCCATTGGCATTGATGGCAACATAGATGAAAAACATCCAATGTTCCATGAATCCAACACTGGATTACTGCTGCTTTGAAAAAACAATATTTTTGAATCCTCTTCATCAATCAAATATTGCTTCATTTTCCTATCCAGTTCTCTCCAACAGATGGTACAAATGGTGTTTCATGTACACTTCTCCCCCATTTAATCAATGATAGAAATTTCATCATTATTTCAACAAAAACTCTAAAGTCAAAAGACACTGTTTAGAAAATATATTCACTAGAGTCCTCATGACTCAGCTCAAATACACATACTCCCCCATAGAGGAAGTACCAACATCCAATCTAGAAGAAAGATAAGGCTCATAATCCACTAGACGGATGCAACCAGTCTACATCACTTCTCAAAAGTAGGCTGGGGCATAACCCCAAGCATACCTCTCAGATACTGAAATGTATCCTTAGGAAAAGGCTTTGTAAATATGTCTGCTATCTGCTCCTTTGTGCTTATGTACTCAATTCTGACTTCTTTCTCAGCAACATTTTCTCTTACTACATGATACTTTATCTCTATATGCTTTGTCTTAGAATGTAATACAGGGTTCTTAGACATACTAACTGTGCTGGTGTTATCACAATCTATAACAATAGGTTCAATAAAATTTATTCCAATATCCTTTAGCATCTGATTTATCCAAATTATCTAGTTACAATTGTTTGCTACTACTACACATTTTGCTTCTATTGTGCTCTGTGAAATACAATTTTGCTTCTTGCTTAGCCAAGAAACCAATCTTCCTCTAAGGAAAAATGCTCCACAAATGGTGCTCTTTTTATCATCAACACTACCTCCCTAATCAACATTTGTATATGCACATAGGGTAAAATCATCAGAATTTTCATAACATAATCCATAGTCCATTTTGCCCCTTAAATATCTCAGTATCCTCTTTACTACTACATAATGTGATTCTCTAGGTTCATCTTGAAATCTTGCTACAATTCCAACTGAATGTGCTAAATCAGGTCTTGTATGTGTCAATTACTACAATCCTCCAATCATAGATTTGTACTTCTTCTGTTCAACTATAGGAGTCTCATCTGTGCTAGATAATTTATGTCCAGTTACCATAGGTGTTCCAGCTGGTTTACAATTCTTGATTCCAAATCTCTTTAACAAATCATACAAGTACTTTATCTAGCTTACAAAGATACCATCACTATTCTGTGTTATCTGTAATCCCAAAAAGTATTTCATTTCACCAATCATACTCATTTCAAATTCAGTCTTCATTTCATCAACAAATTTATCGCTAGCTTCATCTTCTCCTCCAAAAATAATGTCATCAACAAAAATAACTGTAATCAATAAACCATTTTCAATTTCTTTTGTGTACAGATTGCTATCAGCTATTCCTTTTGTAAATCCCAATTTTAAAAAATCCTTATCCAATCTTGCATACCAAGTTCTAGGTGCTTGGTTTAGTCCATATAAGGCTTTCTTTAGTTTACATACCATGTCTCCTTCTTGAGTCAAAGGAAAACCTTCAAGCTGCTCAGTATAGACTTCTTCCAATTCTCCATTCAAAAATGTTAACTTCACATCCATCTGATATACTTTGAATTTCTTAAAAGCTGCATAGGCCAAAAACATTCTTACTACTTTAATTCTTGCTACTGGTGCAAAAGTTTCTTCATAGTCAATTCCTTCTTACTATGAGTATCCCTTGCATACCAATCTTAATTTGTTTCTTACTACTTCTCCTTGTTCATTCATCTTGTTTCTGAATACCCATTTAGTTCCAATAGCATTCTTATCTTTAGGTCTAGGGACCAATTCCCATGTCTTTTTCTTTTCAATCTAATCTAGTTCTTCTTTCATAGCTTTAATCCAATGTTCATCTTCACAAGATTTACTAGTAGATTTAGGTTCATTTTTAGAAATAAAACATAACTATTCTTGTACCTTATTTTGAGTTAGGACTCCTTTGTCTATGCTTCCAATAATCTGATCAACAGGATGATTCCTTGATAAGTTCCTGTTAGGTGTCACTATCTCAGATCTCACTTCAGGTGTAGGTTCTTCAATGATTTCACTGTGGATTTCATTCAACAAGTCATTGTCAATTTCATAGAATAATTCAGTAGTTTTGGTGTTAGGTTTAGGGTGAGTTCCTTGATCAGATTCATAATAAAGCATTCTTTCCTGAATTTTGAACTTTTCATCAACCTTAACATTTGCACTCTCAACAATAGTCTTAGTTCTCTTGTTATAACATATATAGGATTTTCTCTTGAAAGAATATCTTAGAAATATACCTTCATCACTTCTAGGATCAAACTTTCCAATATCATATCTCTCTTTATATAACATTTGCTTCAAAAAATTCTAAAATACTTAACTAAGGGTGCATGCCCATACCATAATTCATAAGGTATGTTGTTTGTGTCTAATTTGATTTGTACTATGTTCATTGCATACACTAATGTGTTCACTGCTTCTCTCCAGAATATTTTTTCCAAATCATTCTCAAATAACATAGCTCTTGTTGCTTCAGTCACTGATCTGTTTCTTCTTTCTGCAATACCATTTTTTTCAGGTGTCCTAGGGGCTGAAAACTGCCTCTTAATACAATTCACTTCACAAAAGGTGTTAAACTCTCTAGAAGTAAATTCTCCACCTCTATCAGATCTCAAACATTTAATCTTCATTCCAGATTCATTCTCAACTTTATTCTTAATGATCTTAAACTTATCAAATGCTTCAGACTTTTCTTTAAGAAATGCAATCCACATCATTCTTGTAAAATCATCAACAAGAATCATAAAATACCTTTCTCCATAGAATCCTCTAGTCCTGGTAGGGCCCCTCAAATATGTATGAACAATCTCCAACTTCTCTGAAGATGTAAACTTCTTACTAGGAAATGAACTTCTCTTATGTTTAGCCATCACACATTCCTTGAAAATCATGTTAGTAGGCTTCATAATTTTAGGAAAATCTCTTACTGCAAGTGTCGTACTTATTTTCACAATGTTATCAAAATTTATATGAAAAAATCTTCTATGCCATAACCAACTATCATCAATCTTAGTAATCAAACATGTCATCTCAGTAGGATTCAATTGAAATACATTAGCTCTAGTTCTAGATCCAATTCCAATCAAATTTCTATCTTTATCTTTTATCACACAAGTTTTCTTAGTAAACCAAACTTGATATCCCTTATCAACTAATTGTCCAACACTCAAAAGATTATGTTTCAAACCATCCACAAATTAGACATCATCAATATTAGTCTTCCCATCAAGAGTAATAGATCCTATACCTTTAATCAAACAAGGTGCATTGTTTCCAACTCTAACAACTCCTCCATCATAATTGTTAAACTTTATGAACTTTTTCATGTCTCCAGTCATATAATGTGAACAACCACTATCTATAATCCAATCAGATTTCTTTTCAACTTGAGAAACTAGGGATTTTTCTTCCTTAACATCTGTTTCAGGATTTTCTTCTTTAATTGCTACAAATCCTATGTCATCATTATTCTCAGTATCACTTTCACTTAGAGTTCTCTCTATACTAGCTTCAAGATCTTCATCATTAGCATAATAACAATCCTTAGATCTTCTAGGCTTGAATTATTTCTCTATTTTTTAACTCTCTTAGGACATTTAGATGCAAAATGACCATATTCTTGACAATCCAACATTTAAAAATTTTCTTATCGTCTAGTTCTCTCTTCACAACCAAGGCAATACATTCTTCAATCTTCCTGTGTTCTTCATTTCTAGATCTACTGCTACCAACATAATCTCCACTCACACTGATGCTTCTTGACAAAGTAGGGTGAACACTAAGAGCACTGAATGTTGTCTCCATTCTAGGTAAATCTCTTAATAACCTCAAGTTCATTTTAGCTGCTTCCAATCTTCCAAGAAGAGTCTCTCTTGTAAAGTTTCATGTACAAGGCATAACTTGTTCAATCATTTGTGTTGTCTACTTAAATGTAGGAGTTAATGTCCTTAGAATCTTCCATATCACTTCATTCTCTATCTTTGTTCCTCCACAAGATTTTATGCCTGCAACAATTTCTAACATTCTACCAATATAGCTTCTAACAGATTCATCTTCCATCATTCTTATATCTTCAAATGCACATATCAAATTATGTAATCTATCTTTCTTTGCATGTTCATCACCTTCAAAAGTAGAGTGTAAAGCTTTCCAAATTTCATGAGATGTTTTCAAACATTTTACCTGACTATACTCATTCTTTGGAAGGGCTGTCAATAGTGCTTCTCTGGAAAGTATGTTACACATGAATAGATCTCTCTCATCACTAGAACATGTTTCAAGATTATCCTAATCAATGATAGTCTTCTCATTCTTTTTAATCAACCAATAAACTGGTCTTAAACATAGTAGATGTGTCTTCATCTTTTCTTTCTAGCTTTCCAAATTCACTCCATCAAACTTAGGGCTTTATTTCCTAAAATTTTCCATGGATCTCCTTAAGTTGCTAAACTTTTCTTTCAAGGACCTACTGCTCTGATACGAATTGTTAGAAAGTAAAGTCGACCAAGATAGTTGAGAGGGCGGGGGGGGGGGGGGGGGGGGGTGAATTAGTTATCTAATAATTATAAATTTTATCAACTTCAATAGATTTTAACCATGTAAGCAATATAATTACCAACCATAGAAAGATATTCATACACAATAACACAATGACACAAGATATGTTGACTAGGGAACCTCTTGATCAAAGAAAAAACCCCAGTGGGTATGATGCCCGCAAAAGATGCACTAATATGAATATTCCTTGTGAAAGGGTGTACTTTATTAGGAGTTTTATGAAATAAATTCAGTACATATGAATCCTTGTTAGGAGATTTTGAATCCTTGCTAAAAGATTATAACTCTGTTAGGAGTTATGGAAGACATAAGGACCCACTGCTCAAACAACTTCAATGGAAAGATCACTGAACACACTATCCAACTGATCTCTAGATTATTCAATAGAATACTATCAAATCATTACTGATCTCAACAATATGTTACCTCTTCTCTGATTGTGCCAAACCGCACTCACTGCTACACCAGATCTTAATTTCAGATCTCTGTACCTCGCATGTCTTCCTTCACACATTTTCTTTCACAACTTCATTCACTTCATCATAATTCATCACAACAATATCATAATACAATAAGAAAAAACATTCCTTTCTTTATACCATGCTCAAGTAATTACAAATGAGTCAGCATCCAATTATGAAATAAAAGTTTCACACGCTACATCAAAAATTAAACAAAACTGTCAGCTTCCAATTAGAATAATTCTTCACTCGTGAGACCTCAAAGTTTGCACTATCATCCATGTCACTAACAATATGTATTAAATTGTTCTATAATTGCACAAAACTAGATTCCATCCCGATTAGGAGATAGCATCCGATTTCCACAAACCACTACTTAGGAACACTATTTGAATACTGCTTCCACCAAAATGCTCATAACTTTCATGAATAAATGAATTAATGTCTTCACTCTTAACCATGAACATATAACATATCAAAGAGTAAATCATCAACATCACATAGCTTGATCTACAATATCCCATGCACGCTAATCAAAATACTGTCTGCTCCTCTACTAATCTCTAGTAGATCATTGTGTTGACATCAATGACAATCATAGTCATGAATGCAACAACTGCTATAGAATGGCTTCCAATACTCCCATAGGATATATTTAGCATTCATTCTTAATAGTTCCCAGAAATGTGTATGTTCTAACAGATATTGTGCATTGAGTTTGAAAAGTTGAAACCACGTCAATACGAACTTCCTAAGGATAGGCTAGTGTCAAAATCTTTTCCTATAAATAGGTAGCCCAAAAGGGATATATACAGTGAGCAATCTTCAAGTGATCTAGGAAACCACTTGGATTGATCCTTGCACAAAGATTTTGATACCTTTGGGAGTGTGTGTGTGAATTTTGTACCTAGCTATAGACACAACACTTTAGTAAAATATTAGAGGTTAGCAAAAACAAAAATCTGCAAGTAATTGAAACTATGCTAACCAGGTGATTTACTGCCTTCTAGTAGGTGCAAGTATGATTTTCTCAAATTGGAATCAAGATCAATGACAATGCAACACCCAAACAAAGGATTTGAATGCAAAGAATTGAAAAACTATATGAATGCAGATTTAATCTATATTTTTTGTGTTTTCTGTGCAATAAGAATGAGAAACTCTATGAATCTAAGCTAAATGAATGAAATTGAGATTGAATGAAAATTTAATCTAAGAATGCTATGGACGAATATGAAAACTATGATATGAAACTATGCAAAAGCTATGATCAACTATGAAAGATCTCACAAATCACCTGTCGCAAGTGCTTAATCCTTCAATCACCAATTCACCAGAGTAATTGTGCAAATTCGAGTGTTGATAATTATGAAGAGCCAAGCCTTGATTTTATAGAAATCTAGGTCTTTGAGGATGCAAGAGAAAAACCATAAATCACTCTTGATAAACTTAGGTTGATTTTTGAGTTATTAGGAAATTGAGAATAATTAACTCACAAAAAATCATGCAAAAGCAGTGTTTAACTCAAAATAGAGTTTAGATCAAATTTCAACTCATCATCAGATGTTGAGTTTCAATTTTAAAATTGATTGTTAATTTCTAGTTGCCCACTTTTCTGATTGTGCATGATTTAATTATAAATTTAATTAAAAATAAAGTGATTTATTCTCAACTTAACTGATTTTTGAAATTAAAACAATTGATTTATGGGTTAATCAATTATTAAATCAAACTTTATTCCAAAACTATATTATTAAATATTGACAACTGACTTTAATTAATTAAATAAGAATTTAATCAATTAGTCATAAGATTTTTTATTTATTGTCAAAATTAAATAATACAATTTAGGAATAAATATAATTAAATGTAATTAAATAATTAAGTGGCAGTATTAAATCTGATTAATTAAATATTTAGAATATTCAATTAATCAAACTTTAGGATAAATAAGATTTATCGCCAAATAATTATTAAATTAAAGATAATTAGGATACATTAAGAATATTTCTAGGAATATTCCCCGATGCAAAATTTAGGATAATCAATTATGATTCGATAAGGTGCAGATGTGCCTTAGGTTAGGACTTTGATGTTTATTTCGATCGATTTGAAGATGTAAGAGGTTAATGAACCTATAGCCCATTTTTGGGTTATTACATTTTGCCCCTCTTTGAATTACTGTGCGAAGCGCAGTGGTTCAAAGAATAATTTGTGTATGATAAAGATGTATGAAACTGATTTTAAAGATTAACCGATTCTGAGATAGAAACTAATTGAAAGATTTAAAGATTCAAGATTTGAGATTTAGGTCCTGAATGATTGGAGATAATGTTAACTACAACAATAATAAATGGGTGATTATGAAAAAGTGCCAAAACGCCTGATTCTGAACCTTATGATTGTGAAGAAGTGAGTGACTGATTTAAAACCTAAATGTCCTTGTATGAATCCTATTGGTATCACATCCTGAACCCATCAGTTGTGAAGAACCAAGGAAATAACACTAATGAACCGATTGTTACGAAAAGATGATACAATTTACAAGATAGATTAGGATACCAAATTGATATGGATCTTGATGAACCTAATATGCCCCAAGCGATGATAGATTTTCCCCAAGCGATGAGGAATTTTAGATGAATCAACAACTAGACATGGTTGTTGTCTTGATCACTGAGGAAAGAAATTTGATTTACAGACTTAGATTTACAGACTTGAATGATGTGCAATACCATGCCCCCTTCGGGATTAAAATTGATATATGACAAGAAAAGTCAACATTATAGTTTAGAAGCATGTTAATTGATTTGACAAGTGGTTATACACATTTGAGAACATGTTTTGCATCATTTAGAGGTCCTGGAGACCAATTTTGACTAGGTTAAACCATGAGTTGACCATGGGTGTCCAATTTGAAATTTTGATAGTTTGATGTAAGATAATCAGTTAAGTTGAAAAATTGATTTCTATGATGATTGAAGGTCAAATATGCAAGTAGTTTACAATATAAATGATATCAAATTTTGATTTTGATCCTGAAAAAGGATTCTACTTGTTGTTTCATTGGAGAAACCTTCATATGAGACTCAACTCTTGTATCATGTTTAGCATTTTTGGTTTTGAAGAATCGTTTAAGTATTCAAGCATTTTGTAAGATCATGCAAAGTGCAAAATGAAATGCAGAATGAAATGAAAACCTAAGACCAAGGACCTAGTCACTAATCATGTGTCGATTTGTTATCATCATTGAACTTTTTAGGTAACAGATAAATCAATAAAATGCCTACTAGCTAGGAAATTATAGACATATGAATATTGATTTGTATGTGCAAGAATCAATACAATGCCCATTGGTTAGGCAACCATGGACATATGAATATTGATTTTATTTTTGGAATGTCGGATTAGATATAAGCACCAAGGAAAAAATGCCAGGATGACTTGAATATCATGTCCATTTTGATATAGCAATTTGTATAAGCATCAAAACATAAATGTCACAATGACCCGAATATGCCTTGCATTACAAACACATCAAGAAATCAAGAGATCATTCTAAATCTAGTATGAATTACCCGTAGTGACCCTTTATCATTCACATCCTTAGGAAAGATGGTGTTTCATAGTAGGAGAAAGAAATCACTCAAAAAGACAATAGTTAGATCAACTTCCTTGAATTTTCTAGGTATCAATGGTCGAGGTACACATGGCCATCCAATTCGAGATAGAGGCTCTTACAGACGGACACCATTTCAATCCAGAATTTCCAAAGTTGTTAGATTTTCACATACAAGAAGAAAACAAAGAAAAGATTATGCCCTCAATCATGACTCTCTAAATCCTGTAAAGGACATCATTGAAGAGCTTGAAATGACACAATATGAAAAATCTCAATGGGAATCAGTAACCATACAAGGAGATAAAAGCATGTAAAAAGCATAGATTGTTTTCAATTTGTGTTTGATTTCATTGTTGTAGATGCAAAATCCTTTCTTGAGAGGAGACTGACTGACTGACTTGAATGAAGCATCAAAGGACTCTGACTAGATATGACTAGTCTAAGATGTAGTGGAGGCCATGTTAGCTATTTTTCTTGTATCCCTCAAATCTAAAAGAGAAACATGAAAACCAAACCCGGGGATCTTTGTCTAGTACCACAAATCTACTTGTTCATCCAAACTGAGGGGAAAGAAAAGACTAATTAATGAGGATTTGATCATCCTTCTGCTTCAAGTTCCACACACTCAGGTAGGTGCACCTAAAACATGATAAGATCTGCATTCATATAACTCACTAGCTAAAACCCTTTATGCAGATGTGACCGTGGATAGTACTCAGACTTATAAAACATGGTAGTTCAACTCAACCAGTTTTATATAGGATCCCACCTATATGATCTGCTAAGAACTAGGAAAATGGCCAATGTGATGAGAAGGATAGACTCCTTCTTCTCTTTGAGCTTTGAGCTCAGGCAGGCTAACCTAATGATTCACTCTTCAAGGGATCAGCAAATGAATTGTACTACTTGAATACAATCAAACATGAATGTTCATAACAATAGAAAGTAAAATGATTTTCAATTAATGCTTGATGAAGAAAACTGTTATTCAAACCAAGACTAGTGCCTTATCTATTGGGCAATAGAGTCAAACAAATATGCAATCCTAGAAAACTTTAACACCAACTCAAAAATCCAAATGAAATGCCTTGAAAACCATTCCTCTCATTTCAACACCTAGACATTGAATTCATATACAAACCTAGAATTCTCAGAATCTAAAATCAAGACTTACTCTCTCCTTGAAAGAAACTCAAATTCAAACCCACAGATACCTTGTAACTGGTATATCAACATGCCTTACAAGTTAATACACAAGAATTTAAACAATGCATACAAAGACATCAAACAAAGAACTAAACAAGGATTCCATTGTTTTTATTAAAGCTTATCTGAACTGTACATTGTAAGACCAAGAACATAAAAGAAATGACTCAAAAGCTTGAAGCTGTCCTAGCAGCATAAATTTCAACATCCCTATTAAAATGGAGAGAAAACCAGATATAGGAGAAAGGAGAAAAATCTCAGTCACCGACACTTGTCTATCCCCAAAAATATTTGCAACTGCTTCAAACTACCACTGCAAAAATTTGATATGATCTGGACTCAAATGGTTCACAAAATCAGAATCCTCATTCTGAGAGCTTTCTGGTGATATATAATACTTATATATTTTGTCAAAAAATGAGTTCCCAGGATAATTTTCCTTGCACAGGCTTGGTCATTTAAATTTTGGATTTTAGCCTATAGTTTAGACTATATCAATCTTTTAAATCCTTTGAAATCTGGTAATTTTATATGATTTTATGTATTTGCATCAGAAAGCACCAAATAGTACCATGTGTCACTCTATGACTGGTTGCTCAAACTTAACCTTAGGTTAACTATTTAACTCGGAGAACTGGTGACAAGCTTGTATCTCATAATCACTGAATAAAATCCCTAACTGTAGTTTAGCTTAGTGATCTGGCGAATAGCTCTATTCTCCAATTCGTGGAATAAATTCTTGACCATGGTTATCATCAAGCGAACTAGCGACTAGGGTTATTCTCTGAATCGCGAAAAGCCAAGGATCAGACCCCCACCATCACACGAATCCGCAACCACTATTATCTCCAAATTGTAGAATGTTTTGGCCAAACTGCCAGGGATTAGGAGAACCGATGACTTAGGGCTTGTCAAATCACATAATGTTTTACCTTAACCGCCAAGCACTCAGCAAACCAACAACCGCAACTTATTCTCCAATTCACTAGATGTTTGTCTAACTGCTAGTTGCATTTAGCGAATCCACGACCAAGTCTACAAAATTATCTCTTGGGCCCGCCGGCATGGAAACCAAGGCGGCCGCACAAGCTGGCATGAGTAGAGCCTCCTTCCTTTCAATCTATTTTGCTATGTGATTGGATTTCCTTATAAACACTACAAACTAGCCCAGTAGGAACAATGTGGGATAATACATTTCACAATTTTAAAGACCCTTTTCAAATTTTTTTTCAAAATATGGGGGTCCCACCATGCATAGAGACCACCAACTGAGTGCACCCACCAAGAGCCTCTTAGTTCTCTTACTTACCATGCCTTGTGAGTGTTGGTGTATTTAAACCAAACAATGAATATTATCCCAATGAATGTGGGATATTAGGATTGTGCACAATGGAACTTTCACACCTCCATACTGTTTCATGCTGGCTTTCTTTCTATGTGTTGCGTGAGTCTTCATACTCATCGACAACTATGAATACTGTAATAGTCGCCATTCTTTCTTTTATGCACTGGGTAGAGCCCCCAAACTCCTTGTTTAATGCCTATGCTAGCCTTCAAATGAGCAGTGGCTCACCATGTTTTCCCAATAATCAACCTACGTAAATCTCTCTACTGGCTTCTTCACACCAGACTAATCCTGATAATGTTGGCAATTCGAGAATTGCCAGTGTGGAGGAATCCTTGAGGTTTGATGTTGAGACCACTCTGGCTCTCGGGCTAGCAGATAGTAATCTGCAGTGTGTCTCCCCTTCTATTTGGTTTGTACAGACTTCCTCTATATTGCATGAGTTCCCTCACACAATGGCCCTACTGGTAATTGCACTAGCTGGCCTCCATATCAAACTCTTTGCACTTACAGTGCTACACACCGCCAGCCCACATACCAAACACAATACAAATTCACTTTGCCTCATTTTACTTGTGCTAGAATGTATTTGTTTATACTGACATGCTCCCAAGCTCATGGTGTGATGGCATATACATTCTATGTCTTGCGCAAGACATGCCTAGTAGGCATCTCCACACACTTGCGTGAGTGCCCACATTAACTTAGTCAGCTCTGATTTCATTCAAATGCATGGGCGTGCTTCATTAAACTAACATTGTGTAAGAAACCTTCTCTTAATTGCCTTGTGCCTATGGTGTTTTCTTGGGCTCCCCGTGCCATTGCATCTAGTTTTACACTAATGATCTAGTCCATACCTGTGCAAGACACCCTTGAATAAATCACTTTGTTTGACTTCAAAACCTTGGCTTTGTAGACAAAATACTTTGTAGTCGGTGGATAGGCCACTCCAAACAAAACATGCTCTCTACTTGGACTCCAGTCATCATCCATAAACATGGTAATGCTTTAATCACCATAAAATCTCAAGTGCCTATGCAACACTTTTCTCAAAACAACTCATAATAACAACAAAATACTAACAAACAACCAGGAGAAGGTAACCACGTATACAACATATGCGCGTTGCCCCCAAAGCTTAGTAAGAAACCTCTTCATTACATATTGTGTCTCTTACTTGGTGAGTGTTTTCCCTCAAAGACATAACTGTTACTATTTTGAAGACCACAGATGCATGTTCCTCAAATTCCAAACCAATTGGACTTGGCATTATAGTTTCAAATAATACCCTAGGTACACAACTTGTTGATAATGCGGACCTAGATGTTGAGAATAAAATCTTATGCAATATACTTGTATCCTTTACATCGGAACCAAGCTATGAATTTATACCAAGATCATATGCTGAAGACAAGACCATTGTGCAAAGAAATTTGAACATAATTCACCTTTTCAATACTTTAGCAAAACTAATCATGAATCATCAACTGGCCCTTGAAACTGGCCTCGAAAACTGACCAGATGGTTTCACAGGAAAGCACCGTAAAAAAAAACATACTGACTTCCAACAACATAACATGCTAGTCAAAGGACAATACTCAGAAAGGTCCGAGCTGAAAGATATCAAAGACCAAACATGGCCACTTTAAAACCAATTCTGTCTATACTCGTCAAATCTGCATAAGTCAGCTTCGAAACTGTTAGAGTAGTCGAGTATTGCTAATAATTAAATTAGTTAATTATTAGTTTATCTACTCTTTGCTTAAGTTAGACTTAGGAAAGTTTCCATTTCTTAGAAGTTTCCCTTTTAGGGTTTCGGTATCCTTTATAAGGATTCACCGCTTTGTAATTCATAAGGAGATTGTATTGTAATTTCATTTGGTTAATAGAAGCTTTTTCTATCACAATGATTTTCCTGTCTCTGGCCTTTTGGCCGCCATAGTTTCTTCCTTCTCTTCTGTCTTCATTCTTGTAGCAGTCTTTGCATGCAGGTGTTCTTGGGAAGATTTGATGGTTATCAAATCTAACATGGTATCAGAGTAGATCTGCAGTTCACTGTTCCTGTTTTATTGAAGCATAGAGGGTTTCAGAAGCCTTTTTGGCTTTTTTTAGTGGTTCTGGGGGGTCTCTATTTTTGGAGGCATTTTGGGCCCAAACGGACACTTCCATTGCGTCCAGAAGGCCCAAAAACCCCAGAATCCATTTAAAAATTGTCCGATTTGGACACCGGGGCTCTGGAGAATTTTTTCGGCCTCCTACGGGCCGTACGGCTCGAAAATCGAGAAAAAAATATTAAAAAATCATTGTTTTTAATGATTTTTGCATTTGAAATTAACGCAGCCTGTGCATTTTCTACATGCGCCACTCGCGCTCCTCCGCCGCACCACCAGCGCCCACCGCGCCGCCAATCTGCGGCCTCCGCCGCCCTCGGCCCCGCCGCCCGCGCCCGCGCCCTCTGCTCCGCCAGCCCGCCCACCGCCGGCACTAGCGCCGCCTCCCGGCCCTGCTCTGCTCTGCCCTGCCGGCCTGGTGGCCTTTAAGCCCTACCGTGGTCACGCGGGTGACTGGGAGCTCTGGCTCTAGCCCCCTGCGCGCGCCATGCGCCCAGGGGCTTTGCATTTCCAGCCCCAGGGGCTTTAAAAAAATTTTTTTGAAGCCTTTTTAGGGTACCTGGGCCTTTTTCGCTCTATAGGGAGCATCCGAGGGTCTTTTTCTGATTTCCATATACCGTCAGAAAGCTCTTTCCGAGCTCTTTTCGATGGTGGAGGTTAGGGTTTTGGTTCCACCGTTTCAATAGCATTTTTTTCTGTTGATGTCTGATGTCTCTTTTTGCCTTTCGGGAGTCATATCTGGCTCATCCGGACTCCTTTTTCGGCAAACGAGATATCGTTGGAAAGCTGGTTCAGTGTGCTATTCAGTGGCAGAGGTTATTTTTCTAGATTCTACTCCAGGTTTTCACTCCTCCGCGTTTGGAAGTTTATGCCCTCTGGTGGAGTGCTTGGTTCTACAGGTCCGGGGATCTCTTCTTCTGACTTCATAGCTCACTCTTCTTTCTGGCTTTTGAGCTTGCATGCTCTTCTATTGCATCTTTGTTCTGTAAAATGCACTAAGATAAAGTGCCTACTTCTGCATTCTTGGATCTTGTACACCTTGTTCGGTTGATGTACTCGCACTCTGTTATAAAGTGCCATGGGGGGTTATGATGTTTATGCCACTTTAGGCACATCCACCTTTGTCAAGTGAGCATACCTTCCATGACATTAGCCCATGTAGTGTGTCTGTGACACCGCCCTTTATCCTATGTGTGTGCTTCTGTTGCACTGTTGGTGTTCCTGGTTCTTCTTCTGCAGTTGTTTCTGGCATCGCATTTCAGTGTTCCTGTCACCTCTACTAGTTCAGCATTATGGGGGGGTTCACCTGTTGGTTCTATTGCTTCCAGGTTCGATTGATCAGCTCTTCAGACATTTGTCTTCTCTACCTGGTCATGCACTTCAGTGGGGGTTCCAGCAGTATCTTCTGACAGAGTTTTCAGACATGCTTCGGAGTTGCTTCTTGCTCTTTTCTTGTTCCTTTCTCTGGGACATCTTTTTCTTTATGTTTTGGGTACCTGATCAGGCCTTGTTGCTGGGACCCATCTTTCCTGCTTTCTGCAGTAGTTTAGCTTTTTTGCTTCTCCCTAAGTTACACTTAAGGGGGGGTGTTAGAGTAGTCGAGTATTGCTAATAATTAAATTAGTTAATTATTAGTTTATCTACTCTTTGCTTAAGTTAGACTTAGGAAAGTTTCCATTTCTTAGAAGTTTCCCTTTTAGGGTTTCGGTATCCTTTATAAGGATTCACCGCTTTGTAATTCATAAGGAGATTGTATTGTAATTTCATTTGGTTAATAGAAGCTTTTTCTATCACAATGATTTTCCTATCTCTGGCCTTTTGGCCACCATAGTTTCTGCCTTCTCTTCTGTCTTCATTCTTGTAGCAGTCTTTGCATGCAGGTGTTCTTGGGAAGATTTGATGGTTATCAAATCTAACAGAAACTGCCTTTAAAAACTGATCAACCGAGACTTTTGAAACCTAACATCCTGGACACTGAATCTCCTTCATTCAAGGAATATGAATCCCCAAAAAGCTTCCTTAGAAAGTCACAATGCCAATCACAACAAAAACCCGTTAGATGAATTCAGAATTTAGAACAGTGAGAAATCATAGAAATTGGGTTTGGATTCGGCTTTGAAAACTAGGCTAAACATGACATCAGGACCTGAAAACATGGGCATTATTTCTTTGTCACACAGAGAGTATAATTCACAATTTGGCAATCAGGAAAAGATAGCCTCTCAGAAATGCAAACTGGGAAACACATTAAAATAATGATTTGTGCATACAGAATGACACTGGGAAAGTATGCTAAAAGATTCATCAAGACTTCAAACTTAGGACACTTGTAGTATTTTCAGAGTAGAACATAGCGGTACAACCCATTTAGGCTCACCAATCATGGATCAAAAGTTACAACATCATGAATAGGGGTACGGATCAATTTGCACAATTCACCATTTGTAAAACAACAGAAGTTATACTTGGAATTGCATTTGCAAACTGAGCCAATGGATTTGTCATGACCTCAAAATTGAAACATAGGAAGCATTTGACCCCTGAAATATGATGAAAAATGAATTTTCTCAATAGGGTCAACCGGGTCAAAGATATGACTGGTCAAACAAGCCCTTCCAGAATTCTGAACAATTACACGAGTACATGACAACAACAAACTACCAACTTTGAGGGGTTCGAAACCTAATCAAACGGATTCAGAATGACTTGAAAATTAGAACATAGGTTCTTTGATATGCATACTAAACATCCTCAAAGTGGCAGGTCATGAAACATTTTTGGATGCAGGATATTCAAAGGCAAACTGGGCTACTGTACTATGTTTGACACTTAGGCAAAATTGTGCAGATTGACACTTGCTCAAAATGGGACTTCACTGAATGAATCGGGATGACAAAACAACATCAAAGAATGCATGCACATACTGAATGGAGTGTTTAAAACACCTGGAACACCTTATAGGCTTCAAAATGATAGCTGGGTACATATGCATGAAAAGCATTTAGGAACTTCAAACTGTAAAATTTTAAAATGGTACTCAAAATCCCATGCTGCATTTTTTCATCCCGACAGGCCATAGGATATGACATTGATTGCCCCCAAGTGTTAAGCATTGATAGGATACAGACACTTGAGCTGATTGGTGTACAGACTGACTTTATTGAAACAAGGATATGCGGAAACAAACTAGAAGATATGTACAAACTAAAGCAGGACTGAAAGCTGGGAAAGACCAAGATTGCACTAATAGATGGAGCATTTTGAACAAGTGGCACCCATTTGCTAGGTTTTCACCATCTTGGTAGAGATTCTATTTTTGCTACCAAGGTGCCTGTTTCCAGGTTTTCGCCAATGCACTTTTTCTTTTTCTCATTTTTTTCTATTTTTCATTTTTTCAATTTTTTTGGTATTTTTGGTATTTTTTCAATTTTTTTGTGCATCATCAAGGTGCCTATTGCAAGCTTTTCACCAAGATGTTCATTTTTTAAGGAATTTTTTAGTTTTTAAAGATTTTTTTAGGACATTTTACCATACACTGAATGCCTTAGGCATAGAATTTCTTCAGATGGAGAAGGTTGATTGGTTCTCAGAGCTGTTCTCCTTCAGTCGTTGAGAGTTGATAGGCTTCAAAGCCAAAAGTAGTAGTGATAACAAAGGGACCCAGCTAGTTGGGTTCAAACTTACCCTTGCGTTCTCGATGTGATTGATTTTTAGGATTCTCTCTCAAGACTAGATCACCAATCTAAAATTCTCTGTGTCTTACTTTCTTGTTGTAGCCTCTAGACATTCTTTTTTGATACACTCTGAGATGATCATACACTACTTATCTGCACTCATCTAGTAGTTCAAGTTATTGCAAGCTAGACAATCTGTAGTCATCATCAGTTACTAGACCATGCAACATTCTGATTCTTAGTGATTGGATTTCAACCTCAATAGGTAGTACTAATCAGTATGTACAAAGGATGCCCCAGGATAGAATGGGCATTGAACTCCCAAGAAATATCACATCTTGTAGTCCCTATGTCTAGCAAGGTGGAGAACAAGAGGGACTAGCGAGCTAGTGGAAGAGATGGAAGACAAGAGAATGAAGGAGAATGAAGGGAAGAAATCCTCAAGGGAAAAATCCTCAAGGGTACCCAAGCTAGGAAAAAATTGTCATGTAAAGAACATTTGGACAAGAAATGAAAGGCCAACATAGGATAAGTCACAAAATCGTAGTGCCAAAGAAGGAAAGGATGTAGTCCAAAGGAGTAGACATGTCAAGAGGCTTCATAACATCGTGTTTTACTCTTTTTTTATTAGATCAAGACCAAAGGGGAAAAGGATAGTGAAAGGAAAGAATGAATGGAGGAAAATAAATATGAAGGCTAAATAGGAAGGGAATGAAAGCAAGATCATCGTAAGATAGCTCACAAGATAGCCAAATGTTCATGTATAGATCAACATTGTCAAGATCAAAGAGAGAAGATGGAATGGATGAAATATGTAGAAGATCTACGTATGATGCCTGATTGCCAGGCTTTCATCATGGTACTTATCCAAGGTGCCACAAGGGAGTGGTTTTCACCATAGGATGAATTTATTTCTCTTTACTTTTTCTACCAAGGCGCCTATTTCTGGGTTTTCACCAAGGCACATTTTCAATTTTTTTTCATTTTTTTTTTGGAAGAAGGCAAGCTTTTTAGATAATGCTCCTTGAAAGGATAAACCATGATATGCCAAGGATTCAAAATGATATGCTCAAAGATGTTGATAGGGAAAGGAATATGGAAGAGAAAAATGGAGGTAAAGGTTTTATGTAAAGCGAGTGAGGTTGGAAGATAGGAGGAATAGGCAAATGAGAAAAAAGGATAGAAGGTAGAAGGATAATGAATGGAATGATTGTGAAAGGGTAGATGGAAAGGAAGGCAAGATCAACATCAACACACACCTTGAAGGGTGGTGAGAGGATGGAGGGAATGTGAATGAAGGAATATGTGAAGGAACATAGTGAATGGATAGCAGAGGCTGTGGTTTAGGTGCATGGAATGGAAGAATATTTTTGGAAGAAGATGAAGTGGAAGCCTTTGGAAGCTTGAATGTCAACTTCACTTGTTGCTCAGCACCAGAATTTTTCAAGAGAGATTTTGGAATCCATATAGCCATAGGCTTTTCATTTCTTTTTGATGATCTAGAGAGAATATCTTTAATGATGGATTTTGGAACCCATACTTGTCTTGTAGTTTTTTTCTTAGATATCACTTTTGACTTTATGGCTCTATGTCAATTAGAGGAGACATGGTGATCTTCTTTTTTTGATGGATTCTTGTATTTCTTCTTTTTCTTGTATTGAACATTCAAGTTACTTCCAAAAGACTTGGGACTTGTGGAAGAAGAAGGAGGATATGACTGGTTTAGATGGGTGGGTGGATGAAAAGGATTCAAGGGTATGCATCTATGTTGATCTTGGGGAAAGATAGGAGATGGAGGGATGTAAGGACCCAAGATGGATGATGAATTAAGAGAGTTAGGAGGGGAAACTGAAGGGACATAAGGACCCAAGATGGAAGGCAGATGCGAAGCGCTTAGTAGTGGTGGAAGAGGTCCAAGGATGGAAGTGGAAGATGCAAAAGGATAATAAACAAGTTCATCAACATTTATATGACACCCAAGGACATCAACATCTTTAGAGTGAGCATTAGGATTTTCAATAGAATCATGGACATCTTGAATATGAGAACCTTGTTTGATAGGATTTTTCAAAGCTTGCAAAGACTTAGGAAGAGTAGAAAGTGGAAATGAACATGGAATGGTAGAATAAGAAGATGGAAGACTTTGATCTTGACAAGGATCTTTGGATAGCATAAGCGCATAATTTTTCTCTTGATTTTCAATAGGCTTAACATTGGAAGTAACAACACAATTTTTACCAACCTTAATGGAAGTATTATCTTTAGAAAGTGCAAGTGTAGTAAGGTTATTTTGATTATCAATAAGCTCAATAGTGTAGGTAGTAGCATGATATTGTTTAGGAGAAGACTTGAGACATGGTGGAATGAATGAGAAAGGGCATGCAAGATCAAAAGAACCCTGAAGTAGATAAGAGACATCATGAAAATGAGTGGATGACATGGAGGGTTCTTGATCTTGATCTTTCTTTATGTTCTTTTCTTTATCATTTTTAGAGTCCTCTTGAGATGGATCCACTTCTAAGGACAAGGGAGCATGTTGGAATTGTATGGAAGACTTTGGAAGAGATGGGGAAGGACTAGCTGGAGTAGGCATTATAGTGTATAAAGGCTTAGGATCTTTAGGTTTAGCATTATTGAAAGTATTTGCAGCCAAGTGAAGGTTAGCTTGAGTTTCTTTAAGAGGTAGCCCTTGAGGATAACTATAGGGAACCACGTGAAAAGTATTAGGACCTTTTTCAGATGAAAGATTTGTGAAAGACTTAGAAGCTTGAGGAAATGTATGGGTATTGGAGGAAGTAGGGGATGGAAGGAAACCACCGCAAGATAAAGGTTCAACATTAACATGATCTTTCTTGAGATTATAATCTTAATTTTCAACATGAGAGTTCTTAGAGGAGAGATCCTTGTAGTATGCATGTTTATAATCAGCGCAGTAAGCTTTCTCTTCCTCAAGTGAAGTAGATGTATCATCTAGGTATTATGCACATAAATCATCAAAGTCTCTTTCAAACTCAGAATCATATGGATCACCATCATGATCTATCCAATGTGACGACCCATTTCTAGTAAGCATGAGCATACGACTAGGAGGACTCTTAGGAATAGAGGTTTCATAGGTATCACTACATTGTCCATCATCATAGTCATCAAAGATGGGTATGTCACTCTTCTTGGAAGATGTATCATAAGGATTGTCACATTTCTGATCTTGGTATGTCTTGAGAAGAGAAGTAAGACTCTTGGGAGAAGTAGAAGAGGCATGAGATCGAGGAGAAGAGGAAGGTGAAGACTTGGAAGATGAGGAAGAATGAAAATACTTAGAAGATGAAAGACATTTGGAAGAAGGAGGTCATGATAGGATCATGCATATGATCCTAGCAAAGGCATCTGATTTAATCAAATTTTCCTTTATTTTTATCATAAATTTATCACTTATGGTTTTTTTGGAATAATACTCTTCGAATTGAGAAATGAGTTTGAGATCATCCATTTTCAAGAGAAGTTCTATAACAAGATAGCTAAAATTCATGGTTCTGGAAGAGGAGGAATCAAGCATGGAAGTGACAAAAGAGATGAATAGAAGAAAGAAGATTAGATAATAAGTGGAAAAGAATCAAGAAGATGTGAAGAGTTTAGGAAGATGAGAAAGGATGGAAATGGGAGACTAGGAAGACATGGGAGATGTGGAAGAAAGAATACCAAGTGTGATTTTGTGCAATGTGATACCATTTAAGTTCATTTGGGTGCTGAGCAATAGTGGGGGAAGTGACCTACTATAATTTGGATCGATCGGGGAAGACTGGAAGCGATAGGAACCAGCTCACTATTTTGAAAATTTTGGAAAAAGTTCACGTGAGAGAATGTTGTTTCACATGAGGAAGTACCAAGTTGTGCGTGAGAATGTGTTGCCTTGCATGAAAGAATGCTCAGAAAGCTAAAATCTCATGCAATAAAAGGACAGCTTAACAGTTTTGCATAGTTTTTGAGGCATAGATTTTGAGACAGATTTTGAGACACCTGTTCTCTGATAGAATATTCAGTTCTCACACCAAAAAAGGATTTTTTGCTTAGATTTTGCAATTTTTTAGTGTTTCAGCATCAGATTGTTTTCAAATTTTGAAGATCCGTGTAACAAATAATTTCAAGTAACCAAGAAGATATCAAGCATGCAAAACAACAAGCAAGGGAAGAAAGCAATCATCTGAAAACAATGAACAAGGGAAAAAGCAACCTTGCGCATGAACAAGAAATAGTGACTTATTATGCTAATCCCTAGAAATACTACTTGTGTATGTTCCAAAAAGTTTTTCAATAATGCACATATTCATCAAAAATGAAAAATTGGCCTCAGTAGGGTTTGTAGTAATTGTCTGACTCTGCAACTTTTGTGATCTCAAGAGGGTGAACTCCAATGCAGGTGCACCAAGGTTTTGACACGGTCTGAGAAATTAATCAATCAAGAGCTACTAGGGAGATCTGACAGCCCAACAAGAGACCACACCTTTGAAGATTTCCTCCACAAGGACATTTATATAGCGGATGCTACTACCATGACAAAAATGGCTATTACTGCTTGAGGTTTCATCCACGTGGTTGACCCAATTAAGGGAATGTCCACTATGGTTAACCATCTCTAAAGGTGACTCAAAAAAGATACCACATGGAGATTGGTTCTAGATTCAAGGATCTAAGTTTTTGATACTACCCAAAAAGGGAGTAGAGCATAGTCCCTCTAGCCTTTTCACTTTTAATCAAAATAAAGTAGACAGATTAATCCAACATGCTAAGACCAAGATTATCTCACAAAGATCTATGATGTCAATAGCTTATGATCTATCAACCTATCTAGAGAGAGGATGTATCAATCAAATTTGAAGACGCACAAATCTAGTAGAACGTGAGACGCTCTCAATAACCTCCCTGCCTACAAGGGGATCCTTTGTCAAGAAGAGCTTCACATGAATAAACAAGTGAAAGAAGCTCAATCTCTCAAGTTCATCTACAAATAATGTTCATAGGGCCTATTTACTATGTGTAACAGATATGCAAAAAGAAAATCTATGTTCGTTTTATAGCCCAAAATGAAGTCTATGATATGAAAGAAAGAAAAGTCACACAAGCTTGACACGTGAGAGTTTATTTTAATCCAAATCAAAATATTATCAGCTTGAGAAGAATACCTTAGTTCCAATGCTCTACAATCCAAAAATTAGCACACATCTGAAAGTACAAAATCAAGACAAATCAACAACAAACAGTAAGTGTTAGAAATTAATACTCTGGAAGTACAAATTTGCAAATTCTATGTCTCTCGAGAAAAATCTTACATGAGTCAAGATGCAGTCTTGCATGAATCAAGATGTGGTTCCACGTGAGAAAATGCCAGACCAGCAAAATGTCACGCGATTCAGGATGTGGTCTCATGCGAGAAAAGGCTAAAACTAGTGAAATGTTGCACAGTACAGTGAGAAATCTCGCGCAAGAATCCATACAGAGAATAGGCAAAAGCAGGGGAGTTTTGATAGAGAAATGATAGAAGATTGATATAATAGAAGGGAAACCCATTTCAGGGCCCCACGGTGGGTGCCAAACATGTGTGTGTGAATTTTGTACCTAGCTGTAGACACAACACTTCAGTAAAACATTAGAGGTTAGCAAAAATTGAAATCTGCAAGTAATTGAAACTATGCTAACCAGGTGATTTATTGCCTTCTAGTAGGTGTGAGTATGATGTTCTCAGATTGGAATCGAGATCAGTGAAAATGCAACACCTAAAAAAAGGATTTGAATGCGAAGAATTGAAAAACTATATGAATGCAGATTTAATCTATATATATTTTTGTTTTCTGTGCAATAAGAATGAGAAACTATATGAATCTAAGCTAAATGAATGAAATTGAGATTGAATGCATATTTAATCTAAGAATGCTATGGATGAATATGAAAACTATGATATGAAACTATGCAAAAGCTATGATCAACTATGAAAGATCTCACAAATCGCCTGTCACAAGTGCTTAATCCTTCAATCACCAATTCACCAGAGTAATTGTGCAAATTCATGTTTTGATAATTATGAAGAGCTGAGCCTCAATTTTATAGAAATCCAGGGCTTTGAGGATGCAAGAGAAAAACCATAAATCACTCTTGATAAACTCAGGTTGCTTTTTGAGTTATCAGGAAATTAAGAATAATTAACTCACAAAAAATCATGCAAAAGCAGTGTTTAACTCAAAATAGAGTTTAGATCAAATTTGAACTCATCATCAGATGTTGAGTTTCAATTTTAAAATTGATTGTTAATTTATAGTTGCCTGCTTTTCTGATTGTGCATGATTTAATTATAAATTAATTAAAAATAAAGTGATTTATTCTCAAGTTAACTGATTTTTGAAATTAAAACAATTGATTTATGGGTTAATCAATTATTAAATCAAACTTTATTCCAAAACTATATTATTAAATATTGACAACTGACTTTAATTAATTAAATAAGAATTTAATCAATTAGTCATAAGATATTTGATTTATTGTCAAAATTAAATAATACAATTTAGGAATAAATATAATTAAATGTAATTAAATAATTAAGTGGCAGTATTAAATCTGATTAATTAGATATTCAGAATATTCAATTAATCAAACTTTAGGATAAATAAGATTTATCGCCAAATAATTATTAAATTAAAGATAATTAGGATAAATTAGGAATATTCCCTAATGCAGAATTTAGGATAATCAATTATGATTTGATAATGTGCAGATGTGCCTTAGGTTAGGACTTTGATGTTTATTTCAATCGATTTGAAGATGTAAGAGGTTAATGAACCTATAGCCCATTTTTGGGGTATTATAGGGAGTAGATTAGGAAGCCTCTATTTTAACAAGTGTCTAATTCAGTCTATGGTGTCCTCCCAATCAGTTTTTACATGTGACTCACTTAAGAGCCTAGTTGACCATGCTAAAATAGTATGGATATTCACCTACCTCAGGCTACCATTAACACACATCGATCAAGCTTGAGGGGATGAAGTGAGAGTTTTCTCAATCATTTATTTCTATACCGGTTGGGGAAGTACTGATTTAAGGTCATTCTCCAAAGAGGAAACACTTTTCTCTTTGGATAGGCCTTGCTAGAAGTAAAACAAATGAACTTATCTTAGTTGTGTTTTTTTTACATCACTTAGTCTAAATAGGATTTTTAGAATTAGAAAAACTCCTAGAAGCACATCAAAGAGAGTTTTTTTTAAAATAGATTAAGTATTTTTTCATGCCAATACCTTCAAGCACACATGTTTAGGTTTTGATTTATTCTTTCTTTGAAAATAGAAAATAAATCTCTTTGAAGATTTGTTTTCACTTTGTACATTGAAGATTGTATGTTATTTAGGACTCAAATGAAATGACTTGACATTTGATTTAGGTTCATCTTTTAAGGTCATTCAAGATTTGGTGTTAGTTCAAAAAGTTTGAAACTTTTCCTAAATTTGCACCTTTGAGACTTGCAATAAAAACCCTTAAAATATTGAAATTTCTTAGCTAAGGTTTATTTTAGCAAAAAAAAAGCATAAATATTGGTTTAGGAAACTTAAGGATTGATTTACGATTGATTTTGAGTAGTTTAGGAAAGATATGTAGATTTAGTCCTTTTTAAGCACTCAAAATCTGAAGTGTTCCTAGATTGCATGAAACCCTACAACACTTAAGTTTGGATGAATGAGGTTCTTTTTAGCTAAAAAAAACATTATGAATGAGTTTTATACCTTTAGGATTGATTAGGAAACATTTAGGAAAGATATTCAGATTCTTCTCTTTAAGCACTCAAGATTGTATGAAAAGTTCTTTTTAAGCCCAAGAAATGAGGTTTTTTAGTTCCTAAACATGCAAGAGAGTTAATGAGAATTAAGCCTTTGATGTTTTGGTGATAAAATTTCCTTCCAAGGAGTACCTTCAAGAGGATGGATTTATAACCTGCAAACTTGAAGTTTAAGGTCACTTGGAGGCCAAAATGAACCCTAAAACCTAACAAAGACCAAGTTTAGGGCCTAAAAAATATCCTCTGTTTCCCATACGGAAATCCATGACAAGGTATTCTATGATAAAATGTTGTATGAGTTTTTATAGGTTCCCATATGGCAATATAGGGGTTCCCATATGACAATTCATGCTAGAAGGTGGGGAAAAGGCCTAAAAAGCCCTGAAAAGCCCATATGGCAATACACAAGCCCATACGACAATACATATGCTCTAGTATGACACTTGGGGGTTCCCATATGAAAATTAATGTAAAATAATGAATTTAGTATGACTCTGCCTCCAATAATGTCTGGGATGCTTAAAAAAATGTGAGTTTTTTTGGCAAAAAAACCCTAAAAAAGAGTTTGAAGAATGTGGTGGTGTCCGACCGGGAGTGCCAAAGTGTGATCAGTGAAAACCTAACCTGTTTAAAAAATGTGTAGATAGTCAAAAGTTAGTAAGAGAAGAATATACCTTACATATAGAAAAACTATTTGCAAGACACCTCAGATTGAGCTTATACGGGAGCACCCTGTCACCGTTTGATTTTCTCTTAGAATAGGGATGTTGGTGTGCTCTCAAAACAAAAGTATCATGTCCCCAATGTTGTTTCAAAAGGTTTAGGATAATTTAGGAACCATCGATACCCCATAATGGCACAAAACTAGGTATGGAACACATGTTTTTTCCCTAGAGTCCCAAGAGAACCAAATGAAGCTAGAATGCATATTTGAGCTATGAATGCTTGTGATTAGTTGAGTTTGACAAAAGATAAGTGTGATATGGATGAAAATGATATGAAAATATTGAAAATGAACTATATTCAATCCATTAAGCTAAGCTAGTGTGAGTTATAAAGTTTGAAAGATAAGTAAGTCTAATAATCAAGAGATATTCTAAGGTAATCTAGAAGTAATTTAACATTATAATAATGCATGAAATGATATGTGAAATGGTGAAATTCTCTTGGAAGGGAGGATATTTTTAGGATTTAAGGAAGGTCTTGGGTTGGGAAGGGTGGTTAGGGTCAAAGTCAGGGTTAGGGGTAGAGTTAGGGGTATGGTTAGAGGTATGGTCAAGGGGATAAGGGTTAAGGGTTGCTCACACATGTGTGAGAAACACTAGGGAAGTGTTCGTAGGGAAAAAAGGTGGAAGAGGAGACATAGGGTCTCATTCATGGCTATAAGGGGCCATAAATGAGCATGTAAGGCTCATTAATGAGGGGGTTGATGAGAATTCAAAGGATGAGGGTTTCGACTAAGAGGGTTAGGAATCACCCTCTAAACAAGTTTAGGGAGGGATTAGGAAAGTGAGGATAGGTTTAGGGTTTTATAGAATATTTATAGGGTTTTTGGATTTTAAATAAATATTTAATTTATTTAAAGGATTTTGAGGGATAATTTATTAAATAATTAATAAATTGGATGGAATATCATTCAAATTAGACTTAAATGTTTTTGGGAGGGATTCTTTAATTAAATATCTTTAATTAAAATAGGAGAAGGGATAATGACAATAAAAACAAATTAATTAATTAAATAAATGATGATGTCATCAGGTCTTTTGTCAACCAAAATAATCTTAATTCACAAATAGATTTTTAGGTGTCTACATTAGGACTGTAAGGCATTTATGATTCATTAGTCTACAAGGTAGACTGTGAAATAGTTGGATGTTATTTTCAAGGGAATTGTACATCTTGTAAATTATTTCTGAGGGTTTAGGGAGGGTTTACAAATTTGACATTCTTGTAATGATCTGCTATAAGTTATGTGTAAGGCATGGAGTTTTTAAATAGGTTTGAATTTTTTTCAGTGATATATTTTAGTGGATGTACATTTCTTAGACTTCGTGCCCTAGGATTTTAACACTGGTCATATTCTACACTTGCATGAAAATCTTAAAATAACTCATAAATTTTATTTACAAGTATAGTTAAATGAATGTTTAAATATTTTTTAAGAAGATACATATCCACTATATGTTTATTGAAAAATAGTAAATCATAAGGGTACACCTTCCTGAGTCTGTGAATCTCAAAGTGAAGGGGGAATGTATCCTCATTAAGTTACATCTTTTCTTGATAGATTTGGAGTTGGGTATAAAGAGTCATAGACATTGTTTGTCAAATATTAATCTGCAAGAAACAACTTAAATCTATCTAAGAGTCTCTAGTGTTTCATAGTAGTAAAATATTTTAGAAGCTTGCATTTCCTTGGATTTGGTCTAGGTGGTGACTCTGCATTCATCATTATACCAGTGTTAGAGTTGAGTGCTAGATTTTTCCCTTGCATCAACATAAGTGAAGCCCAAAAATAATACTAGATCTTACCTAAAGAAGCATCCTGAGGTTGTTATGGAAAGTGAACTTCCTAGAAATAATAGGAAGCTAGGCTGAGTGAGGTCCTGGTTTTTCTTGGATGCCTAAGAACAACAATCTAACCCTAGTACCTGAGAAATCCTCACCATCTTCCACAAGTTTTGAATCAAATAGTGAACCTTTGCTAAACCATATGTTTGATACTCATGAGAATAGGCCTCAAAGTAAAGGTGTAACCCATATCCAATATAGGAGACCTGACACAAATAGAGTGAGGAATCAAGGTCATATGTGTAGTAGTTTGTCAAACCCAAGTGAGGCATCCCTAAATTTAATGGACCAACCTTGTTACCCAGTGGATAACCAAGGTCTTCAAGATTTGATTAACTTGGATGATGTTGAGAATTTTGATTCTACATAATATGATGTTGAGGTCCTCCAAGAAGAGATCTTGGCATTGAGAAGAAGAGAAAGAGACAATGATTAGAAGTGTAAAATAATCAAAAGGAAGAGAGCAAGATATTTGTGATTTATTTCTCGAAAAAGAGAGACTGTTAAGAGTCATTGCACAACATCAGGCCAATGACAAAGCTTTGTGTGAAAAATACAAAGGCCTAAATAAGGAGGTCTTTGGTGACATGAATGAACTAAGAGAAAGGTCACAACAATGTGAATCTCATCTGAAGAGAGATGAGGTTGAGGGGAAAGGTCCTATGTTAAGACAATTATAAATTGGGAGGTTGAAAGGCTTGCTAAGGCTCGACAAAATACTAATAATTTGTACCATAAGGAAAGTGTGGATATCTAGGAAAAAGGAAAAAAAAAGGTGTCTAGTATTCACATTGAAGAGCCAAGACCTAAGGAAAATATCCTTAGAGGAATTTCACAGTTAGATCAAGAGTTGGAGAAAGAAAGGAAGGCTAAGGAGGACCTTTCTAAAAGGTTGGGGAAGGCAGAGTTAAAAGTTGTAGCTGCATAGATGAAAAATTAAATTGCCTTCTTAAATCATTCTATAAATGATACTCTGGTGACCAATACCACACAAATAATAACTAGACTGGTACCAAGATCACAAGGAGTTCACCCTAGTCAAGGTCCCCTAGCTATGGGTCCAGCACAAAATGTAATGGAAAATATTGCTAGCCATAATTTTCAAACCTCTGGCCCAGCCAAAGTTTCTATTTCTCATCTTGCTAGTGATGTAGCTAGAAATGTGACAAATTAGGCTACTGCAATTGGAATGAGTGAAACTCATTTTGCTGGAAATTTTCAAAGTTGATCTATCAATCTAGATAGATATCATCTTTTATTCTTTGAAGGGATCCCTAGTTAGTTGAATGTCATCCTAGATGAAGTAAGGGATACAACCCCTATATTCACTTGAAACAATGCTATTTCTTATGACGAACACCTTAGAACTTTCACTAACAAGATAAATGACTTTGAGATTGAGCATGAGGACATAGTAATGAATTTGTTTGTTCAATATATGAATGAAGATGCTAGAGACTAGTATAGAAGATTTCCTAAAAATAGTATAGCATCTTGGGATGAAAATTTTAGGTGTTTTAAGGAGTAGTATGGAGAACATGTTAACTCAAGCTTTATGCTAAATGAGTTTAAAAATATCAAGAACTTTCCAAATGAGATTAATATAGAATAATTTAACAATAGGTTTCAAAAGGCCATAAATAAATTATTTCATCTCTTGAGACTAGATGAAGAAGTATATTTAACAACATATTTCAATGCAGTAGATGGAAAGATGTCATATATTTTAAGAGATAAAAATCCATGAACCCTAAGGGAGGCTTTCACAATGGCCATAAATATTGAGAGAAACAAAAAGGCCTCAGGAAAAATGGGAAAAAGAGAGGATGGAATATTTTGGAAGGACATAAGAGGACATGAAAATAGGCCAAACAAGGAAGAGGATAAAGTTGATAAGTTAATACATGTGGTAAAAGACCTTACTGCAAATATTGAGAAAAATGATAGAGGGTCTTATGACAATAGGAATCGATATCAAAGAAATGATAGATTTCTAAATTTGCATGACATGCCTTATAAAACAAATTGGAAATATGGTAGGCCTATTCCTAAAAATTAATAGAATAAAAAAAATAAAGAGACCCCTAATCCTTTGAAAAGGAAAAATGATCACAATGTTGATAATATCCCTTGGTGTACTTCCTACAACATGCCTCATTCTTCTTTCCAGTGTGTTGTTTCCCAGACACTAGCAGAACAGATGGAAGATGCTAGTGAACAAGTGAGTTTGGAACAAGAAGGCCCTATTGTCAATATGTTCACTATTAAAATATCTCATCAATTATCTTCTTCTGATGACGAGGAACCTAGTGAAGATTTGGCTATCCAAAGAGAAGAATACCAAGGTTACCAGTAGCAAATGTTCTCTGATTCAAAAGATGAAAGTGATCATGAGTTGCTTCGCACTATAAATGTGGTGGGTAATGAAAATAAATATCCACATTTCAGATTGCCTAGTGAAGAAGAAAAGAGATCCCTCACCGTGGAAGAAATCAACCAAGTTAGGAGTTCTTATAATCTAAGGAATAAGAAGGTGTATCTTGATCAAGGAAAACCAAGGTCATTATTTGTGAAATAAAATTCCTCTAAGGTTGATACTAGCTCCCCCAATAAAGGCAAAGAAAAGAAAGAAAATGCTAAATAAGGAGAGTCTTCTTCTTCTCAAGAGGAGAAGAAATAAATAAAGTCTGACAAGTAAGATGCACTTGACATAGTAAGAAAAGGTAAGAAACTCATTGGTACTATATCAGAACTACCTACATTTGATATGAAACATGCTCTTACTCAGATGAAGGTTTCAGTTCCTTTAATAGAAATATTAAAGATTAAGGAGCATAGGGAAGCACTATGATCATTATTGACAAGGATTGCAGATATCCCAACTAATCATAAAAGGAAAATAAAGAAAAGAGAACTAATTATGACCAAGATGTACTCATCACATATGTGGGAAATATAACTACTAGAGAGCCCTCACAGATTGATCCCTTTTATGTGACTTTTCTCATAAATAAAAAATTGGTAAAAAATTGCATGATTGATTTTGGTGTTGTAGCAAATGTGATGCCATATGTAGTAATGAAAGGATTTAGATTGGAAGTTGACACTTCATTTGGGAGTTTCTATGCTATGGATAACAGGGAGGTCCCTATGATTGGTACTTTAAAGAGAGTAGAAGTCAAGATTGTTGCATTCCCTAAGGCCACATACAAAATGGATGTTGTTGTTGTGGATACACAACCACATTATGGCATGCTACTATCAAGAAAATGGACTGTAGAAGTTGGAGGCCATGTACAACTAGATTTATCTTATGCAACAATCCCAATAAATGAGAAAGAGGTAAAATTGTACAGGAAGCCTAGAGCACCAACAATGGTTAAAAAAGTGCAGGATAATATGCTCAACTACTATGTAGTGTTGACATAGAAAATTTCAGAGTTGAGAAAATACTCCTACAATGCAGAAATACTAAACCATTATTGGAGGAGCTAAAGTCATAGTACTCTGGTTTGTGGAAAATGTATTTTGATGGATCCTTCTCAAAAGAGGGATTGTGATTAGGTGTCTTATTCATTTCTCCACTAGGTAAAATCTTTAAGTATTCTTTCTTGTTTGATTTTCAATGCACAAACAATACTTTTAATTATGAAGCTTTTCTTTTGGGTTTAGATATTGTAACTAGGCATGGTATCAAGTTTGTAAAGATTTTTGGAGATTCTGAGCTCGTGGTAGCACAAGTCAAATTTCAGTATGCTGTAAAGAATGATAGGATAAAATTTTATAAGCATGTTGTATGGGACCAAATTGAGTTATTTGATGATTTTAACATTAAATAGATTGAAAGATCAAAAAATATTATGGTTGACTTCTTAGCTAATGTAGCTTTAAAGAATGATGACTTGACTTTAAGCGGAGTATCCATTTTGGAGGTTAAAAGTAGGCTAGTTGTGCTTGACAACATTTACAACTGGCAAATTTTTGAAAATGATCAAGATATACTAAATTTTATCTAGTGTCTATACCATTATGAGGGCCAATAATTTTATTGCAATGCTTTGGTTGAGGTCATAGATGACAAGGACACTATTTTTGAAAATGAGGTTGTGAAGGGTCTTGTAGAGTTAAAAGAATTGTTCAATAATCAGGATGATTACCCAAAGATGTACAATGATAAAATTGAGGATCTAGAGGAGAATAATTTGGGATCAGATACATCACCATAGTTAGTATATATTGGAAATAAGTTAAACTCCCATGTTAGGGCCAATTTAAGTAAATTTCTAAGAAGACATGAGAATGTTTTTTTCTGGTCGTATGAGGACCTAAAATCCTATAGGGAGGACTTGCTCCAACATGAGATCCCATTAAAGCTAGATACTAAACCATTTAGACAGAAGAGAAAGCCAATCAACCCACTATTAGCCCCCAAGATGTAGCAAGAAATGATGAAGATGAGAGATGCAGGGATAATCCAACCCATAAGACATTTGACTTGGGTTTCCAATTTGGTCCTAGTTAGGAAGAAAAATGGTGATATAAGACTTTGTGTTGATTTCAAAAATTTGAATGTGGCATCTCTAAAGGATAACTATTATTTGCCTAATATGGAGGTAATATTACATAAGATTACCAGTTGTGATTTGTTATCAATGATGGATTGATTTTTGGGCTGCAACTAGGTGTTAGTGAAAGAATCAAAGAAATTCAAGATTGATTTTACAACCCCATGAGGGACCTATGTTTATGTTACAATGCATTTTGGTCTTATGAATGCTGGAGCAATTCCAGAGGGCCATGGATGTAGCATTTAAGGATTTTGTTAATTTATCATTATGGTTATTTATTAGGCTGATTTAATTGTGTATCAAAGTAGGTTGAGGACCATTTTGGTCATTTAGAAAGGATTTTAAGTAAAGCCTTGGAATATGGTGTATGATTGAATCCTAAAAAATGCCAATTTGTGGTAACAAAAGGGAAGTTGCTAGGGTATATTGTGTCCAAAGAAGGGTTCATAATTGATCCAGAAAGAGTAGAAGCAATACAAAGGGTCACTGCCCCAAAGAACATCAAAAGAGTGCAATCTTTCTTAGGAAAGATCAATTTTGTTAGACGATTCATTGCAAATTTTGCAGAAGTTGTCAAGCCAATAATAAAACTCTTGAAGAAAAGTGAAAAATTTGAGTGGGATGCTAAAGCACAAGCTGCTTTTGAAAAAATAAAGAAATAAATTTAGGAAGCACCTATTCTCAGGTCTCCTAATTATAATAAACCCTTTTTTCTTACAATTGCAGCTATGTTGTTGCAAAAGGATGAAGAGAGATTTGAACATGCTCTAGCATTTTTTAGTAAATCTCTACAAGCAGTAAAACTAAATTATGAGATGATGGAGAAACAAACATATGCATTAATTAAAGAAGTCAAAGCATTTAGGCCTTATTTAGTATGTACCAAGGTGATTTCATATGTCCCTCATGCAATAGTCAAGGACATCCTAACCTACTTAGAGGTTACTGACAAGAGATGTAAATGGATGAATTAGGTTCAGGAGTTCAATTTGGAAATCCATATTACAAAAGTGGTATGAGGAAAGAACTTAGAAAAGATTATGATAGAGGAAAATATGGGTATGGTTCAGCTAAATAATGTTGGAGTACCGAATCCATTGGTTACTAATATTGAGATGCAACCTTGGTAATTAGACATTATTTATTTTATTAAAAATGCCAAGTACCCTGAGATTCTGAATGAAAATCAAAAGAAGACTCTCAGGTTGCAAGCCCAAAAGTAAACATTGATACAAGGTGACTTATATTGGAAAAATAGAGATGGTGTACTTTTTCTATGGTTGGATTAATGACAAGTTGGAAATGTCTTAAAAGAAATGCATGTCAGTGTTCGTGGAGGAAATTATTCAGCCAGAATAACTACTCAAAATTTTTAAGGGATGGCTATTATTGGCCTTTTATATTCAAGAACAAATTTATTTTTGTGCAGAAATGTGATTCATGCTAAAAAATTTCTTCCAAATTAAAATATTCAAGTGTTTTATTATTGAATCCAATAGTGGCTGAAGCACCTTTTTCTATGTGAGGGATATACTTCATTGGAGAATTTTTTTTAAAATCTAGTGGTGGACATAGTTGGATTCTAGTTGCCACTGATTACTCCACAAAATGGACTGAAGGAGTCCCTACTAGGAAGGAAACAAGTAGGGTGATAATTGATTTTCTGATGGGCAGCATACTTACCAAGTTTGTGTTGGCAATTTGGCTAATGTGGATGCATAGATGTTGTCATTATGGAATCATATGATCTCTATTAAGAGCGTAGAATCTGGAATGCAAGTATGGAAAGTTGAAGGAAGAAATTGTCTAAGTATGGATACAACGATCCTGACAGAGCACCCGATGAAGATTTAGTTGGCGACATCCACTGGAGCAATATTTTTGTTTGAACAGTTAACTAAAGCTTCTACAGAGTATGAGGATACCCCATCTCAGTGCACATAAAGTTTGGAGCAGTACGGACAAAGTTATTCAAAGTTTACCGAAGATAATTTTTGCAGACAGAACAGTTTTGGAGAGAGTATTAGCGAAAGAGTTAAGGGATTATTTTTTTCTTGTCAAATTAATGACTTAACATTATGAAGGGATGACATCCTAGATGTTTACTCTTGGATAAAGATTTTGGAAGCCGACCATGTAAAGTTATTAGCTCTAATAACTCATATATTAGGCATACTTGAAATGTGATGAATATATATGTGATGTGTAAAAAGAAAGAAAAGATAACTTGCGATAGTTGTATATTGTGATAGCAGCAAAGGCTATTGATGCAAAGTTGTAAGCAGTACCATATTATAGTCAGAAATATTTTGTATTACCTGTTTGGGCAGTGAGCTCAGCTGGTGATCAGGTTTTGTAATCTAACTCCTAACAGGGTTAAGGCTTCTAACAAGGCCTCAAGTCCTTTAACCAGGACATATCTACTATATATTATAAATTAACTCCTAATAGGGTCCAATATCCCTAACAGGATACTTTTGATTAGTGATCTTTGTGGGTACCATCCCCACCGGGGTTTTCCCTTGGCCATGGTTTCCTCAAGAACATATCATGTGTTATGAGTTCTTTCTATTTACTGCTATGTTTGTTAATCAGCTTGATAATCTTTGTATGCACTAAAGTAATCTGTTATATCCACAAGTGGGCAAAAGAAAAAGTTTTTGAAATACTGATTCACCCCCCCCTCTCAGTATTTCCTATTTCTAACAATTGGTATCAGAGCACAGTTACTTAGAGAAGGAACATTCAAGGAAAGCTTAGCAGCTTGAGTAAGATCTCTATGGATATGGATCAACTTCAGAAGAATCTTGAAGAAGCTCTTGAACAGATTGATATGCTTACTGATGAAAGAAACTCCTTAAGAAGAAAATATGAAGATGCAAAGAATGCTATTGACAAATTAAAAGGTAAGATTGAAGATCTGAAATCTGAAAAGAAATCTGATATGCTTGTTGAAGATTTTGATGAATTAAAAAAAGAAAATGAGATCCTTAAGCATGAGTTGAAGATAGTAAATCTAAAGCTTAGTATGAAAGATGGAAATTTGAAATCTGATAATGAAAAATTGAAAATTGAGAATGAAGATCTAAGGTCAAGACTTGAAAAGGAAACATCCGAATCTGAAAAAGTAAAAGTGCAGTATGTGGAACTTGAGAAGTATAATAAAATTGTGAAAAGTGAATTAACTCAATCTAAACAACAACTTGAAAGGCTATATTCAAACAGTGGTAAGACTGGAAAACAAATTTCTTTTGAAGAACCATTCTTTGATAGGACTGGATTTGGATTTAGTATGTTTAGAACAATCCATGAAAGTAAGAAGCCAGATCTGAAGACATCTGAAAGTGTGGAGGAAATAAATCTAGATGAGAACACATTGGAAGATCCACCTAAAGAAGAGCCACCTAGAGAGAAAGAAGAATCAAAGCAAGAAGAATCAAAATAGGAAGAATCATCTAAAGGTATGCAAAGAGAATTCAAAGGTAGATGTTTTGCTTGTAATACTATTGGGCACATGAAGAGAGATTGCACAGGTAAGCAATTTAAACCTCTTAATGGACATTGTTATAATTGTCATAGTTTTGGACACAGAGCTAACGAATGTAGAAGACCTAAAGTAATTTTGAATAATTATGATAGAATGATTGGGAATACTAACAATGTAGATAAGAAATCTATTGAAGAAATGAATCAAAGAAAAGTGGTAGTATGTTTTAGATGCAACAAAGTAGGACATATTGCTAGAAATTATAGGTCACAGATTAACCAGAAAGGATAGAGATTTGGAAACAATGGAATCATTTGTCAGATATGCAACAAGTTTGGACACTTAGCAAGATTTTGCAGAATGAACAATGGAGGTTATCATCATAACCCTAACCCTAGGAACAATGCAAGAAGGAATGAAAATGCAGGAAACAAAGAGAAAGGTTGCTATAGCAATAAAGATGAAGTAAAATTTGATAAAGGCACAGATCAAGGAGGTATAGTCAGCACTGAAAGTAGTCAGGAAGGTAATGTAACTAATGGTAAGGATGAATCTTTACCTGACCCTTCTTTAAGTACTTAAATTATGTAAGTTTCTATAGTTTAGGACTTAGGATTAGTGTAGATTAGGAATTTGAATGAGTTAAGTTTTGTGCAGTTAGATATAGGTTTATTATGTTGTACTAATGCTATGGTTAAGTGCGTAAAAGAAAATATTGTGTTTTGTGAGGTCGCAGAAAGTTTTATGGTTGCAGGTTTGCAGAATCAGCTTTTTGAGGTTTTAGTGGCAAAATGAATGAATGCAATGTCAAATCGAGTTAATGTAAAGTTTTATAAGGTCAAAATCAAAGTTATCACAATTACAAAGTGATTGAAAAGAGATTTGAAAGAAGAAAAAGTGAGTTGAGGATGATTTGAAGAAGTTTGGAAGCAGTTTGCAGTGACGATCATAACAAAACCCTAGATTTGCAAAGTTGAGGTATTTTTTGATGTTTAATCAGTTGATAAGATGGATATTTCTATGGTTCATAATGTTAAGGATAAGAATAGACCTAAGATTAAGAAAGAACTAGTAGAACCAACTGAAATTGATAGCATTCTAGCACTATCATCCGTACCAGACGGAGTATTGCACATTGAGAATGTTAAAGGATATTTAGGTTGCAAGTTTGAAACCTTGGGAGATGCAGATTTTAGTGATTATTATAGGAGATTGTACAATCAAGACATGTTAGTTAAACCAGCTTATGGGCACCTAGAGAACAATGAAATTATCAAATATTCCATGAAGTATGAATTTAATGATGAGGAATGTACCAAGATCATTTTAAGTAGAATCCACAATGGGAAATTCTGGATGGCGGATAGAGTTATTGATATACCTGCCAACCTAATTCATGATGTTACTGGATTATCAAAAGTTGGAGAGATTCCATTGAATGAAAAGAACATGAGAAAGATTGTTTTAGACAACACTGGATCTAGTTATAATGGTAGAGGAATTGCGATAAGTAAGATTAAGCAAGATGATGTTAGGTACCTTTGCAAGATCCTAACAACTAAATTATGTGGTAGTTCAAGGGAAGATGACATGGCTGCAGGAATGGTTCATGTAGCTTATCTTATGTGTATTGAGAAGAAACAAGTAGACCTATGTGAAATTCTAAAAATTCAGTTATTTGAGAACTTAGAAAAGATTAAGAAGGCTAAGTACACATAGTTTAGGTTTTCATCTCTGATAACCTATATGTTTTTCCATATTTTGAGAAGATTTCCTTACATAGTTGATTGGAGTGACAATGTGAACACAATGGAAAGAATAAACTCAGTCTACATGAAGCACCTTTTTGATAAAGTTAATGATAGTGTGAAGCTTGTATTGAAGAATTTTTAGAATATTGTTAAGAACAAATCAAGGATTCCTCAATCCTTAGTTGAAAAGCATAAAGATGACATTTGTTTTATGGTAGACACTGATTTCACCTACATTGAAGCAGTTGAGCCTAGAATGGAATTCATAGACCCTCTTGGCTATGAAATATCTGAAGCAGAAATAGTAGGATATGTGAATAGATTGTTAAAGTGTGAGTTGGATGGTCATGCAAATAGGTTTGGAACCTATGAAGAGAATTTCAACTCTGCAATAAGTTTGAGAGAAAAGAAGCAATCTAGTAAGAGAGTTGAATCTACTATGAAGAAAATACTGAAAGAATCAGGTATGTCAAGTCATGAGTTTGACATAGCTAAGAAGACTGCAGAAGCCTTGAAGCAAAGTGAAAATCTTGTAATTTCACCTGAGGCATCTAGTGCAGATCCTATTGATCCTATTGCAGTAAAGGTAAAAGTTGAAGTACCTAAAAAAGATGAAGGAGGTAAATCTTTTTCTCCTAGAAAAAGAGTAAAAGTGAGTGCAACAAGACCCGACAAGAGACAAAAAGTGATTGTACCACCTGTACCTAGAAATGTAGCAGTAATTAAAGATGATGATGTAGTTTCAATCAAGAAGAAAACTTGGAAACCAAGAATTGAAAGAGTTAATGAAGATATATTGAAGCATGGAGACTTCACTAAGTTGAATAAATTCTATGATCTATATGGATCATTTGACAGATTGAATTTTGAAAATGTAATTATTACACATATGATTGTGATAGATAAGAAACTTAGCACTATTCATGGTAAGATCCCAGAAGATTTGTATAACAGACTTGTGAATAGAAAATAGAGAGCACAAGAAGAGGACATAAAGATGAGAGAACATGTAATCAGACATTTCTGTGAAGTTGAGGATGAAGATCATTTGAAGAGATTCTTGAAGTCTCTTGGAACTTTATTGAGAACTAAGAGAAGAACAATCCTTATAATGGGAGGCAAAGAGGAGGAAGTACAGAAAGAGACAGAGCAAGTACTAATGCAAGTTCTTGTAGATATAGTTGCAGGAAAGCAGAAGCAATCAGAGGAACCACATGCAGAGGAAGTTGGTATTGAAGAAGTTCCATCTTCTTTACATATCAATATTGGCAAAGAATCAATGGACATTGAAGGAACCAAAGTGACACTAAAGTCAGATGATGTAGTATTTCATGATCTAGGAAACATTGTTGACAATTTGGCTTTAGAAGAGCAAGAGAAGATTACAGAATCAGAAAAGGATACAGAGGCAGTGGAAGCACCAACAGTATCAGAATCAGTTCCAGTAGAATAGACAGTTAAAGGTAAACAAATTTTGACAGAGGTCACTACCCCTAGTGCACCTGACAGTAAGAAGAGACAAATTGGTTCAATTTTTGAAGACCTTGGAAAAGAAGTTGAAGATGATGATCAGCTTGAGTTCATCACATCTCTTAATAAAATTATTGAAAAGAATAAGAAGGTGAAGGACCTTGAAGGAAAAGTTAGAGTTTTGATAGAGAAACTTGAGAGTGTGATCAGCACTAAGGTATCTGAATCAGATCCACTTGAGAAAGCTAAAACAGTAATAAACTCTTTTGACTCTGAATTTTCTAACTTAAAGGATATTGCTAGAATAAAAGTTTAGGAAGTCTTTGAAGCAGAAATGCAACAAAATTTAAGTGTAAATATTTGAAATGATATTGGTAATTTGGATGTATGCATAAAGAATTTGAGGAAACATTTTGAGACTGGAAAGAGTTTGTATATACAATGCACAAAATCATAAATCCTAACAGCTGAAGAAGATAAGAAGATCAGAGAGAAGATAGATACAATTTCAGCTGAAACAAACACCTTGTCAAGCCCAAATGTAAAGATAAGTTTTGTAGAGAAGAACATAAGGAAGTTAAATGATGAAATCAGAATGTTAGAAAAGGAGAAGAACATAAAGATGCTTAGGATTAACATCTTGAGAGAGCACATCTCAATCAAGACCTCAATTATTGAAGACCAAATTGAGCAGTGTCTTTCAGCAAAGACATCTTTTCAGAAGTTTAGCTTCAATTCCCTGCAAGCTTGTCAAATAGCAGCATACGGATTGAGTACTCTACTCGATGTTGTTGAATCCATCAGAAAGATATGGGAGAAAGATTTTGAATCATGGAAGTCAGATTTTGGTGACTGTGTTGCAAGCCTACCAGCTTTGCAATAGCTGATAACAAGGTATAAAGTTTTTTTTGCAATTTTTGTACACCCTATCTTTGTCATTGTTGTCAAAGGGGGAGAGATAGCAGAAAATTGAATATATGTTGAGGAAGGATACTCATAGGGGGAGCTATTATATGGAGTACAATATTGTATATGTGTTGTGTAACTTTTGGCCACAATTTTGTGTAAATACTTTGAAGTTTTGTTTGCACACTTAGCCAATTTTCCCATATGTTGCCACCAATGACAAAGGGGGAGATTGTTGGAAATTTGGCTAATGTGGATGCATAGATGTTGTCATTATGGAAAAATATGATCTCTATTAAGAGCGTAGAATCTAGAATGCAAGTATGACAAGTTGAAGGAAGAAATTGTCTAAGTATGGATACAGTGATCCTGACAGAGCACCCGATGAAGATTTAGTTGGCGACATCCACTGGAGAAATATTTTTGTTTGCATAGTTAACTAAAGCTTCTACAGAGTATGAGGATACCCCATCTCAGTGTGCATAAAGTTTGGATTAGTACGGACAAAGTTATTCGAAGTTTACTGAAGACATTTTTTGCAAACATAACAGTTTTGGAGACAGTATTAGCGAAAGAGTTAAGGGATTATTTTTTGCTTGTCAAATTAATGACTTAACATTATAAAGGGATGACATCCTAGATGTTTACTCTTGGATAAAGATTTTGGAAGATGACCATGTAAAGTTATTAGCTCTAATAACTCATATATTAGGCATACTTGAAATGTAATGAATATATATGTGATGTGTAAAAAGAAAGAAAAGATAACTTGCGATAGTTGTATATTATGATAGCAGCAAAGGCTATTGATGTGAAGTTGTAAGTAGTACCATATTATAGTCAGAAACATTTTGAATTACCTATTTGGGCAGTGAGCTCAGCTGGTGATCAGGTTTTGTAATCTAACTCCTAACAAGGTTAAGGCTTCTAACAAGGCCTAAAGTCCTTTAACTAGGACAGATCTACTATATATTGTAAATTGACTCCTAATAGGGTCCAATATCCCTAACATGATACTTTTGATTAGTGATCTTTGTGGGTACCACCCCCACCAGGTTTTTCCCTTGGCCAGGGTTTCCTCGAGAACATATCATGTGTTATGAGTTATTTCTATTTACTGCTATGTTTGATACTGATTCACCCCCCCCTCTCAATATTTCCTATTTCTAATAGTTTGGTGTCCCTATTAAGTTGGTAATGGATATTTCCATGTGCTTTAGGTCTAAAGAATTCAAACATTTATATGAAGAGAATGTAATTTTCATGTCTTATTCCTCTCCTTATCACCCATAAAGAAACAAGCAAGTGTTAGGAATAGTCCCAAGAGATAACTGAGATGGGGGGGGTGAATCAGTTATACAAGATTCAATTCTTTATCCAATTAAGTATACTTAAACATAAAGCATAAACACAATGAAAGAACACATGAACACAACACCAATATTTTGGTTACGGGAAAACCCAAATAGGTAAAAACCCCGATGGGACTTGATACCCACTAATATTCTATACTAGTGTATAATGATCCTTGCTAGAAGATCCTTTACCCTGTTAGGAGTAGCTTTACAATATATTAAGTACAGTAGACTTGGTTAAGGGTCAAACCCTATTAGGATTCTTTTACAATTGTCCCTATTAGGGGAGAGGACGCACTGTCCGAGAGCTCACTGCTCAAATGGGTGAAGGCTACAACCTTCTTAATAACAAATATAGACTATGTCTGGATCTTGGTGAACTACACTTTGACCTACTATCTAGATCATTTCTAATGAATAGCACAAGTACTTTAATTGGTCACATTGACCTTCTTCTGATGGTTCCACAACTACCACACTCTGCTCTGCTCTACTTGATCAACCATGAACCACACTTCAGCAATCACAAATGACTGCCTATAAATATCTTTCCTCCAAATGATATAATCAAGTTGGCCTATTAGAACCACCTTGAAATCATGTTAGAGAAACCATAATAAACTACAAAAAACATTTTTTTGGCTCTATTATGCATGCAACTCATTCTTGGACTTGTTTAATAAAATAAATGTAGATGCACACTACATACTTTCGGCTCTACGAAAATAACTGGAACTTTATTTGTAAACTGAATTAACTTATGCACTCTTAACCGAACATAAATAGAACTTCTCCAAGCTTAACTCCAAGGGCACATATCCTCAAGATAGGCACAACTCAAGAACTAATAAAATCTCTATCGGCTCTTCTGAACAAACATAGGAAACTACTACTGGTGAATAGTGACTGCATAACTTCTCTTGCATTCATCATCAAACTATGCATCCATAGACTTAACATCACTAACATGTCTTTAACATATATTGAAGGGCACATGCCCATAGGAAAACTGTATGAAAAACCATACTCAGGACACTGTCTGTTACTCTATCAGGAACACTGCTGACACCAACTACAATATAACTATCTATGCTAACAATTAACCTCTGTGCCCATGATATCATGTTGATATCATGTCCATGCTACATATAGAGAAATATTACTATATAAGACCTCCACACATGCTACTTTCCATATGTTGTCATCAATGACAAACATACAGTCAGTACTAGCCTGCTGGCAAATCTCCAACAATCTCCCCCTTTGGCATTGATGGCAAAATGTGGAATGAAAAACCATCAATAACTCAAATGAACATTTCTTTTATTAAATTCTCCATTTCCTCTTCAAAACTCCCCAAAGATGAATCCTCCATCTGCTACAATATTTTCTAATATTCTCCATTTCCTCAACTGTACTGCCGTCATAACTGAATGTTGCTCCCCCTTAGTACATTAATCCTCTTTTTACTTCTATTTTTTATGACTCTATATATACTCCCCCTTTGACATCAATGGAAAAGGGCTCCATTCATTTTAAGCACTAGTACTACTCCTAAGGTAGAGTAGTCAACCTTCCACCAGTTCCAAAGGACTGATGCCTTTCCAGCTTCCTTCTAAGTAGAATCAGGGAAGGGAATTACCCCCAACTTCCCCTTGAGATACTCAAAAGTATCCTTAGGCAAGGGTTTTGTGAATATAGCTTCCAACTGTTCTTTAGTACTCACATAGTCCAACTTGACTTCTTTCTCTACCACTTTCTTTCTTAGGAAGTGATACTTGATCTCAAAGTGCTTTTTCTTTGCGTGCATCATAGGGTTCTTTGACATATTGATAGTGTTAGTGTTATCACAGTGAATAATAGTAGGATAATCAATCTGAATTCCAAAATACTTTATCATTTGCTTGATCCAAACAATTGTAGAACAATTCAAGGCTGATGCAACATACTCTGCTTCTACTGTTGACTAAGAAATACAATTTTATTTCTTGCTTTTCCAGGTGACAAATCTATCGCCAAGAAATACTGCTCCACCTGAAGTACTCTTTCTGTCATCAACACATCCCATCCAATCTACATCAGTGTACACATGAAGCTCAACATTTTTTGAATTAGGATACCATAGACCATACTCTATAGTGCCCTACAAGTATCTGAATATTCTTTTTACTTCCATGAGGTTACTTTGTTTAGGTTCTGCTACAAATCTTCCAACTATGCCAACTACATTGGAAATATCAAGTCTAGTCTGAGTAAGATATATGATTTTACCAATCATAGACTTATACAATGTTATATCTACTATTGGTGAGTCATCTTCTTTTATAAGCTTTCATCTAGTGATCATAGGAGTTCCTACTGGATTGAAATCATCCATCTTGAATTTCTTCAGTATCTCTTTCACATACTTTGATTGATTAATAAAAATCACTTTTTCTGTCTGTTGCACATTTAGTCCCAAAAAGTACTTGATAGGACCAATCATACTCATCTAAAAATCATTCTACATTTCTTTGGAAAATTTAGCACTGAGTTTTTCATTACCTCCAAAGATAATGTCATCAACAAATATAGCTACAAGAAGTAAACCTTCAGATGTCTCTCTAATGAATAGATTACAATTTTTTGCTCCCTTTTTGAAACTAATCTTTGTTAAGTATCCATCTAGTCTCTCATACCATGCTCTAGGAGCTTGCTTAAGTCCATAGAGGGCTTTCTTCAATCTACATACCATAATAGGTCTATCTGATAGGGTGAATCCTTCTGGCTACTCAATGTATACTTCTTCTTTTAAGTCTCCATTAAGGAATGCTAACTTGACATCCATCTGATAAACTTTGAAGTTTTTAACTATAGCATAAGCTAAAAACAACTTAATAGCTTCTAATCTACTCACAGGTGCAAATGTGTCTAAATAATCAATGCCTTCTCTTTGCACATAACCTTTACATACTAATCTTGCTTTGTTTATTACTACTGTACCATCTTCATTCATCTTATTTCTGAATATCCACTTTGTTCCAATTAAATTTTTATCACTAGGTCTAGGGACCAATTCCCAAGTGTCATTTTTAACAATCTGATCAAGTTCTTCTTTCATAGCATCATGCCAATCTGAATTATTACATGCATCTTCAACACTTGAAGGTTCAATCTGAGATAGTAAACATACCGCTTCATTGCTAACTGAGTTCTTTGCTTGTGATGTTGTTAAGACTTTTCCGCTCTGATCTCCAATGATGTCTACCTTGGAATGATTTCTTGATGTAAACTTTGGAACTTTAGGTGATGTTGATTCAACATCCTTAGGAGTATTTTATTCACTTGTCTCAGGGTCATTAAATAACACATCAATACTATCAAACATTTCTTCAATAACTGTCTCACTAGTAAAGGGTCTAGGTTCTTCTTTAATCATGGGTGAGTAATCATGATATCTTTCTTGAATCATAAAATTTTCATCAATCTTTATATGAGCACTTTCAATGATCTTTTTCAATCTTAAATTGAAACATCTATAAGCTTTACTTTTAGTAGAGTAACCAAGAAAAACACCTTCATCACTTCTTGCATCAAACTTACCTATTGCTTCATCCCTCTTGATGTAGCACTTGCTTCCAAAGATTCTGAAGTATTTTACCATGGGAACATTACCAAACCATAACTCATAAGGTGTTTTGTATGTTCCAGGCCTCAATTGAATTCTATTGATGGTATAGACTGTTGTATTGACTGCATCTCTGCAATAGGTGTGTGCAACTTTTCCTTCTATCATAATGGTGCATGCTATATCAAGGATGATCCTATTCCTTCTCTCTGTAATTCCATTCTGCTGAGGGGTTCTAGGTGCACTTAACTATCTCTTTATGCCATGTTGTTTGTAGTACTCATAAAATTAGTCAGAGGTGAATTCTCCTCCTCTATCCGATCTCAAGCATTTTATCTTTAGTCTAGATTCATTCTCAACCTTAGCTTTGAATATTTTGAACTTATCAAATGCTTCTAACTTATCTTTTAAGAATGCAACCCACATCATCCTAGTATAATCATCAACAAAAAAAATTAAATACCTTTCACCATAGTATGATCTTGTTTGAGTTGGACCACATAGGTCTGTATGAATCAAATCCAACTTGTTCTCTGCTGAATTTTTCTTGCTCCTGAATGAATTTCTCACATGCTTCCCCATCACACATGTTCCCTGCATATAGTATCAACTAGTTTTTCTATGCTAGGTAGATCTCTTACTTCCTTAACATTGCTTATCTTTACTATGTTATCAAAATTGATATGACATAGTCTTCTATGCCACAACCAACTGTCATCAACTTTAGCAACAAAACAACTTGCTTCTAAATTGAGTTGGAAAACATTACCTCTTGTCTTTGTGCCTGATGCAATCATAACACCATCTTTTTTGTTAATGATGCATTTTTCATCTTTGAACTCCAACTGATAGCCTTTTCCAAGTAACTGTCCAACACTAAGAAGGTTATGTTTCAAACCATCAACATAAAGAACATCTTTAGTTATGTTCTTTCCATCCAAAGTGATGGCTCCTCTACCAACTATAGGTTTAGGAGTGTTGTCTCCAAATCTAACCATAACTCCATTGTATTTTCCCAAACAAACAAACTTTCCTTTATCACATGTCATGTGATGTGAACAACCACTGTCTATAATCCAATCTATCCTTATGTCAGCTTGTGAAATCAATGCTAGCTCTTGGTTTACTTTCTCATCTTTAGGAACTAACTTACTATTCATCCTATCTACAATAGAAATGAATCCAATTTCTTCTTCACCTAATTCTTAATCTGAAACTCCATCTCCAGCATAGTAGCATTCCTTAGAGTACTTGGGCTTGTAATCCTTTTTGAACTTTTTAGCTCTGGTGGGACACTTAGATGCAAAGTGACCAATCTTATTACATGAAAAGAACTTAAATGGTAATTGACCTTCATATTTTCCTTTTCCTTTCTTTTCTCTTTTGGAGACCATATCAATAAAATCATCTAGTGTTTTATCTTCATTATCATTATCAAAATTACCAGAAGTGTTTCCAAATTTCTTACCATGAACTTTTGCTTTGAAAGCTATTTCACTCTTTGGTTCTGTCTTCAATCTTGAAATTTCAAAAGCTGAGATTTTGCTGATCAAGGTTTCTCTCTTGAAATTTGATGTAAGCTGCATGGTCTCATCAAGGATGTTGATCTTGCTTTCATATTCAGGACTAAGAGTAGTCATTACTTTGTCCATATTATCTTCTTCTAATATCTCTCCACCATTGTTCCTGATTCTGGCAACTGCTTCATTGATCCTCTGATTATAAGCTCTAATGTTTTCTTCAGGCAGCATCTCTAATGCATTGTATCTTTTCTTCCATGTCTTTCTGCACGCATCCTTAGCTTGTTTGTCTCCTTCAAATGTGTCTTCTAGGAGCTTCCATATTTTATGGGCTGTATCTACCTTCTTTACTTCTGAAAATTCACCATCAGATAGGGCGTTGATAAGGGCTTATTTAGCAATAGCATTATACTGAAACAATTCCTTTTGTGCGTTAGTAGCATCATCTTTTCCAAGGTCTTCTAGGGTAGGAATCTTGGCTTCTTTGATGGTTACATTAAAAACTTCAAAAGCAATGCACTACAAAAGGGTCACCATCTTGTTCTTCCAATAAAGATAATTCTCTCCATCGAACTTAGGACTTTCTTTCCTGAAGTATGTCATCTAATCAACCTCAAGCTATTAGAATTTCTCTCTGAGGCACTTGGCTCTAATGCCAATTGTTAGGAATAGTCCCAAGAGATAACTAAGAGGGGAGGGCGGGGGGGGGGGGGGGGGGGGGGGGGGGGGGTGGGTGAATCAGTTATCTACATGATTCAATTCTTTATCCAATTAAGTATACTTAAACATAAAGCATAAAAACAATGAAATAACACATGAACACAACACCAATATTTTGGTTATGAGGAAACCCAAATAGGTAAAAACCTCGATGGGACTTGATACCCACTAATATTCTGTACTAGTGTATAAAGATCCTTGCTAGAAGATCCTTTATCCTGTTAGGAGTAGCTTTACAATATATTAAGTATAGTAGACCTGGTTAAGGGTCAGACCCTGTTAGGAATCTTTTACAATTGTCCCTGTTAGGGGAGAGGACGCACTATCTGAGAGCTCACTGCTCAAATGGGCGAAGGCTACAACCTTCTAAATAACAGATATACACTATATCTAGATCTCGATGAACTGTGCTTTGACCTACTATCTAGATCAGTTCCAATGAATAGCATAAGTACTTTACTTGGTCACATTGACCTTCTTCTGATGGTTCCACAACTCACACACTTTGCTTTGCTCTACTTGATCAACAATGAACCACACTTTAGCAATCACAAATGACTGCCTATAAATATCTTTCCTCCAAATGATATAATCAAGTCAGCCTATTAGAACCACCTTGAAATCATATTAGAGAAACCATAATAAACTCCAACAAACATTTTTTTGGCTCTATTATGCATGCAACTCATTCTGGGACCTGTCTAATAAAATAAATGTAGACGCACGCTACATACTTTCGACTCTACCAAAACAACTGGAACTTTCTCTGTAAGCTGAATTAACTTATGCACTCTTAACCGAACATCAATAAAACTTCTCCAAGATTAACTCCAAGAGAACATATCCTCAAGATAGGTGCAACTCAAGAACCAATAAAAGCTTTGTTGGCTTTTCTGAACAAACAAAAGAAATTGCTACTGGCAAATAGCAACTACATAACTTCACTTGCGTTCATCATCAGACTATGCATCCATAAACTTAACATCACTAACATGTCTTTAACATATATCCAAGGGTGCATACCCATAGGAAAAATTTATGGACAACCATACTCAGGACACTTTCTGTTACTCTGTTAAGAACATTGCTGACACCAACTACAATATAATTGTCTGTGCTAACAGTTAACCGCTGCGCCCATGATATCATGCTGATATCATGTCCATGATACATATATAGAAAGCTTACTATATAAGACCTCCACACATGATACTTTCCATATGTTGTCATCAATGACAAACATACAGTCAGTACTGGCCTGCTGGCAAATCTCCAACAACAAGAATAATCTAGCAACAAAAGTATTTTGCAAATTTTGAAGAAAACCTTAGAGAGTAACAAAAGGGCCTAATAGTCAAAATCAAAGCTAGATTTATGTGTTGATAGAGTTACTATAAAAAAGGATACTGGAAATTCCCCTTTTGAATTAGTATATGGCCTTCAAGAAAGATTTCCATTAAACAACTTTCTCCCTGTGTACAAGTTTATCAATGATGAAGATTTGGAAATAACTGATGCTATGCAAGATAGAATAGTACAACTTGTAGAGTTGGAAGAAATCAAAAGAGAGGGATAGAAGAAAAATTTAAAGGCCCAACAAAAGATGAAGTATTTATTTGATAAAAGAGCTAGTGAGAGGAATTTTTAACCTGATGATTAGGTACTACAATTGAATGCTAGGGCAGAAGATAAGTGAAAGAAAAAAAAGTTTGAATCCTTAAGGTTAGGTCCTTACATTGTTCATTAGGTACATGATAAGGATTCACACTTTTTGAAGAATTTGAATAGTGAGGTATAGTAATTTCTAGCACATGGACAATTTCTAAAACCTTTCTTTAATTAAGTTTATTTTCTATGCCTAATAGTTTTGTACATTTGTACATATCTTAGGTGTGTGTTTTATTACAGTCATGTGTGGTTTGCATCTCGGACTCCTGGTTTCTTCTCTTGAACTTGCATTCAAGCATCCTCAATCAAAGCTACTGTTGATCCAAAATTTTCTACGTCATGTACTGGTTCTAGTTTTTGAAAATTTTCCTTGAAGGTATCCATTGTATTTGAAATCCTTCCCACCTTTAAATCCTAAGCGCGTATCTTTTGAAAATGGCTAAGTTTAAGTCTAATTGAAGTTTACCTTTTAAACTTAGTCACTAAATCACTAGCCCCATGAAATGTTAGTCGCAAGATCATAGTCTCTTTTGTATTGTCAAAGTTTACCACCACGAGTTGGCGATCATCCAGGTTATCTTTATTTCTAGCTCGCATTAGAGTTAGAAGTTTAGGTGTTAACCACAGCGACTCCGCAAGTGTTTAAGTCCAAGCCTTTTTTGCTAGGTTGCAGATTGTCTATTAAAATTTTCACTAATCATGGTGAGCTGGTGATAGTTTATTTTTTTTCCTTTAATCACCATCTCGCTGACTTATTTGAAAGTCAGAGAAATCCTTTGCGACGTGGCAAGTATGAATTTTTTTATGTCAATCGCTAACTCGTGATTTCTTTACATAACTTAAATGTGTTCTTTGCAAGTTAACGAGGTTATGTCAAGTTTCCCTATTGAAACATAAGAAAAGGTTTTAAATTAATGGTGGTTTTTAACTTGTGAGGCATCAAATAATTTTCTCTAGTCCCCCAATGAGTTGACAAGTAAATGCCATGTAGCAAATGGTGGACCCTGGTTAGAGGTAAGCTAAAGTTAAAGATCTATTAGATCAAATTTAATCTAATGGTAGGTGTAATAACTTCATGGAAAGTTACAAGAAGAATATTAATTGCAAGATCACTTCTGAGTGACGCGTGACAACTATTTACAAAAGGATGATTTCTTTGATCACCATCTCACAAAGTTATTGGGAGGTTAGTGGAAATTGCAGCGAGCCTATGACTGAAAAAAAGGGCTAAAGGAAATTCTTTGGTCACCAACTTGCAGGAGTTCTAGGTTGTAATAAAAAATATTAGCAAGTTAGTGAGAAGGTTTAGGATTTAATAGAGTTTCCTTTAGTCTCCAGATCATGGAGGTCTATGATGGTTAGGAAGAAATTTTTGCGATCTCACAAGTGTGTGTGTGAATTTTGTACCTAGTTGTAGACACAAAAATTTAGTAAAACATTAGAGGTTAGCAAAAATCAAAATCTGCAAGTAATTGAAACTATGCTAACCAGGTGATTTACTGCCTTCTAGTAGGTACGAGTATGATGTTCTTAGATTTAAATTGAGATCAGTGACAATGCAACACCTAAATAAAGGATTTAAGATGATGAAAGAAATGAAATATGAATGCAAATTAATCTATATTTTTGCATTTTCTATGCAATAAGAATGAGAAACTATATGAATCTAAGCTATAATGTATGAAATTGAGTTTGAATGCAGATTTAATCTAAGAAATGTTATGAATGCATATAAAAATCTATGATATGAAACTATAAATGCTCAAAACAATAAATGAAAATCTCACAATAGCCTTGATTCGCAAAAGATTGATTCTTCAGTCACAAATTCGCTAGAGTGAGGATGCAATTTTGAGGTCTTGATTGCCAGATAAAAATTGTGCAGACTTTTGTGAAGAGTTGAGCCTTGATTTTATAGAAATCCAGGGCTTGAGGATGCATTGAGAAAAGCCATAAATCACTCTTGATAAACTTAGGTTGATTTTTGAGTTAACAAGAAATTAAGAATATTTAATTCATAAAATCATGCAAAAGCAGTTTTTATCTCAAAATAGAGTTTTAGTTTTTTTTTTCAACTCATCATCAGATGTTGAGTTTTAGAAAGTTTACAAATTGAAATTAGCAATTGTTTTAAAGTTGTTTGCTTTTCTGATTGTGCATGATTTAATATGAATTAATTTAATAAATAAAGTGATTTATTTTCAACTTAACTGATTTTAAATTAAAACAATTGATTTATGGGTTAATCAATTATTAAATCAAACTTTATTCCAATTAAATCATTAAATTTGATAACTTTGATTTTAAATCAATTAAATAAATATCCAATTGATTGTTTGTAGGAATTTTGATTTATTGTCAAAATAAAAACAATATTAATTAGGAATAAATAGAATTAAATCTAATTAAATAATTAAGTGACAATATTAAATTAATTAATTAAATATTCATCATATTCAATTAATCAACTTTAGGATAAATAATAACATTTATCACCAAATAATATTTAATTAAAGATAATTAGATAAAGTAGGAATATTTCTAGGAATATTACCCGATGCAAAATTTAGGATAAAATCAATTAAAATTTGATAATGTGTAGATGTGCCTTAGGTTAGGACTTTGATGTCAATTTCATTCGAGCTGTAGATGTAGGAGGTTAATGAACCTATAGCCCATTTTTGGGGTATTACATTTTGCCCCTCTTCGAATCACTCTGTAAAGCGTAGTGGTTCAAAGAATAGTTTGTGTATGGTAAAGATGTATGAAACTAATTTGAAAGATTAACCGATTCTGAGATAGAAATTGATTGAAAGATTGGAAAAAGAGATACCGACCTAGGCCCAGAATGACCAGGAATCAAGATGATGCTAGCTATATCAACAATGAACCGGTGATTATGAAAAGTGTCAAAATGCCTAATTCTGAACCTTATGATTGCGAAGAAGTGAGTGACTGATTCTAGACCTCAATGTCCTTGTATGAATCATATTGGTATCACATCCTGAACCCATCAGTTATGAAGAACCAAGGAAATAATGCTAATGAACCAATGGTTACAAAAAGCTAATACAGTTTACAAGATAGATTTAGGATACCAGATTGATATGGATCTCGATGAATCTGATATGCCCTAAGAGATGATAGATTTGCCCCAAGCGACGAGGAATTTTGATGAGTCAGCAACTAGACGTGGTTGTTGTCTTGATTACTAAGGAAAGAATTTGATTACAGATTTAGATTACAAACTTTGAATGATGTACAATACCCCCTTCGGGATAAAAATTGAAATCTGACAAGAAAAGTCAGCGTTGTAGTTTAGAAGCATGTTAATTGATTTGAGAAGTGGTTTTACATGTTCGAGAATGCATTTTGCATCATTTGGAGGTCCAAAAGACCAAGTTTGACTAGGTTAAACCATGAGTTGACCATAGTTGACGAAGTTGAAATTTTGATAGTTTGATGTAAGATAATAAGTTGAATTCTAGATTTCTATGATGATTGAAGGTTGATTATGCAAGTAGTGAATAATATAAACAATCTCAGATTACGATTTTGATCCCGAAAAAGGATTCTACTTGATGTTTCGTTGGATGGACCTTCATGTAAGATTCAGCTCTTGTAGTCATGTTTAGCATTTTTTTATTTTTTTTTGAAGAATCGTTTAGGTGTTCAAGAAATTTGTGAGATTATGCAAAGTGCAAAATGAAATGCAAACCTAGGACCTAGGACCTAGTCACTAATCATGTGTTGATTTGTTGTCATCATTGAACTTTTAGGTAACTGGATAAATCAATACAATGCCCACTAGTTATGAAACCATAGACATATGAATATCATTTTTTATGCAGAGGAATCAATACAACACCCACTGGTTACACAACCATGGACATATGAATATTGATTTTATTTTTGGAATGTTGGATTAGATATAAGCATTAAGGCACAAATGCCAGGATGACTTGAATATCATGTCCATTTTGATATAGAAATTTGTATAAGCATCAAAACATAAACGTTGTGATGACCTGAATATGCCTTGCATGATAAACACATCAAACAGTCGAGAGATCATTCCAAATCCAGTGTGAATTACCCGTAGTGACCCTTTATCATTCACATCCTTAGGCAAGATCGCATTTCATAATAGGAGAAAGAACTCACTCAAAAAGAAAATAGTTAGATCAAACTTCTTTGAATTTTTTGGGTATCAATGGTCAAGGTACACATGGCCATCCAATTCGAGATAGAGGCTCTTATAAACAGACACCATTTCAATCCAGAATTTCCAAAGTTGTTAGATTTTCACATACAAGCAGAAGACAAAGAAAAGATTATGCCCCCAATCATCACTTCCTAAATCTTGTAAAGGACATCATCAAAGAGCTCAAAGGAAACTATGAAAAAATCTCAATGCGAATTAGTAAGCATATAAGGAGATAAAAGCATGTAAAAAGAATAGATTTTTTTCAGTTTGTGTTGATGTTTGATTGCGTTGTTGTAGATGCAAAATCCTTTCTGGAGAGGAGATAGATAGACTGACGTGGATAAAGATTCAAAGGACTGTGACTGGATATGACTCATCTAAGATGTACTGGAGGCCATAGGATATGACATTGATTGCCCCCAAGTGTTAGGCATTGATAGGATACAGACACGTGAGCCAATTGGTGTACCAACCAACTTATTGAAAATAGGAATGCGAGAACAAACCAAGAAATATGTACAAACTAAAGCAAGACTAAAAGTTGGGAAAGACCAAGATTGTGATGATAGATGGACCATTTTTGAACAAGTGGTGCCCATTTGCCAGGTTTTCACCATCTTGGCAGAGATTCTATTTTTCCTACCGAGGCGCCTATTTCCAAATTTTCACCAAGGCACTTTTCTTTTTCTCATTTTTTTTTGTATTTTTCATTTTTCCAAATTTTTTGATATTTTTCATTTTCTCATTTTTTTTGTACTTTTGATATTTTTTGATTTTTTTTGTGAATCATCAAGGCACCTATTGCTAGGTTTTCACCAAGCTGTTCATTTTTTCAAGACTTTTTTAGATTTTTAAGATTTTTTTAGGACATTTTACCATACACTGAATGCCTTAGGCATAGAATTTCTTCAGATGGAGAACATTGATCGATTCTCAGAACTGTTCTCCTTCAATTTTTGAGAGTTGATAGGCACCAGAGCCAAAAGTAATAGTGATTACAAAGGGACCCAACCAGTTGGGTTCAAACTTCCCCTTGCGCTCTCTATGTGATTGATTTTTAGGATTCTCTCTGAAGACTAGATCACCAACCTGAAATTCTCAGTGTCTGACTTTCTTGTTGTAGCCTCTAGACATTCTCTTCTGATATAATCTGAGATGATCATATGCTGCTTGTCTACACACATCTAGTAGTTCAAGTTCTTGCAACGTAGACACTGTAGTCATCATCAATTACTAGACCATGCATTCTGATTCTTAGTGATGGGATTTCAACCTCAACAGGTAGTACTACTTCAGTATGTAAAAAGGATGCCCCCGGATAGAATGGGCATCAAACTCACAAGAAAGATCACATCATGTAGTCCCAATGTCTAGCAAGGTGGAGAGGGATTAGCAAGCTAGTGGAAGATATGGAAGACAAGAGAATGAAGGAGAAGGGAAGAAATCCTCAAGGGAAAACTCCTCAAGGGTACCCAAGCTAGGGAAAAATTGTCATTTAAAGTACATTTGGACAAGCAATGAAAGGCCAGCATAGGATAAGTTACAAAAGCCTAATGCCAAAGAAGGAAAGGATGTAGTCCAAAGGAGTAGACATGTCAAGAGGTTTCAAAGCATCGTGTTCTACTCTTTTTTTATTAGATCAAGACCAAAAGGGAAAAGGATAGCAAAAGACTAGAATGAATGGAGGAAAATAAATATGAAGACTAAACAGGAAGGGAATGAAAGCAAGATCATCATAAGATAGCTCACAAGATAGCCAAATGTTCGTGTATAGATCAACATTGTCAAGATCAAAGAGAGAAGATGGAATGGATGAAATATGTAGAAGAACTATGGATGATACCTGATTGATAGGTTTTCATCATAGTACTTATCCAAGGCACCACAAGGGAGTGGTTTTCACCATAGGATGAATTTATTTCTCTTTACTTTTGCTACCAAGGCACCTGTTTCCGGGTTTTCACCAAGGCACATTTTCAATTTTTTTCATTTCTTTTCTTTATTTTTTTTGGAAGAAGGAAAGCTTTTTAGATAATGCTCCTTGAAAAGATAAACAATGATATGCCAAGGATTCAAAATGATATGCTCAAAGATGCTGATAGGGAAAGGGAGATGAAAGAGAAAAATGGAGGATGAGGTTTTATGTAAAGCGAGTGACGTTGGAAGATATGAGGAATAGGCAAATGAGGAAAAAGGATAGAAGGTAGAAGGATAATGAATGGAAGGATTGTGAAAGGGTAGATGGAAAGGAAGGCAAGATCAACATCAGCACACACCTTGAAGGGTGGCAAGATGATGAAGGAAACGTGAATGAAGGAATACATGAAGGAATATGGTGAATGGATAGTAGAGGTTGTGGTTTAGGCGCATGGAATGGAAGAATTTTTTTGGAAGAAGATGAAGTGGAAGTCTTTGGAAGCTTGAATGTCAACTTCACTTGTTTCTCAACATCATAATTTTTCAAGAGAGACTTTGGAATCCATATAGGCGTAGGCTTTTCATTTCTTTTTGATGATCTAGAGAGAATATCTTTAATGTTGGATTTTGGAACCCATACTTGTCTTGTAATTTTTTTCTTAGATATCTCTTTTGACTTTATGCCTCCATGTCGATTAGAGGAGACATGGTGATCTTATTTTTCCTATATTGAACATTCAAGTTACTTCCAAAGAACTTGGGACTTGTGGAAGAAGAAGGAGGATAGGACTGGTTTAAATGGGTGGGTGGATGAAAAGGATTCAAGCGTATGCATCTATGTTGATCTTGAGGAAAGATAGGAGATGGAGTTATGTAAGGACCCAAGATGGATGATGAATTAGGGGAGTTGGGAGGGGAAAGTGAAGGGACATAAGGACCCAAGATAGAAGGAAGATGTGAATCTCTTAGTATTGGTGGAGGAGGTCCAAAGATGGATGTGGAAGATACAAAAGGATAATCAATAAGTTCATCAACATCTATATGACAACCAAGGACATCAGCATCTTTAGAGTGAGCATTAGAATTTTCAATAGAATCATGGACATCTTGAATATGAGCACCTTCTTTGATAGGATTGTTCAAATCTTGCAAAGACTTAGGAAGTGTAGAAAGTGGAAACGAACATGGAGTGGTAGAATAAGAAGATGGAAGACTTTGATCTTGACAAGGATCTTTGGATAGCATAAGCGCATAATTTTTCTCTTGGTTTTCAATAGGCTTAACATTGGAAGTAAAAACACCATTTTTACCAACCTTAATGGAAGTATCATCTTTAGAAATTGGAAGTGTAGTAAGGTTATTTTTATTGTCAATAATCTCAACAGTGTAAGTAGTAGCATGATCTTGCTTAGGAGAAGACTTAAGACATGGTGGAATGAATGAGAAAGGGTGTGCAGGATCAAAAGAACCCTGAAGTGGATAAGAGACATCATGAAAAGGAATGGATGACATGGAGGGTTCTTGATCTTGATATTTCTTTATGTTCTTTTCGTTATCATTTTTGGAGTCCTCTTGACATGGAGCCACTTCTAAGGACAAGGAAGCATGTTGGAATTGTATGGAAGAATTTGGAAGAGATGGTGGAGGACTAGATGAAGTAGGCATTATAGTGTATAAAGGCTTAGGCTCTTTAAGTTTAGCATTATTGAAAGTATTTGCAGCCAAGTGAAGGTTAGCTTGAGTTTCTTTAAGAGGTAGCCCTTGAGGATAACTATAGGAAATTGCATGAAAATCATTAGGACCTTTGGTGGATGAAGGACTTGTGAAAGATTTGAGAGAATTGGAAGCTTTAGGAAATGTATGGGTATTGGATGAAGTAGGGGATGGAAGGGAACCATCACAAGACAAAGTTTCAACATTAACACGATCTTTCTTGAGAGTATAATCTTTATTTTCAGCATGAGATTTCTTAGAGGAGAGATCCTTGTAGTATGCATGTTTATAATCAACGTGGTAAACTTTCTCTTCCTTAAATGAAGTAGATGTATCATCTAGGTATTGTGCACAAAAATCATCAAAGTCTCTTTCAAAATTAGAATCATATGGATCACCATCACGATCTTTCCAATGTGACGTCCCATTTTCAGTAAGCACGGACACATGACAAGGAGGACTCTTAGGAATAGAGGTGTCATAGGTATCATTATATTGTCCTTCATCATAGTCATCATAGTCTTCAAAGATGGGTATGTCACTCTTTGTGGAAGATGTATCATAAGGATTGTCATGTTTCTCTTTATGGTATGTCTTGAGAAGAGAAGTAAGACTCTTGGGAGAAGTAGAAGAGGTATGAGATCATCGAGAAGAGGAACGTGAAGACCCATTGGAGGAAGAAGACATGGAAGATGAGGAAGAATGAAAAGACTTAGAAGATGAAAGACATTTGGAAGAAGGAGGTCTTGATAGGATCATGTGTATGATCCTAAAAAAGGCATCTGATTTAATCAATTTTTCTTTTATTTCTATCATAAACTTATCACTCATGGGATTTTTGGAGGAATAATACTCTTCAAATTGAGCAATGAGTTCAAGATCATCCATTTTCAAGAGAGGTTCCATAACAAGATAGTTGAAGTTCATGGTTCTAGAAGAGGAGGAATCAAGCATGGAAGTGACAGAAGAGATAAATAGAAGGAAGTAGACTAGATAATAAGAGGAAAAGAATCAAGAAGACGTGAGGAGTTTTAGGAAGAAGAGGAAGAAGCGTGAAGGAAGAGGAGAAAGGATGGAAATGGGAGACTAGGAAGACATGAGAGATGTGGAAGAAAGAAGACCAAGAGTCATTTTGTGCAAATTGATACCATTTAAGTTCATTTGGATGTTGAGCAACATGTCATAGCACCTGAGATTTGACCCAGACCGACCAAGGATGACTAGAAATGACAAGAATCAGTTCGCTATTTTGACAGAATTTGGGATTTGTTGCAAATTGGATTTCTGAAAAATTTGACACAACACTTCAGTAAAACATTAGAGGTTAGCAAAAACCAAAATCTGCAAGTAATTGAAACCATGCTAACTAGGTGATTTATTGCCTTCTAGTAGGTGCGAGTATGATGTTCTCAGATTGAAATTGAGATCAGTGAAAATGCAACACGTAAACGAAGGATTTAAGATGATGAAAGCAATGAAATATGAATGCAAATTAATCTATATTTCTATGCAATAAGAATGAGAAACTATATGAATCTAAGCTATAATGTATGAAATTGAGTTTGAATGCAGATTTAATCTAAGAAATGCTATGAATGCATATAAAAATCTATGATATGAAACTATGAATGCTCAAAACAATAAATGAAAATCTCACAATAGCCTTGATTCACAAAAGATTGATTCTTCAGTCATGAATTCGCCAAAGTGAGGATGCAATTTCGAGGTCTTGATTGCTAGATAAAAATTGTGCAAACTTTTTTGAAGAGCTGAGCCTTGGTTTTATAGAAATCTAGGGCTTTAGGATGCATTGAGAAAAGCCATAAATCACTCTTGATAAACTCAGGTTGATTTTTGAGTTAACAAGAAATTAAGAATATTTAATTCATAAAATCATGCAAAAGCAGTTTTTATCTCAAAATAGAGTTTTAGAAAGTTTACAAATTGAAATTAGCAATTGTTTTAAAGTTGACTACTTTTCTGATTGTGCATGATTTAATATGAATTAATTTAATAAATAAAGTGATTTATTTTCAACTTAAATGATTTTAAATTAAAACAATTGATTTATGGGTTAATCAATTATTAAATCAAACTTTATTCCAATTAAATCATTAAATTTGACAACTTTGATTTTAAATCAATTAAATAAATATCCAATTGATTGTTTCTAGGAATTTTGATTTATTGTCAAAATAAAAACAATATTAATTAGGAATAAATAGAATTAAATATAATTAAATAATTAAGTGACAGTATTAAATTAATTAATTAAATATTCATCATATTCAATTAATCAACTTTAGGATAAATAATAACATTTATCGCCAAATAATATTTAATTAAAGATAATTAGATAAAGTAGGAATATTGTTAGGAATATTACTCGATGCAAAATTTAGGATAAAATCAATTAAAATTTGATAATATGCAAATGTGCCTTAGGTTAGGACTTCGATGTCAATTTCATTTGAATTGTAGATGTAGGAGGTTAATGAACCTATAGCCAATTTTTGGGGTATTACAACAAGTATATGTTTTGAGGACTAATCACCAACTTGCTACAATCTATGAAGTTTGTAAAAAGGTGTTAGAGATTTGGTGAAGCACCTACATAAAGTTAACAAAAGTGTATTGATTTAGCAAATCATTGATTGAGACTTGGAGCTATCTGTTGAAATGCACAGTTATGGTTAGAAACTATGACAAAAATTTATAAGTTATTACGTTGTGTCAACTTGGTAAGAATTTATGAAGTAGAGATTGTTACAAAGATTTCATGATGATGATGATCACAATTCTCTGAGGTGACGACATAAAAATGGCTTGAGAAATTATAAAAGAATGTGTGCTATTGATTACCAAGTGCCTTTCCCTTTGAGCTTTTGTAGATTTTGTGTGTGCTGAGACTTGATTGCAGAGATAGTATTAAAGAATTTGTTGAAGTTTTTATGAGTTCCAAGTTTCAGAAACACTTTAAAGATAAGTCAATCAACTATTGGATGGCTTACCAGGAAGGAGAAGGGTAGCAGACTCTCAGATGAATTTCATCAAAATGCTCCTTGGGTTCTCAAATTTGAATACTGCTAATGAATTTGAGTTGGATGATGCATGGAGCCAGTGAAAAAATGTGGACACCCCTGGAAAGACTGGAGCTTCTCTTTTCCAATTCTTCTAGGAAAATATAGTCAAGAAGGTCCCTATCTCAAATCCACTGGAGATAGGTTTAGGAAAGTTGATATGTCCAGATGTGTACATGGATGTGGACTTGCTAAGGAAATTTTCTAGAAAGTATGATGCTATCACATGAGTAATAAGTAAGAAGGACATGTTTTAATTGGATTGATTGTGCATTAATTATGGAGGCATTTGACATTACTGGTGCAATGTGCACTAATATAGATCTTGACAAGGAGAAGGAGTACTTTGAAAAGTTCCATAAATTCATAAAGAATAATGTCATGCCAAAGTTTATTCCAAGGGCTAATGGAAGGAGGGTATCATACCAGAAGAACTGATGCCACCTTATGACCTGACCAAGTTTCACCACTTCTTCCAGTGCACTATATATGGTTATTGTAAGGTATTGGGGATTGAGGCTGATAGAATAGTCATTGGTGACCTACTTCAAATGTCTATGGATATTAAGAATCCACATGCCAACAAGGATTGTGTTTATGTCATGTGGATAGTCATTGAGCTCCACGAGGGTTTGAATAAAATTGTTGTTGTTGAGCAACCCTCATAAATTAGCTCCACCTGTTCATCGAAACCCCAAAATTCAAAAGTGTACTATACAAGCTTAAAGAAAAGGATCTTAGTACTACCCTCACCTTTGAAGTTGATGAAGAGGAAGAGAAAGAGAAAATTGTAAAAGCTCTTCAAGAATATGATCTAGAGTTAGAATAAATTTTTGAGGATCAAGCCATGGAGCTGGTGAAAAGAAGTGGTATGCTACTACTACCTAATTGGGACTTACAATCATCCTTTGTGATAGATCAAATCTGGCATCAATAGGACCCTCTATTGAGGATCAAATTAGAGATTGGAGACATTATGAGATGATCAATATTTGATCCTAAATCAAAGACATTTTCATTGTGGCAGTTGGCTCCTTCTATCCAAAAGCCTCATGTTGTCAATATTAAACAAGACAGGAGAGCTAATATAATTATCTGGAATTTAGAGAACATAGGGGATATTGAAGTTGCCTCTGCTTTGCAACAACTTTCATTCCTAAATCTAGCTAAAATAGAAAAAATTTCTAAGAGGTACGCAAAGACCTATCATCAGTTAACTATAGTAGCCAAGAAGTATGATGAAGTAATTGTAAAATGTGCTCATACTCAGAAGAAATTGGAATTGGAAAAAGACAAGATCAAAGAGTTAAGAAAATCAATAGATAAAAAGGAGATGAAGGATGCATCAGTTGATGCACAAGTTTATCTTGGTCTTATTATAGAATTCTATGCAAGTGTGCAGCCAATGCAAATAGATGTACCATAGGGGCAAGAGGCATAAAATGACAAGAAGAATGAGGTTGTACTTACTACATTGATAGACATCTCACATCATAAGCTATAATTGATTAAGGAAAAGGTTGATGTTGTGCATAATTCACACATCACTTTATAGAGATTGGAAAAGGAAGTCACTAATGCACTGGCTACTTTAGCGCCACTCTACACTATCTCATTAGGAAGGGAAGCCTTCTTTGAGAAGTTGGAAGCAGTACAAAAATATAGGCTTGATTTTCTTGAGACTATCACTAACACTAGGGAAATGGTTGATGTAATCAATGTATCCCTGTCTTTCTTTAAAGGTAAGGTAAATTTGATAAAAGTGAAACTAGATGTGTTTACTTCTGATTACAGCCCTTTTGTGCCCCCTATTTTTAATGATGATTCAACCTTAAAATCAATAAGTGTTTGGAGTGGGGAGTTTGATGCAAAGATGGAAAAGAGGGAGTCCTTTTTGGTTGTAGATGACACCTTGGACATGGTAGTTTTCAAAAATTTACTTGATACCATGAGCAAGGTTGAGATGAGATTTTTTAAATACATAGCAAATGCCAAAGTCGTAGAAGACACCAGGTTGAATAAGGAAGTGAAGAAACTAAATGAGATCAAATAATTTGATTGGCCTTTAGATGAGGAAGTGGCGAAGTGGGACACCAGTATGAAGAAAAAGAAGAGGAAGCTAATTGTTGATGACCCACCATAAGAAGAAGAAGAGTAAGGGACACATGGTGCCTGATCATTGGGCACATGGAAAATAGTTATTTGAAAGTGGCTAAGACCATCTAATACAATTATTTGAAGCTATCTTGAATATTCCTAGAAAAAGGCATCATGATGTTGATATATGAGGTTACTACAGACATGATCAGACATAGTGGTTCTACCATGCCTTTTTGTGAAAATGATGTTTATCTTTGTAACCATTTTTTGTCTTATCCTAGCTAGCTATAACTTTTTTGCATCCTAACTCATAATAGGATTCCAAGATGGATAGTGGCATACAATGCAAGTTGTAACTTTTGTAGAAAGATTTTTTTCCTTTTTTGTAGAAAAAGGGAATGCAATTGTGGTCTAAGGCCTTTTGTTATTTTTTTAGTATATTTTGTTCTTCTTTAATGTACTCAAGCTGAAGATATTAATGAAAACATTGTTTTAAACCTCATTTCAGTAATTGATTGTCTTTGTGTGCTTCCTTGATTTCTTATGAATTAGGAATGTAAGGCATTTCGAATTCATCAGTCTACAACATATATTTTGAAATAGTTGCAGGTTACTTTCAAGGGAAGTGTAAGTCTTGTAGATTATTTCTGAGGGTTTAGGGAGTGTTTACATATTTGATGATCTTATAATGATATGTTAGAAGTTCTTTGTAAGGCATGAGGGTTTTAAATGGGTTTTAAAAAAATTTCAGTGATATTTTTTAGTGGATGTACATTTGTTAGTGTTGATATTTGTAGCATCGGTTAGATAAATAATATTGACTATATAATTATTATGAGAAATGATTTATTACATATATTCATATATATCAATGTATATATAAAGTTAGATTATAAATATTCTCATAATAACTAAATAGTTAAATTGATAAAATAATTATTTTTATTATTATGTAAATATTAGATAAATTACATTTGCAATGATCCTAAAACCTTAACATGGTATTAGAGCCAATTTGCAAATGTAAGAGAGTAGTTTGTTGATAGTGAATGTGTGACGGTCTCAGAAAATATAGTCTCAGTACGAAGACTGTATCTCCCAAATGCACCGTTGGATTTTTCTAAATTTCAGATATGTTGGTGATAAACCAATTTAAAAGAATCTCACCAGAGTGATTGAAGATAAAATTCCAGGTTAAAAAGTTATGACCAATTTTGTACGGGTCTATAATAAAAAAAATCTGAAAAAGAGTGAGGTTCCTTCTTTAAAAGCCTAACCACTTGAAGGGAGATCTAATAAGATTGAAGAGTGAAATACTTGAAATTTATAAAAGATAAGTATTCCTTGTTTTATTAATGCACATATTTTTTAAGTTTTTAGTTCATGCTATTGGTTTTTAAAATATTGTATGCTTCTATCATTGGTATTTTTGGTGGAGATAGTTTAGTGAGCTATTTGTAATCTCTCTAACATATCTTTATGATGGAAGCACAAGAAAATTGCATTCAAGCGAGAAAGAACTTAATGCTTGCAAATGAATTGATGATTGAGACTAGATGCAGAGGGAGTCTAACATTTCAAAAGAAGACAAGAGGTTGATACAAGAACTTGAGCTTCAAAGGGAGAAGATGGTTCATTCAAGGTATGACAATCTTGATTGAGAGGGAGTTCACTATTGAAGGTGAAACACTTCTAAGGTAAACTTGATATAATTGATTATTATACTAATGAATCATGAATTTTTTTAATGGGCCTACGCCTTGTGTAAATCATGAGGAAGTGACAACTTCCAAATGATTATCACTTGTATTTGTAAAAGTTATTGGAAGGTGACGATCTTACAATAACTTGATCTTCTATTGTGATAGACATCTTGTGATGGCTGAAACAAATCATAACAGATGATGTAAATGTTCTTATGGTAAGTGCACATTACCTATGAATATATGTTGAGTGCTTGGTGGACATCATGTGACTTGATGTCGATAGGCCATTACTCTGAGCACTTGGTGAATATCATGTGACTTGATATTCTATAGGCCAATGCTCCTGATATCATGAGATTATATCTTTACAATTTTGTTGAGTACTTGGTGGACATCATGTGACTTGATGTTGGTAGGCCATTACTCTAAGCACTTGGTCAATATCATGCAACTTGATTCTGCAAGCCAATGCTCCTGATATCATGAGATGATATCTTTGTAAACTTTTGAGTACTTGGTGGACATCATGTGACTTGATGTTGGTAGGCCATTACTCTGAGTATTTGGAGAATATCATGTGACTTGATATTTTGTGACAAATACTCCCATTATCACAAGATGATATTTTTTATGAGTTTGGTGAATATCATGAGACTTGATATTCTTGATCAGACCATATCTCTGATATCATATTGAGGTGATATCTAAAATAAAATTTCACAATTAACCTTGTGTTTCTCTCTTGGATTGACCTATTTATCCTTCCTAGCTAAGAGCAAGTGTTGATATTTGTAGCATCGGTCAGATAAATAATATTGACTATATAATTATTATGAGAAATGATTTATTATATATATTCATATATATCAATGTATATAATAATTGATATTACTATATACATTTATATATATGTATATATAAAGTTAGATTATAAATATTCTCATAATAACTAAATAGTTAAATTGATAAAATTATTATTATTGTTATTATTATGTAAATATTAGATAAATTAATATAGTAGTTAAGAGATATTATATATATATATAATCATAATTCTCATTATATTAATTACACAATAATGAATAGACATGTCCCATGAAGGAACATATCTCTTCTTGGCTCATTATCAATATAAATGCAAGAGATTGTTGCATTTGATATACACATACAATGAGATAGTGCTATTACATTTGCAATGATCCTAAAACCTTAACAGTTAGACTCTATGCCCTAGGATTTTAGCATTGATCATATTCCAAAGTTGCATGAAAATCTTAAAATAACTCAAATATTTTATTTACAAGTATAGTTCAATGAATGTTTAAATATGTGTTAATAAAACACATATCCACTATATGGTTTACTAAAAAATGGTAAATCAAAAGGGTACACTTGCTTGAGTCTGTGGAGCTCAAAGTGAAGAGGGATTTCCTCATTAAGTTACATCTTTTCTTGACAGATTTGGAACTGGGTATAAAGAGTCATAGACATTGTTTGTCAAATATTAATTTATAAGAAATAGCTCCAACACCCTCTCCTAGGCATTTTTTGTGATAAAAAATCCTCATCAAAGTTCTTATAACCTATATCAAACTTGTTAGAGGTATGAAAAGAAAATATGTTATCAAGACCATGCTTGATACCATTGCACACATGTTGTTTGGGATAGTCATCTTTAGATTTTTTATTCTAATTCTTGTTGTGCACTTTAGGATCTAAATGACCCCTACCACTAACCTGCATGGATAAACATTAATCACCTTTCATTGGTGAATCTATATGACACCAAAGTGTGCCCACTACTATTCCTTCTTTCTCCATAACATTTTTCCACCCTGTCATCTTAAGTTCATTATCGTTGCACTTTGTTTTCAACACCAACAGGGATGTTTTTATCCTCTGATCTATTTCCATAGTCCTGTCCTTCTCAAGGTCCTAGAAATTAACATACTCCTTTCCAAAGAAAATAATCTTTTTTTCATCAGAAAAACTACTTGCCAAATGTTTAAGAGTGAATACCCTACCATCCTTATGAACCACATAAGTATTCTCAAAACCATAATGAATAGTTATTCTTGAAGACTACCAAGGTCTCCCCAAAAGAACATGACAAAAGGTCATTGGAACAATATCACATAACACCCTATCATTGTAGTCACCAATTGAAAATTAACATATTCTTTCTCCCTAATCACAAGACTTTGTTCATCACTTACCCAAGTGGCTTTATAAGGTCTACTATGAAGAAACTTATGTAACTTTAGTTTTTTAACCATTTCATAAGAAACCAGATTAACAAAAGACCTTGAATAATTTATCATTTTATGTATTTTACCTTCACTCTTTCAATTAGTTCTAAATATGGATACCTCGACAAGGCTCTCCTACTACATAGTTGATCTTCTCCTCACCATAAGGAAGTCTCCTTCATATATGGTTCTACTACAACATGCTCAACTTCTGACTTCTTTTCTTCCTCATCTTCTTGAGCCAAGTTTACTCTTCTATCTTTCCTCTTGGTATTAGACTCCTTCTCCAGACACTTGTAAGATTGATGTCCCACTTCTCCATAGGTGAAACATATTCTAGTAAAGATGTTGTTGCCTCTACCTGCTCCAAACCTGGCACCACCTCTTTTTCCATTCATATGATCACAAATAGGCTCCTTTCCCTTGTCATTTCTTATTTTTCCTTCATTGAATCGATTACTTCTACCCCTATTTGACTTTTCTCTTCCACCTCCTTGTTTTTCTTGCTTCATCTTTAACTTGTCCTCAACCCTGATGGCTAACTTGTAACATTCTTCAATCATACTAGGTGTGGAAAGACCAAGTTCATCTTGTATATTGAACCTTATCCCACCTAGGTATCTTGCTACTTTATCCTCCTCATCTTCATCATGTGCAACCCTGATATCAAGTTTGTGAAACTCCTCAGTGTACCTTTGGAAATCCATGTCCTTTTTCTTCAAACTTTGCATCTTCTTGTATAACTAAACCTTGTAGTCCTTAGGAATGAAATCCTTCATATTTTCGATCATCCTTGACCATTTAGTGATTCTAGGAACTCCCTTCTTCCACCTATCTTCTTCTAGGAAATGTCACCATGGCAATGCATGTCCCTTTAATCTAGACTTTTCAATCTTAACCTTGTGACCATCTACCACATCTTCACAATCAAAGAAGTTCTCCACTGCACTAAACCAATCAATCAAATCTTCTTCCTTCACTTTCCCATCATACATGGGTATATCAGACTTACCCATGTAGTTATTTACTTTAATGAATTTAACCAACTTAGCTATTCTTGCATCATCTGGGTCTATCTCTTCCCTTGGTGCTACGTCTTCTTCCTCTTCATCTTCATGATATTCTTGATAATTGTTCCCTTTATTATTATTTATTTCCATTCTCATATTTTCCATCTCTACCTTCATCTTCTTGTTCTCCTCTTCTTTCTCCATCACAATTTTGGCAAGCTCAACATTAGTCATCCTTGGAGGCATTTCTTGAGCCTCTTCTCCAAATGGATCCAAATCTTCTTTAGACATAACCCCTTGTCCTTCTTCCAAAGGTATCTTTTTTTCTATGATACCACTTGATGTAGAGGAAAGTGGATTCACAAAACCAAGCTCTTCTAATGACTTTCAAATGCAAAAGTTGAACAATGAACCAAGGCTCCCCAAGTGCACCCAATGGCTCCAAATGGGAAAAATGAAGTAAGAGGCCTATGCACTACCTTTAGCACCTTATAAAATCTTCCAACACCATTTATAACTTTTCCCAATAGGTTTCAAACCTCTATAAAGGATCAAACTCTCAAATCCATCTTTTAGCCTAAATAGGCCTAGTAAGCCTAGTAGCCCTCAAATCGGGTAACAGGCCAAATTTCTCTAAAAATTCCCAAAAAAATTCAAAATGTAAAGGTATATTCAAATACCCATTTCTTCCCTCTTCAACATATCTAAAAAATAGGGATAGTTGTTTTGGACATTCAACACCAAAAAATGTTGCTCCATCTTTTGTTCTTAGCCCTATTTGGCCCAATTTACAAAGGAACTATAATAAATAATCAACCTCAAAAAATATAACCTTGGATAGTCTCTTAAAATTATACCAAACCACATATTTATCCATTATTTTGTAGACTTGATCTGCCCATATATGCAAATCACAAAACCCTCCTTAAGTGGACTTAAAAACTAGGGCCTTCTCAATACCCTATCAAAAATCACTTCTAGAACCAGTTCTCCAATCCTAAATCATATATATAACATATACTTTGAATCTTTCACATAAAAATATGGCCTCCTTAAGTCAGATCTTTTGCTGTTATACCATAGGCATCAATTTTGTGCCCTTTTTCGACTCTTCCTCATGGTGTAACCAAATAAATAAACTTATCCTAAATCCAAATGGTTAGTAAAATCATACATATGCCACATAGGGCTCATCAAAAGAGAAACAATAGAAAAATTCTGTAATTACCTAAAATTTAGTGTTAAGGAATACTAAACTAAGTAAAGCATTCAACAAAATAAAGAAGATAAACACTTAGATTAGACTAAAAGAAAGCAATAACAACAAGAATGAAAACCCCAAGTAAGCATTCCAAAAGGCCCTCTTGATCTTTAGATGTAGTCCAAAGATTTGAATGTGTGCTCAAAGGATAATGCTCAAGCTTCAAAGGGTGTGATTTTGGAATGATTTTGGCATTATGATGGTATGGTTTGTATTTTTTCTCTTCAAAATGGCATGATAACAATTTTTGGAAGGTGGATGATTTTCATGGAAAAGAGCCTTCAATTTATAGGCAAAGGGAAGGTCAAATGGATAGTCAAGATGGAAAGATGAGGAAGGGTTGAGATGCATCCAAGATAGAGCACATGGATTGTGCTTTCTCAAATGCATAGCATTGTGACAAGTGTCACAATGAGAGAGGTTGTGAGGAGAGGTCAAATCCTTCAATAATGTGACCATTATGGGAAGAGGGATGGGGGACAAAGGTGTAAGAGTAATATGGAGTGTGTAAGAGATATGTAAGAGCATTTAAGCTTCACATGAGATGAGGGAATTGGGGGATGTGAGGATGTGACGTGAGAATTGATTGGGGTTGGCTTAGGATTTCTTAATCTATGGATTATGATAGTGAAATTGTTTCGAAGGTGATTAGGCTTGGATTAAAAGGTAAGTTGGAGGTTTAGGAGGATGTGATGGGAGGAGAGAGAATGAGGTGAGGGTTTTATTAGCTAATCATGGGTAATTAGCTAATTAACAAGGATTACTATTTGTGAATGGGTTGGGTTGAGCATGAATTCCATGTTAGGATTTTGGGATGGTTTTGGTTAAGGGTTAAAGTTAGGAGTCATGTGCTCAAATTGGATTAAATAGGAGTTGTTTAATTAAAAAGGGATTTATAAATTAATTTAAATAGATAATATTTTTTTATTTAAATTAATAGAAGAATAGGGATTTAATTAATTAAATGGTTATGGGTTTCCATTAGATTAATTAACTAGGGGGATGACATTAATCAATTAAATAATGCATGATTATTTAATCAATAATGCAAGTAAGATGACTAAATTTAATTAAAATCGTTAATCAAATTTAGGTGTCTACATTTTCCCCCTCTTTGAGATGGTGTTACATAGTAGCATCATTTCAAAGAAAATTAAAATTATCTACACTTTCACACAGACCTATTTAAAAACCTCTATATCATATCTTTAGGTTTATGACTCCTCATATTTAGTATCCTCTCCTTTCCACTCCTCTGAACATATTGTTCCTCTAGCACACATGCATAACAAACATTTTGAAATCAATGCCAACACATAAAACTTGTCAACACCATGACATAGGGTTAGAAAGAAAATGGTTGAATTGGAAAAGGTGCCCCAGTCATTCAAAAGAGTAACTAGAAGAAAGGATTGATAGGAGATAAGGATGATGATTCCCCCTTGAGAGGACATGTGGGTTGAAGAGAACATGATTGTGCTCTCAAAATGGATGAGAGGATGCATGCAGGATGAGTGAATAATGAGGGGTTGGAGAGTTAAGAAGCTTGAGCTAGCACCTCCCAAATAGGAAATATCATGTAGTGAGCACTTTTTTTTATTTAGAACTGTCTAATACCTTCCAAGGTTATTAGGAACTGAAGGCCTTGTTAAAGACATTGCACAAGACTGACGCAACAAACATGCAAGAATTACCCCAATATCACACATGAGTATCGAAAGCTTCAAGGTGGAAACAATGTTGGGAAACCCACAAACAAGTAATATTTCCCAAGTGCACCATGAAACCATAGAGGATTAAATGTTGGAAATGAAAGGGTCATATCTGACTCACTCTTAGACAAAAAAAGATCAAGACCTTGCTCCAAGTTCCACCATTCAAAACACACCATGATATAAAGAATCATGGTGACCATGAGGAGGTGGACCAAGGAAGCTCAAGATAAAAGATAAATGAAGATCCAAAAGTACTAGAGAAATTAAAAGTATCTCACAAAACCTTTTTCCATAGGGAGGATGATGTATGATGACTCATTTGATTGGTCTGATATGAGGAAGGATACATCTTGCAAATACGGATGGTGGATTGATAGACTAAGATTCTTATGACAAGAGAAATGCAATATACTTGAACCTCAAAGGGACCTAGGCATGAATGTTGAAACACTAGCTAGATAGGGACATAGGTCATCATGACACAAGGACTAACTGACACAAAGGATGGGACCTAAAGACACATATGTACAAATGGGCCTAGGTGGGGACATGACTAATGCTAGGTACAAGATGAAAACTACAAGATGTACATGAGATTGGTGATGGATATGATGATGCAAAGATGGGCATGATGATGCCCCGATTGATGTGGAAAGCCAAGATGGACTGATGGTAGGATAGGGTGATGATGGATTGGGAAGGATGCATCCCAATGGTGATGATTGGATTGAGATCAAGGCTTGCAAGAAGAATAAGGATGTGATTGGATGGTTTGATTGATGTTTGGGTTTGGATAGATTATAGGATATGGATAGGATTTTCATATGATGGTAGACTACTAGTAGCATAGGGTATATGAATGGATGACATTGGATTCCATGGAGGGGGGAGCCTATAGCTAGATGCCAATGATAAGAGAAGTACCAAGTCATAGAAAGATGGAGGAAACACTTAGGGATGCCGATATGGAGGAACACATAGTTAAGGACATATGAGAGGTTTTGGATGAGGGAATGGAGGAAGATACAGATTAACAGATGAAAGGATTGGGGATAAAGATGGAAGTGACACAAGGATGGGGAGATTTGAATATGGATGCAATAAGGATGGATGGAAGGATTTGGAGGAAGATAAGGATTGGGGGATGAAATGACTTTGGGGATAAAGATGGAGATGATGCAAGGATGGGGAGATGGAAAAATGGATGCGATAAGGTCTCCAAGGAATATGTCACCAGTGAATAAGATGCCCCCACTTAGGATATTTCATACATTCGGGCTGATAGGATTGGAAGAGAATGAAATAAGAAGATGAGGGAGGTGGGTGTTAATTAGGATGATGATTGAATGAAGGAGGGATTATGTGGGAGGAATGATATGTGAATAAAGGATAGGTGGATGAAGATTATGATGGGGAAATGGATGCAAAAAGGTGCCCAAAAGAATGTATACCGGGTGGTCTCTGTTACTATATCAAGATCCAAAGGATGATGAAGGAGATGAAGAGAGAAATGTGATGGAGGAGATGCTGGACAAGATGTGATAGAAGGAATATTGTTCTCAGTCATGGAGAGGAACTAGATGGAGATATTATGCATGACCCATGTTTGCTAGGTTTTCATCATGGTAATTGTCCAAGGTGCTTGAATTACCAAGTTTTTGTTAGAAATAGGGAATACTGAGAGGGGGGGTGAATCAGTATTCTGCAAACTTTTATTTTCACCCAATTATGGATATAACAGATTATCTTAATACATGCATAACTTAGTAAAATAAAGAACATACATAACAGTAAAGCAAATGAACTCATAACACATTATTTGTTCTCAAGGAAACCCTGGCCAAGGGAAAACCTCGGTGGGGATGGTACCCACAAAGATTCACTAATCAAAAGTATCTTTTTAAGGATGTTGATCCTATTAGGATCCCATTACATGCATATAGTGTCTCAGTCCTGATTAAGGGACTTTAGGCCTTGTTAGAAGCCTCAACCCTGCTAAGAGTTGGTAGTGCAAAAATGATTACTAGATGAGCCCACTACCCAAATAAGTAATATACAATGATTACTGATTACAAAATATAGGGAAAGGTACTTAACCTTATGCTAATTTCTTTTCTTTCACAACTTCACACTAATATATTTTCACTTTCTTTACACTATTACATTTCATTACTTCACATTTTTTCACATTACATATGCCTTATATTTATACAAGTTAATAAGACTAATAACTCTTCCAGTTGGCTTGACAAGAGCTTTATAAAAAATAAATATTTACCCAAGGGTTAACATCTAGGATTTTGTCCCTTTATATTATTAAGAAATTATTTTGATAAACAAAATAATCCCTTAACTCTTTACCAATTCTATCTTCATATTCTGTCCCGTCGGCTTAACATTGCTTCTGGTAAAATTGTCATAACTTCTTCCGTGCATTCCGTACTAACTTGCACTCTTAGGTGAGTCATCTATAGTCATCATAGTATATATGTTCAAGTGTGAAAGAACTAAACTTACTCAAATCATCATCGCTAATCAAAACTGTCACCGGGTATACTAGAAAAACATTGTTTCACACTTAGACAATTTTGCTTTGCGCTCTGTCGTACTTTCTCTTTGACATATGTGATCTTTATATACATCATATGTTTCCATAATGACAACATCTAATTATCTAACTCAGCCAAATTTCCAACAATCTCCCCCTTTGTCATGGGTGGCAACATATGAGAAAATTGGCTAAGTCTCAAAACTTTCAAAACTCAAAATTGAGGCCATAATACAATATATATATATACACTATCCTTATAACTCCATATATCTTATCTATATTTTGTACTCCCCCTAAGAATATACTTCCTTATCATATATATCAATTTTATGCTATATATCTCTCCCCCTTTGACAACAATGACAAAAAAAGGGTGCCAAAAAACTATGTTCAAAAAGTTATATACCTTGATTCAAAATTACAGAGCTGGTAGGCTTGCAACACAACCTAAAAAATTAAATTTGATGCTTTCTATCTCCTTTTCCCATACCTTCTTAATGGAGTCTACAAAACTGAGTAGTGCACACAATCCATAAGATGCTATCTCACATGCTTGAAGGTTTGCAAAACTGAATTTCTCAAAAGATGTCTTTGATGAAAGACATTCCTCCAACTATCCTTCAATAATGCTTAACTTAATAGAAATGTGCTCTCTTAGAAGAGAAAATATTTTCAGTTTCCTATCCCTTTCATCATATAGAATCTTGATTTCATCATTTATCTTGTTGATTCTCTTCTCAATGTCTAATATCTTTACATTAGGGCTAGCTAGAAGATTTACTTTTGTCTGAATCTCTGCTTCTTTGGCTTTAATCTTCTCAATTTCTTCAGATACAAGATTCTCAGATTTTGTACACTGAATGTACAAAGTTTTACCTCTATCCAAGTTCCTTCTCAAATCTTTTATACAAGTATCCAGACTATTAATATCATTTCTGATATTCTGACTTATATCTTGAAATATTTTGGCCTCATAGGTTGTCTGAGCCTTCACTTTAGCTATGTCTGATAAGTTAGTAAACTCATCATCAAAAGCATTCATAACTTTCTTAGCTCTTTTAAGTGGGTCTACCTCTGCTATTTGGGTAGTCACAACACTTTGTAACTTCTCTGTTATTTCCATCAGTGATCCTTCAAGGATTTTCACCTTCTTATTCTTCCCAATGATTTTGTTCAAAGATGTGATCAATGCCATTTGATCATCATCTTCAACTTCTTTCCCAAAGCTTTCAAATATAGATCCAATCTCTGATTTCTTTGCAGTCTCAGGTGTAAGACTGATTTCTACTTTGGTAGGGGCTTCAGCTTGTCTTTGAACTTCTGTACTTGCTTGTTTCTCTATTTCATCTTCTTCTTCTGTCCTTGTTTCTTTCTTTCCTTCTTCTCTAACTCAGTCTTGCTCTTCAAAAGCCAAATTTTCAACAATGTTTTCAAGATTTTTGAAAGGGTTCTCATCACTATCTAAAGTGATCTTAGTTCCTCCTACATGCATTGACTCATCTTCAATGTTTATTGCTAGTGGAGAGGGAATTCTCTAATGTTCAGCTTTCTTAACTTGCTCTATTTGATCTACTACACTAGAGTGTCTTCCAACACAAGATGGCATTACCTTGACTATTGCTTTCTCTATTTCTCTGTTGATGTCTTCATAGTTTCCTCCCATAATCAGAATGGTTCTTTTCTTTGTTCTCAGATGGGTGTTAATTTCTTTCATGATTTCCTTGAAGTGTTCTTCATTTCTAAAATCACATAGTTTTCTTACAAGATTTTCTCTGATTTTATTGTCTTCTTCTGTTTCTCTCTTCTTTCTGTTGACTAGCTTCTCAAATAAATCATTAGGTATCTTACCTTGAATTGTGTCAAACTTCTTATTCAATAGTATCATGTGTCTCACAACTACATTTTCAAGGTTTAGTCTTTCTGAATAGTTGTAAAGGTCATAGTACTTGTTCATCTTAGGAAAGTCTCCATCATGAATAATCTATTAATTTACTTTCTCAATCCTTGGTTTCCATGTTTTCTTTTTCACTTGGGTTTCTTCATCATCTTTAATCTTAGCTATCTGCCTTTGCATTGATGGTACTATAGTCTTCTATCTTTTTCCTGGTCCACTAGCAATTTCTTTCATTCTTTCACCAGGTGGAGTTGAGGATGATCTTGTGGATTTTCTAACTCCTTGCTCTTTCTCAACTTTTTCTTCCTTCACCTTGATTTGAATATTTGTTGGCTATTCTACAACTGATGATACGGGTGGAACAGACAACACTTCTTTTTGTCCAATTTCTCTAATGGCTTCTGTTGTCTGCTTAGCAATCATAAACTCTTGTTTTGTCACACCTGTGTCCTTCAAAATCTTCTTTATTGTACTTTCCACTCACTTCTTAGACTATTTTTCTTCTAGGATAGACTTTGTGGAGTTGACGTTCTCCTCAAAAGTCCCAAATCTATTGCTATGTATGTCTAATTTTCTCTTAAGTAACCTATTAACATACTCTTCTATTTCAGTTTCAGAAATTTCATACCCAAGAGGTTCTATGAATTCTACTCTAGGTTCTACTACTTCAATGAATGTAAAGTCAGTATCAACCATAAAACATATCTCATTTTTATATTTTTCAACCAATGACTATGGAATCCTTGATCTTATTTTCATCAAATTTTAAAATGTCTTTATTACCAACACTGCACTTTCATTGACCTTGTCAATAACATGTCTCATGTACACTTTGTTAACCCTTTCCATTGAGGTTTTACCATCATTCTAATCTTCACCAAAAGTGTAAGGGAATATTCTTAACAAATGAAAAAACATATAGGTGATCAATGATGAGAATCTAAACTGAGAGTTCTTAGTCTTCTTTATCTTCTCCAATCTCTCAAATAGCTAAATTCTCAAAATTTCACACATGTCAACTTGAACTTTGTCAACACACGTTAAGTAAGCTACATGTATCATTCCTACTTCCATGTCATCTTCTCTTGAATTTGCACAAAATTTAGCTGTAAGGATCTTACACAAATACCTAACATCATCCTATTGTATCTTTCTAATCACTAGACCTCTTCCATTGTAAGATGATTTAGTGTTGTCTATTACAATTTTTCTCATGTTCTTCTCATTCAATGGTATGACTCTAGTTTTAGATAAACTAGTTACTTCATGAATTAGGTCAGCTGTGATGTCTATCACTCTGTCATCTAACCAAAACTATCCATTGTGAATTCTACTCAGAATTATCTTAGTACATTCTTCATCATCAAATTCATACTGTAAGGAATACTTTATGATTTCATTATCTTTCAAGTGTTCAAACCCTACTTTTAATGACATGTCTTGATTGTAAATCTTTTCATACTCTTTGGTAAAATTACTATCACTGAGGGTTTCAAGTTTGCATCCCAAATAACTTCTAACATTCTCTCAATGTGGAACTTCATCTGGTACGGATGATAAAGCTAATTTAGGGTCTTCTTCCAAGGGTTCTACTAGTTCCCTTTTGATCTTAGGTCTAATATTACCTCTTACGTTGTGAATCAATGAAACATCCATATCTTCTACAAATTCTCTAACTAATTTGATAGATTTACTTAGTAAAATACCTTGATTCCGTGATTTAGGGTTTGCGTGGATCCAACATGAAAAATTCTTCACCAAATCTTTGCAAACAGCTTCCAATCATTGCTCTTCTAATCTCCTTAGCACTTGGATTCATTTTAATGATCAAATAATACCAATAATAACCTTTTAACCTTTTGATTTGACAAGATTCTAACATCACATTCAATTCTTTTTCCGCTTCTTTCCAAAAAGTTGTTTCTACTCACCTACAAAACTTAAAACTTCTTATGATCTCGTATAACACAATATTATCTTATGCACTCTTAACCATAGCAACAATACATCATATACTACCTTCCATTAACTGCACAAGACTCAATTCATCCTATACTAACTTCTATACCATCCTAAGTCCCTATTCTACTGTATTTTTCATGAATTAAGTACTTTGAGATGGGTTAGGTAGAGATTCACTCTTACTATTTGATACTTCACCTTTCTGATTGCCTTCAGTGCTGAATGTGTCTCCTTGATTTGTGGCTTTAAAAAACTTCACTTCTTCTGAATTACTATAGTATCCTCTGTGACTGTTACTTACATTTTCATTTCTCCTTGCATGACTTCTAGGGTTAGGGTTTCTCACGTTACATATCTGACAAACTACTCCATTGTTTCCATATCTTGGTCTTGACTGGTTAATTTGTGATCTGCAATTCTTGGTAATGTGTCCAACTTTGTTGCATCTATAACATACTATTCTATTTCTCCTGTTCATATCTTCAGTAGGTCTCTTATCTGCATGGTTAGTATCTCTAAACATTCTACTATTATTATTATTCTCATTACATTTAGGTTTTCTACATTCAATCGCTCTATGTCCAAAACCATGACAATTATAACAATATCCATTAAGAGGTTTAAATTTCTTACCTATACAATCTTTCTTCATATGGCCAAAAGTATTACATATAAAGCATCTACCTTTAAATTCTCTTTGCGTTCCTTTAGGTGACTCTTTTTGTTTAGGTGGATCTTCTTCTCTAGGTATATCTTCAGACTTTTCATCGGATTTCTTTTCATCTATGCTTTCAGAAACTTTTAGATTTGGTTCCTTGCTTTCTTCATTTACTTTAGATGAGTTAAATCCAAGACCAATTTTATCATAGAATGGTTTTTGATAAGATATTTATTCATCAATCTTCTCACTAGTAGAATATAGTCTCTCAAGTTGCTGCTTAGATTGAGTCAATTCACCTTTCACAATTGTATTGTATTTTTCAAGTTCAACATACTGTAATTTGGTTTTCTCAAGTTCAGATGTCACTTTGCAGAGTTTAGATTTTAGATCTTCATTATCAAACTTCAGGTTTTCATTCTTAGATTTCAGATTTGCTTCATTCTTTCTATTTCCATCTTTCAGACGTAACTTCAAATTTACTCTCTTCAATTCATGTTTAAGGATCTCATTTTCTTTTTCAAGATTATCATCACAATCTTCAATTTGAATTGTAGATTCCTTTTCTATTTTTAGATCTTCCAACTTATTTTTCAATTTCTCAATGAAGTTCTTTGCATCATCATATTTTCCATTCAAAGTATCTCTTTATTTAGTAATTATATCAATCTGTTCAAGAGCTTCTTCAAGATTTTTCTATAGTTGATCCATATCCATAGAGATCTTACTCAAGCTACTAGGCTTTCTTTGAATGATTCTTTTCTAAGTAACTAGGCTCTGATACCAATTGTTAGAAATAGGGAATACTGAGAGGGGGGGTAAATTAGTATTCTAAAAAAATTTATTTTCACCCAATTATGGATATAATAGATTATCTTGATACATGCATAACTTAGTAAACTAAAGAACATGCATAACAGTAAAGCAAATGAACTCATAACACATTATTTGTTCTCGAGGAAACCCTGGCCAAGAGAAAACCCCTGTGGGGATGGTACCCACAAAGATTCACTAATAAAAAGTATCTTGTTAAGGATTTTGACCCTATTAGGAACCTATTACATGCATATAGTGTCTCAGTCCTGATTAAGGGACTTTAGGCCTTGTTAGAAGCCTAAACCCTGCTAAGAGTTGGTAGTGCAAAAATGATTACTAGAGGAGCCCACTGCCCAAACAAGTAATATACAATGATTACAGATTAAAAAATATAGGGAAAGGTACTTAACCTTATGCTACTTTCTTTTCTTTCACAACTTTGCACTAATATCTTTTCTCTTTCTTTACACTATTACATTTCATTGCTTCACATTTTCTTGCATTACATATGCCTTATATTTATAAAAGTTATTAAGACTAATAACTCTTCTAGTTGGCTTGACAAAATCTTTATACAAAATACATATTTACCCAAGGGTTAACATCTAGGATGTCATCCCTTTATATTATTAAGACATTATTTTGACAAAAAAAATAATCCCTTAACTCTTTACCAATTTTGTCTTCATATTTTGTCTTGTCGGCTTAACACTGCTTCTGGTAAAATTGTCATAACTTCTTCCGTACATGCCATACTAAATTGTACTCTTAGGTGAGTCATCTATAGTCATCATAGTATCTATGTTCAAGTTCAAAATCACTAAACTTACTCCAATCATCATCGCTAATCAAAACTGTCTCTGGGTATACTGGAAAAACATTGTTTCACACTTAGACAATTTTGCTTTGCGCTCTGTCATACTTGCTCTCTGAAATATATGATCTTTATATAGATCATATGTTTCCATAATTACAACATCTAATTATATAACTCAGCCAAATTGCCAAGATTTTTCACCATTGGATGAATTTTTTTTTCTCTTTCTTTTCTTTTTTGATATTTTTCTTGATTTTTTTTTTTTTTTACTTTTTCTGATTGGATGTTGGTACAACCTTATTAGGATGGATGGGTTTATGCAATGACATAGATGAGGTGAGGGAGATTGGGGATATGTGAGGGGTGAGAGATATGCTAGTAGAAGGTGTTTGGATGGAATGATGGAAATTTAGCATGATAGGGGGATGTTGTCAGGATCAACATTGGTAGATGTTGTGAGGTGGGTGGATGAAGTGGATGGGACGTCGAGGGTGCACATAGATATGATGGAGGAGTTATGATAGGATATATTGGGACATAAGGACCTAAAATAGATTTAGGAGATGGAGATGAGGAATGAGTAGTTGATGGATTAGCAACTTTGGATGCCATTGTGGATATTTCTTTTAGATGCATTGCATCTTTTTGCTTCGGGATCCACATAGTTTTTACTTTTTCTTTGGTCGGCCTTTGTGTAGTGGATTTTGTTTTTTCTTTGATGGGCCTTTGTGGCCATTTAGATGCATTGGATTTCTCTTTTTCTTTGATGGGCCCTTGTGGCCATTGAGATGCATTGGATTTCTTGATTGAATTTTTCTTCTCTTGAGCATGTCTTTTAGAGTGGACATGGAAATCCTTAGATTTTGTGGATAGTTTCCTTTATGTATTTTTTATTTGGAATCCAAATTACAAGGAGAATTAGAAAGAATATGTGGAGGTAGATGGGATGGATGAGATATGGATGGAGAGATGGAAGGAGATTGGTAGATAGGAGATATGGGAATGTGCCTTTGTTGATCTTGATTAGGAATGTTTGGATTCTAGATTTTGGATTGAGTAGGATAAGATGTGGGATGATATTTTGGGATGTAAGGGCCCAAAATGGATTTGGTATGTAGAGAATATGTGCTGGTAGATTTTGGGACATAGGGACCCAAAATGGATTTGGAGGATGAAGGAGCAATATTATAGGTTGTTCTGGGATGCAATGATGGAGGAGGAAAGGTGTTGTATGCTTTGGAGGGATGATGAGGATATGAATGGTAGGTTTGGAAGGATTCTTGAATCTGGCTTTAGTTGTACCAATATTTCTAGAGGAAATGCCTTCAGATGTGTGACCAATACCACATGATCATGGATGTTTCTTGTCTTGGATGGGCTCCAAATTTCCTTGTTCATGGGTGTCCAAGCCTTTTCCTTGATATTTCCATTTCTTGAGAATTTTATCTAAACAAGGATATTTATAACTTGGGGAATAAGATAAACATCCAGTATTAGGTGTTGGATTGGGGGATATGAAATTGATTTCTTCTACTTCGAGTGGACTTTCCTTGACAAATGTAAGTGGACCAAGGGGATATAGTGATGGAAGGGGGATAGGTGTTAGAGGATTGTCAAGTGGAGAGGATGGGATGATATGAGCTTGACTAGGATTTGGGGATGGTAATGGATCTTGAGATGGAGGAGTGGATGGGAGCAATGGATCATGTAACAAAGAAAGTGGGATGGTAGGATCTTGAGTTGGAGGTATGGGCATCGATGGATCATGAGATGAGGTGGGAAGTAATAATGGATCATGTAATGGAGGAAGTAAAAGGGTAGGATCTTGATTTATATTGATTGACACTTCAACATGCTTTTGGAAAAGTTCTTGACATGATTGGGTTGGTGTGGATGGTGTGATGGGGGATGTATTGATGGACTCTTCAGATGGAGTGGATGGAATGGGAGGTTATACAATTATGATGGAGGGAAGGAGGGTGGACTCATTAGGTTCATTGGATTTGGTTTGGGTAATGCCAAGATAAGGAGATGTGGATGAGACTTGGATGGATTCAATGGATAGAAGGGATTCAATGACGCTAGGAAAGGGAAGAGGATCCATAGGTGGGGCAGATGGAAGAAGGATGATAGGTGTGGGTGATGGAGAAGAAATGATGGATGTGGGGAGTGGATGGGCATCATCACTAGTGGCTTCTCATGAGGGAGTGAGATCAGATGACTCATCAACTTTAGGAGAGGACTATTTTGTTGGCTTCCTTGTGAAAATCCTTTGAGACTTGCATGTAGATGGGGGGAAGCTAACATAGTCCACATGTGAAGTTGTAGAAATGGGTTATGAACTTGGTTAGATGAATGAAGGTGTAGAAATGTGCATAGGAGATGGCATGGATAGATAGTTCACATAAGTGGGCATAGGTATGACTTTTGAACTGGAATGACTAATTGATGGGGTAAGGGTGATGGATTGAGGCATGGGATATGAAGTGGATTGAGAGATTCATATTTCTTGTGGAAGGGGAATTGTTGTAATGTAGGTAGGAATGAAAGATGGTGTTCATTCCTCCTTCAAACACACCAAGAAGTGTTCATTCCAAATTGAAGCTAGATTAGACTAAAGTGTTTTCTATCCTAAGAAATCAAAGAATCATTTTTAGCATGCAAGGTTCTTTCCTTTGATGAATTGAAATGCTTTGAACTTTAGAAAAACTTGTTATCTTTTAAGCACTCAAGATTGTGTTTGATTGATTTTAAGCACAAAAATGAAATATTTTATTACATTGGTTTAATGTCCTTTAGGCATTCAAGATTTGATTGTTGTTATTTTTAAGCACCAAATGAAATGTTAAAATTTGTCATGTTCAATTTTAGCCTTTGTTCATTTTAAGCCCAAATTGAAAGGATGAAGTGATGTGTATGCATTAAATGTTCTTTTTAGTGCACCAAAGAAAAAGTGTAAATCCTATTTTAAAAAATTTAATTTGCATTCATGTTGATCTTACCTGCAATCCTGCAAACACAAAACTAATGTTCCTACGGATCGTACTCGCACTCCCGTGGATCTGTCAGCAAGGTTAAAAAGATATTTTTATCAATAATTACATTCAAAATATGCATTCCTACAAATTCAGCCCTTGATCCCGCAGGTCCTACCCGCAATCTAGCAAGTCTATCAAAAAATCTTGAAAAAATAATTTTTTTTCACTTCTTAGGCAAAAAATAAGCTTTCCTGTGGGTTTAGACTGCGTTCCCACAGGTTTAGATAGAAATCCCACTGGTTCTACCTGTGTTCCCATGAAAGAAAAGATAATTTTTTTTTAAATGATTTTTTTTCATGGGATCGCTACAAGGACCTGTGGGATTGCGTTCCATCAGGTTCTACCCGTGTCCCCATGGATTTTTTTTTAATTTTATTTTTCATAGGATTGCTACAAGGACCTATGGGATCACATTCCCATCAGTCTAATAAAAATGAATGAAGATAGAATAGAGAAGAAATAGATAGAAAAGAGCAAGTTCCATGGGAATGTGATCCCACTAACTGTACTCATGTTCCTGCCAACCGTTCTCAAATTCCTGCCTACCATACTCGTGATCCTGCTGACCTTACTTCTGATCCTCCAAGCTTGTGTTTTTTTTTCTATGTCAAATACGAACACAGGAATGTTGATGAAAATACTTTTTCTTCCTTCTCAAACCTGCAAAAAATCCAAAAAAACTTGCAAAGACAATCAAACAACAAAAAAAAGTTAGTTTTGCAAAGCAAAATAGAGGAAAATAATGAAGAAATGACCCTATAAGTGGGTCCCACTAGGCGTACGAAAATGTAATTACCTAAAATTTAGTGTTAATGAATACTAAAATAAGTAAAGCATCCAACAAAACAAAGAAGATAAACACTTAGATTAGACTAAAAGAAAGCAATAACAACAAGAATGCAAACCACAAGTAAGCACTCCAAAAGGCCCTTTTGATCTTTAGATGTAGTCCAAAGATTTGAATGTGTGCTCAAAGGATGATGCTCAAGCTTCAAAGGGTGTGATTTTGGAATTATTTTGGCATTATGAGGGCATGGTTGGTATTTTTTCTCTTCAAAATGTCATGATAACAATTCTTGAAAGGTGGATGGTTTTGAAGGAAAAGAGCCTTCAATTTATAGGCAAAGAGAAGGTCAAATAGATGGTCAAGATGGAAAGATGAGGAAGGGGTGAGATGCATCTATGAGAGAGAACATGGATTGTGCTTTCTCAAATGCATAACATTGTGACAAGTGTTACAATGAGAGAGGTTGAGAGGAGAGGTCAAATCCTTCAAGAATGTGACCATTATGGGAAGAGGGATGGGGGACAAAGGTGTAAGAGGGAGATGGAGTGTGTAAGAGATATGTAGGAGGATTTAAGGTTGACATGAGATGAGGGAATTGGGGGATGTGAGGATGTGACACGAGATTTGACTTGGGTTGGCTTAGGATTTCTTAATCCATGGATTATGATTGTGCAAATGTTTAGGAGATGATTAGGCTTGGATTAAAAGGTAAGTGAGAGGTTTAGGAGGATTTGATGGGAGGATAGAGAATGAGTGGAGGGTTGGATTAGCTAATCATGGGTAATTAGCTAATTAACAAGGATTAGTATGTGTGAATGGGTTGGGTTGAGTATGAACTCCATGTTAGGATTTTGGGATGGGTTTGGTTAGGCGTTAAAGTTAGGAGCCATGTGCTCAAATTGGATTAAATGAGAGTTATTTAATCAAAAGGGGATTTATGAATTGATTTAACTAGATAATATGTATTTATTTAAATTAATAGATGAATAGGAATTTAATTAATTAAATGGTTATGGGTTTTCATTAGATTAATTGGACTATAGTTAATTAATTAGATTAATAATCTAGGGGGGTGACATTAATCAATTAAGTAATGCATGGTTATTTAATCAATAATGCGAGTAAGATGAATAAATTTAATTGAAATAGTTAATCAAATTTAGGTGTCTACACATTCATTGAATGACCCATTACATCATTAAAAGGATCAAAATAAGGTTATTTCAATGCTCCAATTTGACCACCTACATCAACCCTTCAAATATGAAGCAAAATAGACAATAGGAAGTTTCAAGGAAGATTTAAAATGATTTTATTGTACCACTAGATCATCCAAAATCCTATTCAAAGTATAAATCAATCAACAAAGCATCAAAACAATGAGATTTTGCAAGGAAAAACTTGGATTTTTATTAAATTTCTCAATTTGTCCAGACAGTCTATACCTTTTGTACTTTTCCATCATTCCAAGGCATATATAGCCTTCATATAGCTTCCATAACCAATCCAAGGCATATGAGACTCATTACAACCACTAACTAATTGATTTTTACACTTTCCCTCCATTTGACAACTAGCCATTTGAGTTTGAATTTTAAATTTTAAACTCTTTATTTTAGTAAAAGAACTAACTTTAAAACTCCCCTAATGATCTTTTATGGATCCAATCAACTTGTCTAAGTGTCCTAAATGTCTTTAAGACTCCTACCAAGCCTAGCTCCATTAAATCCATAATTAGGTCCTATGGTCCTGTTAGGATCATTAGGACATTTCACAATTTTATTTATATCATTATACTCAAATTCCATTATAGAACTTAAAACATTCAAATTGGGTCTCTTGGACCCATGAGAGAATCAAGCATTCTCCCTTGGTATCTTTTTTGTCTTCATGCCCTTAGGTTCTCCTGCACCACTCTCACATCTTCCAAAATGGTCACATTCCCCCATACTTCCAAACCTCTCTCCTTACATGACACTTGTCACAATGAGAGGTATTTGAGAAAGCACAATCCATGTGATCTATCTCAAATGCATCTCTATCCTTCCTTAGGTTTGCATCTTGACTACCCATTTCTCCCTCCTCTTGCCTATAAATTGAACCCTCTTCTTCTTCATTTTCATCCACCATCAAAGAAAAATTATAATGTTAATTTGAGATCCCAAAAGCTATCAAATTACTATTATTATGTCAAAATCAGTCTAAACTATTGAAGATTGAGAACACATCCAATCCTTGGGAAAAATCCAAAAATCAAGAAGGCTTCATTTGGGTTGTTTGCAGTCCCTTTTCATTTCTTTCTTCTATCTAATCATATATGTTGAAATAGATTAGTATTTTGAATGTTTGACTTAGTTTTATATTCCCAGTACACTAGTTTTATTGTAGACACTTTGACACACCCGATGGAATCCACTTCTAGGGTCATTCCTCTTCTTATTTCATCCTTTCCTTTGCAAAAAAAAAGTAACCAATATTAACATTTTTTGTTGTTTAAGTTATTTTGCAAGGTTTTTTTTATTTTTGCAAGTTTGGAGGAGGAATGAGAAGCATTTTCCCCATCATTCCTACTCTCAAATTTTACACAATAGCAAAAATATCAACTAGCAAAATCATGGGGACAATCGACGAGATTGCTTCCTAGGCCTACGAGATCACATTCCCGCAAAAACCTCTCTTCTCTATCTATTTCTTCTATGTTCTATAATCAATCATTTTCTGATAGTCAGCAGGATCACGAATCCACAATGCAGGAACACAATTTGATTGTGCAAGATCGCGAGTAAAATTTCTAGGCCATAACGCATTTAATTACTTTCAGGACCTCAAAAATTTTTCCCTTATATCTGCTAAAATACATTGTGAGATCATGTGTTGACCATGCGGGATAATGACCAGAGGTATTGCTTTTATTATTTCTACCCATTATATTCTATTGTTTTTTTTTAATTAATAGACCAATGGGATCACTAGTATAGACTGCAAGATCTCTATTTTTGGTTTACGAGATCACAAGAATAGGTTACAAGATCAAGAATTAAGTTTTTTAAAATAGAATTGACACACTTTCATTTGGTGCAATAAAAATAACCTTGAATGCACAAACAACACCTCACTCTTTCAATTTGTTCTTAAAAGAAACAAAATACTAAAATGAACAATCAAACACTTTACTTTGGTGCTTAAAATAAACAAAATAAAATCTTGTGTGCCTAAGGGATAATGAACAAATGCAATAAACACTTCAGTTTGGTGCTTAAAAGTAAACAAAATCAAATCTTGAATGCTTAAATGAGCACTACTACATTTGGGGCCAAATTTTGATAGAAACTTCCGACAGGTAATTTTTTTTTAATGAATTTGGGGTTTTTTTTTTAATAGGCCCTGATGGTGTCAGTATTCTAATGGGTTTTAAATTGACAATCAGAATTCTAACAGGTTTAGGGTATAGATGGAAAAAAAAGTCAAACACCCAAATCATTTTAACATCGATTACAGAGAAAACGAGCGGGTGAAAGCTGAATGAGTGGGTGAAAGCTGAGCACGAGAGAAGGTATGTGATTTCTTCATCTTTGATTGGTATCTTTGATGGGAAACATCTTTCGAGCCTCTGGCATCATATTCAACTACAAATTTCAAATGCATTGCATTTTATTTGATCATGAATGCTCTCTAAAATGACCACATTCTACTAGTGTCATACCCTAGCCCATGCTTTATCTCTATTATTTGATGTTATTGGTGCTTGTGCTCAAGGATATCAATTTTTTTGAAATGTTGACTGTGGTTATGAAATGGACAGCTCATGAGCTTCTAGCTAGGCACCATTTGTATTGATAGCTTAGGGTATCAAATGTATTGTATCATTGATAGTTGAGAATTTGTTAAAAGGAAATAGGACAAAGAATGATTTTGATTTATTTTCTCTATTTTGATCCCTAAGTGGCTTACAACCCTAGAGAAGTATATGCAGATTTACGGATGCACTTGCATGATACATAGCAGTTGATAATTCACAAGAAATCCATGCATCTAATTTGAATAGAAATTAATACAAAGAAATATGGTCCTCCAATGGCCCAATCATTTGGACCTTGACTGTCCCCTCAACCAGTGACCATTCAAAACTAGGTTATCATGCAATCAGTGAGTGATCCTTCATTCTCCTGGCCTGCCCTGCATCCAAACATATTGGAAATACACAATACAATGATAACAAGTCTTTCACAATCCCCCTTCCCTCAAGGAACACTATCAACTATCCCTATATAGCTCTGTACTATCACTCCATCCTGTAATGACCATAGTGATGAGTAAAAGTCTACCACTTTCTTGTTGATTGCATCTGATTCCACAACTTTGTGACCAAATTCATTCTTTATTGAAGCTATTATATTAATTAATGGTCTTTCCTTGACTAAACTATGAAAAAATATTGTATTGCAGTCCTCGTCTTTCAGCCAACTCTCTCTAGATTTTTGCTGTCAATATATTTCTTCTCTTACTAGAATTTCCTCATATTTTTGTTACAAGTGATTCGAACTGGTCATGGGAAGTATTTTTTCCTCAAAGATCAAGGGGAGGGATCCCCATTCTCTTTCTATAAAAAATGGTCCAATCTCTTTGCAATTTGTGAGAATCCATGTCTCCTATTCATCCATGTAAACACCCCATTCTTGGTTTTAACTTCCCACAATCCATTTTTGGTGACAAAGATCTGAAAATCAAATTAGATGCTACTCATAGTCCCCTTGCTCCCTTTATTATCAGCCATATCCAATGTTTCATTGAAGTCACGACCAAGAATGAAGGTCACCTTACCCATACCATTCATGGATTCTGAAATGTTGTTCCAAACTTCCTTCTTCTCTTCTATTTTAATCAGACCATAAACATTAAACAAAAACACTAAGATCTACAAGTGCAAAATACTTACCTTCACTAGTTTCCAACTCCTTGTTTCTGATATACCTTCCACTTGTACCATTCTCAGATTCCAAAGAGTTCCCAATCCTCTGGAGGCCCCATATGAACTTAAGAAACACCCCAACCATCTCTGATGACCTCCTGAAAACTATTTTGTTTCTTCTTGTTCTAGTTTAGTTTCTATTAAAGATACTACATCAGGTTTTTTCTCAAAATACTTTTTGATTAAATGTCTCTAGTAAGGGGCATTGCAACCCCTAAAATTCCATGTTATGAGATTCATTTCTTTCCAAGAGAGAACAAGTCTCTCCCAAATCTTAACTTTCTCTGGTCTTTTCTATTCTCAACATATTCCAATAAGCACTGAACAATCTTCCTCCCTCTCGTCCTCTTTCCTCCTGTATTTATTCTTTTGGACTTAGATTTATTTTTGTTGATTGTTCTATTTTCCAAAATTCCTTCCCCATCTCTCAAGACAAATTCATCTTCTTCCCCTCCCTAATTAAGACCCCCCTCATCCTCAACATGCTCTTCATCACCTATAGTCTCAATTTCATGGATAGGGAACATGTAAATATCTTTAAATACTTCTTCTACCACAATGTCACCCTTAAAATTATGCTCCTCCTTCTCCATATTCTTGATCTTCTTGGCTAAAGCAGATGAATCCTCCCCATTCTCTAGTCTTTCATCCCTCTCTTCCACACTCACTTATATTACTAATATATCTATTCCTTTTTTACTTAAGCTTGTGGAGTAAACATGTTCACAACTGAGTTCATTGTATTATACTTTGTTTCCTCTATGATATTTCTAGAATCTCCACTATTCCTATCCTTACCAAAAATCCCTTATTTTTGGGTGTTAATGGATAAGTTTATTTCTTCCCCTACATCAAAGATCATATGAAACTATGTAAACCACTTTTAGCAATACAAAATGTAAATTTCATGTATATTGCAAGTCTTTGCCGTAGGGGTACAGTCAAAAGGTTCATTGACAAAATGATCCTTTGAATGGTTACTATGAATATGAATGATTTGATATAGCATATTTCTAATTTTACTTGAAGTTTGGAATAGCTTGTGCAAGGTTGAAAGTACTTTCATCATTTTGGTCATGATTGTTCCTATACACAGTCAGGAATTGTAACTGTCTAAAGATTATATGTAATGTTGAATGGATTAAATGATTTATTCTTGGTAGAAGTGAATGGAAGGAATAGTGTTGGTGTTAGGTTTCATTTATTATTTAATTCAATGGTTTCCAAGATGTGTTGAGGAGTTTGATCCTTGTTTAATGTTAACTATTCCTACACAATCCACTCATACATTTGATAACCACAGTCAACATTTTAAAATAGTGAATAATCCTTGAGCACAAGCACCAATAGCATCAAATAATGGAGATAAAGCATGGGATAGGGCATGACACCAGTAGATTAAAACTGAACCAATGGCATGTTTACAACAAAAAAATAGAATGATAATAATATGCTGAAAATTCTATTTTGTTTAATACACGCCAAAGGACTAGTCCCAAAAATTCTTAAACATACTTTATTTGATATGATGAATTGTTAATAAAGGCCTAATTCTGTAGACTGCTAGCACAAAGGAAGATTTGACCTAGCCAAATATTCCGTGTACCACACAAAAAACTATGTGATAACTATGTCTCCTCCAACCTTAATTGTTTAAGAATTCATCATATTTGACAATGAAGATTTGTCTGACAAATGGCAGGTCTTCTTTAGTATCTTATAATAACATGCTAAACTGATAAAGGTTTTATTTGCATTTAATCTATCAATTACTAATAGATTAAGCATATTATTACTATGCTTAATGTTCCATATAAATGCATTTAACACAAAAAACAAATTTACAAAACTGAACCAATGACATGTTTACAACAAAGGTGTACTAGAACTCCCAACAATTCTTAAACATACTAAGAATTCATCATATCAGATAAAGTATGTTTAAGAATTGTTGGGAGTTCTATTGCACCTTTGTTGTAAACATGTCATTGGTTCAGTTTTCTAAATTTTTTTTTGTGTTAAATGCATTTAAATGGAACATTAAGCATAGTAATAATATGCTTAATCTATTAGTAATTAGCAGATTAAATACAGATAACACCTTTATCAGTTTAGCATGTTATTATAACATACTAAAGAAGACCTGCTATTTGTTAGATAGATCTTCATTGTCAAATATGATGAATTCTTAAACAATTAAGGTTGGAGGAGACATAGTTATCACACAATTTTTTGTGTGGTACAAGGAAGATTTGGTTGATTAAGAGTGAGGCCTTCTTTAGAATCTCATCAGTTTTGTACTACACATGCAATGTATTGTGAGTTTTAAGAGAGTTAAAGGTTTCTAATTGAAATCAATGATCTTAAGGGTGTTAAAGTCCTGTTTTGGTTTTTCCTTTCCACTATGTAATAAGGAATAGTTTTTAAACATTCATATTCACTTATTGAATGCTTTGGAGACTAGTGGTTTGACTGTCCATGCATTACCAATGACTGAGATTCATAAAGGATACAAAAACCTTCATTTTGGGTTATTATGTGTGCATTCAAATGTAGGTTTGATTTGGTTAATGTTTAGAAGAGATCAATAAAGTATTTAAAGATAATCTTACATGTTTGGAGAGGTTTGAGAGGCACTTATCATGACCGTTCCCTCATAAACAGTGGCATAGACTGGTTTTACTAAGTTTCTTTTCTCTACTTTGAGGTTCTCATTGCCAAAGTGGCCAAAGACTATGTTAAGCTGATAAAATGTGGGGATTATCTTTGCCACTGTAAATATTTGAAGGTTGTTGCACTTGGATAGATGTGTACCATTATTAAGAGAGTTGGACAGAGGTTGGCTTACCTCAAACATGTGAGGCAAGATATGGAAAGGTTACCGTCTATTGACCCAAATACCAGGACTATTTTGATCTGTGGGTAGCCTAATGTTGGCAAGAGTTCTTTTATTAATTATGATGAGTTGTATCATTCCCATCATGTCCCATACTTGCACCATATGTACCCTCAAATATAGGATGTAAATCCTTGTTCTCTTCTTGACCAAAGGCTGTCATATCTTGAGGTAGTGGAGTTATGTCATTGTTATGAACTCAAAATTATGGTCATACCCTGGTGACAAATTTTAAATGGATACAAGCACCTTTTTTGTGCAATGGTCAAGCCCAACCTTTATATCTTGAATGCCAATGCTAGATGCCTCTTCTTTACTAATTAATCCATGTGACAAATCTATAGACTTGTGAGAATGAGGAAAGGGGCCTCTACTATCCAAATTCAAAACTTGGGACTTTTCTTTCCTTCCATCTTTAGATTCACCACACACCACTAAATTTAGATTTTCCTCATAGTCTTATCAATTGAGAAGAGGAGTTGGTATGTCAAATGAATCCCTATCCATATCAACTTCATGTTCTTCACCAATTTTTTATTCAAAATCAATCTTTGAGAAATGTGAATACTCGCCAAACCTCTCTTGAATGTCCTCACTATAAGGTACATGTGATGACAAAGAACTACTGGTCAAACTCAAAAAATTAGAATCATGTTTAAGTTTTTAACAATAATGTCTCCATGGACTGTGGTACCTTGCATATTGCATGAAGTTACAAAATGCTCCTTCACATCTTCCACCATGAATGATAGGACAACATTGTAACCAAAAAAAGAGACACCAATTGGATTTATACCTTGTAATATCCTAAGGTTGATCTGAATGTATTTTCTAAACTTGATTGAAGTTGTTTTCCGAAGTCAATTTGCAATGTCTTGTATTTTTTATATGAATGGTTTAGTTTAAACAAGAGAGCATTGTATTCAGGTCATTCATAAAGGTTTACTCAAATAACCATGATAAAAATTTAATATCACAAACTTCCAATTAAAAAATGTATCAGACTTAACTTCAGTCAATACAAAGTGAGAAGGAAATGTAATAGCCCAACCTGGTTCAATCTCTGTATGTTGAAATACCAGGACTATTTTGAGCTGTGGGTACCCTAATGTTGGCAAGAGTTCTTTTATTAATAAGATTACTAGGGTGGATGTGGATGTGCAACCTTATGCTTTTAATACTAAATCTTTTTTTGTCGAGCATACTAATTATAAGTACTTGAGGTATCAGGTTATTGATACCTATGGTATTTTGGACCACCCCTTGGAGGATAGGAACACCATCAAGATGCTTAGTATTATTGCCTTGGCTCATTTGAAGGAAACTATTTTGTTTTTCCTTGATGTTTTCGGGTCATGTGGTTATAGTATTACACACTAATCTACAAGCTTGAAGAAGCAATATATTTTGGAAAATGAAGAGTGGAAAGAAGATGATATTCCTGAGATCATGGATGGACACAATGTTACAGAATTTATTGATCTAGATGTCTTGCAGAGGCTTGAAGAACTGGAGAGGGAAGAAGGGCTTAGGATGGTACCTGAGGGTGATGATGATGATGAGATGGGGGAAGTGGAGTTGAATCCTAATGAAAAGGAAGCTCTAGTTGCAATTAGGAAGAAGAAGAAGATGCTTATCGTCAAACATAGATTGAAGAAGAGTACTGCAGAGAGCACACCTACTATACCAAGGAAGTTTGACAACAACAAAGAATATGGCTTAAACAAAATGGGAAGACATCTTTCTAGCCTGGGCTTGGATCCTTCGACAATTAGCTTGATAATAAATGAAGTAGATGAGAGCTGAGCAATTAGCTTCCCAAGAAAAATCTCATAAATGAACTGTGTGTACCCCAATTCCTATGCCCTCTACGCGTACCTAAATGATATATTTGAAACAACAAGAGTAAGGCTTAAAGAAATTAATTTTTCATCATAGTCTATAGTTGTTGCAGTAGTAGAGCATCAAGCACCACCTTCAGCACAATATGATCACTAGATAGGTTTGTATGTTTTAAGAAGTTTGGTCATTGTGGATAAAACATACAGATCTATCTAGTGATGCAAAATTAACTTCTTTAAGCCTTACCCTTGTTGTTTCAAATATATCATTTGGGTATGCATAGAGGACATAGGAATTGGGGTACACATAATGAAAATCTATTAAAATGTTTGCAGTTGCCTCATTCAGCTTGAGGTTTTTCCTCATGTATTATTTTGGTCATTATGGCCCTCCTTTGCTCTCTAAAATTATTCCTTATCTATGGTTTTTGGATCCCATAGTGTCGACTTGGAACCAAAGGAGTAGTGGTTGCTTTGCATCATCTAGGTATACCACTCAATTATGTTGTCTCCAAAAACTTGTGACCATGATGCCTACATTTATGTTTCTCATCTGTTGTGTTCCAAGACCCCTTATGACCATTTAAGAGCCTTTATGATCCCTAAGAATACACATCTTAGAGGTCTTAAAATATCATAAAGGGTCATAAGAGGCTCCTAGGAGGTGCTAGATGAGCTTCCACCTTCACGTGGTTGGCCCTATTAAGTAGAGAATGTTAAACTATTCTCAAAACAAAGAGAAGCTCAATAATTTAAGGTCTCAGTCCACAGAGATGCTAAAAAATGACAGGAATTAATAATGGAGAGTTTTTAGATACTGAGAAGACATATATGTAGGGGAGGCCAGAAGGGATTTTTGTGGATATTTGCTAGATGTGGAGATTTGCTAGAGAGGGCTTCCAAATTGAGTACTATAATACCCTAAAATTGGCACCTTATAATTTCAATCAATTTTGGTGCATTTATTCAATTTTACATCATCAAAGTCCTATTTTACTAGGTAATTTTCTCTCTCCTACCTGGCTTTATTTGACTTGGTATCAATTGTAAAAACCCTAAATTGCATTAATCTTATGCTATAATTAATTACTAACTATTCAACTTTATTAGCTAAATAATCCCTATGATAAATTGATTTAATTATAAAGTCCTAAGTGCTTTAAATTAAATTAAATCTACCCCCTTTAGCTAATACACATAAAAGGAATTAATATCACTTGGTTATTTGAATGGATTATCTTATTTGGATTTAATAATTCAAATTACTCGAAGGGTCACCCATATGTGGCAATAATTCATTCTTTTAACTAAGTAATTCCTCCATATTTGTCTCAATTGGGAATGAAGAGTCAATCGTTTCATTTCAAGTACCTCTTCATTCTCTCCCCGGGCTTGTCTATATTATGGACCTTCTTCTTCATTAGAAAAAAAAGGCAATTTGAGAGTACATAAACTATAGCAAAATTTTGTCTCAATTATCTTCATATTTTCAAGCTTTGTTATTGCACAATTAGCTTAATTCTCATTTAGTATTAATTGCATTTTCATAGTAGAGTAATTTGCTTATTGTTATTAGCTTCATTTTCACTTTCCTCTCAAGTTCTTAGATTAATTGCATCTTCATTATTAGATTTAATTGCATATTCATCTTAGCTTAATTACATTTTGCTTATCTTTTAAGCTTTCAAATCCTCCGTATTAGCTTGGTCTTTTGATTGTTGGCTCTTGTTTTGAGAGTAATTTAAACACACCAGTTAATTAGGAGGCAACAGGTCGAATCGATAGAATCTTATGAATTGAGTAATTCATACTCCTCTTCATGATTTGATGATCTAGCAATGACTATGTTGTGTCCATGGCTAGATTAGAGGTCCACATTCAGCTATAAACATTTTGGCACCCACCGCGGGGCATAAAAGATCATTTCTGACCTCACTCTTTAATTTTTTTGATAAAAAATTTGAACTCTGTCGTTCATCTGTACTTCTCTATGTACAAAATTTCACGTGAGATTCTAGAGCGTATCATGCAAATATTTGCTCCTAGTAGCATTCTGTCGCGTGAAGAAACACTTTCTCACATAGGTCCTTGTACTTTCTCACACGTAGTGCAGTACTTTCTCACGTGAATTTGTACTATCAGTCATTTAATTTTTCCAGATTCTACAATTTACTATGGTTTTTTCTTGACATTTACTTTTCGTTGTTGATTTCCTATCTCTGTTTTCTGCTACAACATAATAGTGGTTTGTAGTTCACTTTTCAAAGATCATCAAAACCTTCTTACAATTTTCTTGTAGGATGGTTGGCGAAGGCCTTTTAAAAAATGTTGTGCTTGTTTATTGTTTTTCATTCACATAGTCTAATTAGGGCTTCATTAAAATTTCTTAAGGGTCCTAATAGAAAAGTAGGGGAATAGGCTCTTCATTACATGGAAGTGATGCCCATGAATGAAACTGAGACCCAGATGTTGTTAGTATATAGGGTTAAAATGGATTCAACCCTATTTAAAATGTTGAGGGGGAAAAAGGGATCTATTCTCAAACCCAAATTCCCACCAAGGAGATCCAATTTGATCAACCTAAAAGGTTAATGCAAAATCAGATCAATTTGATGGAGAATATGAAAGAAAGAATAAATCTGATGTTCCCTAGGTAAAATGTGTTATACTTGAAATGGAAATAATTGAAGTGCAAATACTAACCTTGAATTAGGGAAGATCTAGAAAATACTAAATTCTAGCTTCTGTATGAACTTTTTGAAGATTCTGTCACTTGTTTTGGATTGGAAATGTCGAGGCAGACAAAACCCAGAAATCTTTTCTCCAAATTCACACAGGTCGACTTTTGACCTTTTAAAAGGTCAAAGACCACATTATTTATTTGAAGTCCGATTCTAATTCTATTCCCAGATCCTAAAATATTTTTGAAAAGGGTATCCTAATTCCCTCTCAGATCCAAGATTTTGCACTTGTACCTACAAGAAAATGGGGGTTTTTGGTTGTATGGGGGGTTTGCCTTAGTTAAACCCCAGTTTAGGAATCAACCTTGAAATTGAATTAAAATATATTGTGCATAAACAAAGTAATTGAAACAAATCACCTCGCTTATGTTGAAGTCCTTGAAGAGGATTCGAATCCTCAAATCTACAAGTAAGAATGCTTCAATGGATGGCAAGATGTTTCTAATCAATGGTATTTTGATCTTCAACACCAATCTTGATTTGATCTTTGCATATGAGTAGGCTTGAATGGATGGAGAAGGGTGCATCTTCAAGGGGGGCTCCAAAGAGATTGAATCCTTCAATGGCTAACAATGGATCTCCTTGATGGATGAATGCTTGAACACTTGAATGCTTGAAGACTTGCTTGCACTTGAGAGCTCTAGATACTTGATTGAGAAAACTTGATGTGAAAATGAGAGAGGAAGGCCTCCTTTTATAGTGATCTAGGGCACACTCCTCTAGATGGGCCACCTTGGAGAATTAAATCCCAATTAGGTCCTCACCTTTAGAAAATATACCTTAATTAAATAAAATTAAAAGATTTACCATTTCAGAGCCCAAAACAGCTGACCTGGAAGTGGAGAAATAATTTTCCCAAAAGCCAAACTACCAAAATTTGAAATTTGAAATCCTAGCGGGAAGAGGTCAAGGTCGAGGTTGACCCTAACCTGGTCAGGGTTGAGGTTGACCCTAACCTAGTTAGGGTTGAGGTCAACCTTGACTTGGTCAAGGTTGAGGTTGACCCTAACCTAGTCAGGGTCAAGGTCGACCCTAACCTTAGACCCTAACTTTGCCAAGTTCTACAGCAAAGGTTCCAGGAGATGTCAAAAACTTGGAAATTGATATCTGAACAGGACTAGATGTCTGGAATAGATAGAAAATCCTTTGTTTGATGTGATGAAGGACTAGGAGGTCTCATTTCTAAACCTTACCTATAAAATAGAGCCATGGAAGAGGGAAAATTAGGAAAGTCCTTAAGACCTTAACCCTAATTTCACCTAGAATGGAGAAATCAAGCACAGAGAAGAAGTGGAAAGTGGGGAGAAAGCCAAATACATGAAAAGACCTAATCAAGGCACTTAACATGACCCCAAACCACTTACTCAAAGGGATAAACACTCTTAAGATGGAAGTGCTTCCATTTTAAGATGATACATTAAGCCCCCACTTTAGCAAGAGTATGGACTCGATGCAAACTCTTGGTAAAGGAGATTAAAATAACAAGATAATCTTATCATAATCTAAGGGACAAAGAGAAATCCCAAGCCCCTAGGGACTCAAGTCTTCATCGACTCTTAGATCACAGATAAGAGAGACACCTCTAGAGAGAAAGAAAGAGTGTGATTACCTTGCCCAATGAAAACCTATGTCCCATTGTGAATCACACAAGAAAGAAAAGGCGCAACTGGAAAGATGGAATTGAACCACCTAGTGAATGTGGCTACTAACTAGTCAACCCATCAAAAATTTATTCCTAGGAATATTCTATTCCATAAGAATAAAATAAAAAAAAGGGGATCCAATCTTAAGGACACTTCCGACCTTAAGGGATCAAAAATATATGTGTGCTTGAAACTAGAGGGATCAAGAGATCCTAATATAAATCCATACTTTAAGGATTAGTTCTTAATCCAAAAAGAAAGGTTGAAAAGTAAATTTAAAGTGGATATCTTCCTTAGGATTTAGCAACTTATGTGTGTTACCTTTAGAAGATTTAGCATGTTTTCAATTTTTCATAAGTGCGTGTGTGTAATAAGTGAGCAGAGCATATGCCCCCACGTTAAAGTCATTACTGACACTTTAACAGGAGCAATGGCTTTAATGGAAACATCAACAACTCCATTGATTACGTTTCCACATCGAGATGCCCCTAGACGAAGATAAATCAAGGGAAATATCACAGAAACATACAGAGAACATGGAAGGGATCTACCTACCAAGGGGTCAGTATGATCATAAGATAATATATATATGATATTATTGCAAATGAATTGACAAAATTCCCCAAAGAAAGTAGAACTACAATCACAAAGGAGGAAAGATCACATAAGATATATGAAAAAGAATATTTTTAGACCATGACATGGAGACCAAAAAGATTTAGTGCTACCATATCTCGAATCCAAGCAGATTACACAAGGAAACATTTATGAACAATAGCACATTTACAACATAACATTGAACAACATATAGAAGAATAGATATACATATACAAGAATGGAAAAATAGTTTCAATTCTTCCATCATCTTGCACCAACTAAGTAACAAGAATCGTATAAAAGAATCTAACAACATTTAGCAATCGCATTATGGGAGAAGCACAGTACAGCAGGCAAACACAGAATAAAGCTACCATGAAGGACAAGCCGATCAAGCGTGCCGACTACTTTCCCCATCTTGTTGTATATCATTTAGGGTAGGTGGTTAACTCATAAGAGGGACTATATCCAATATAGTAGGAATGATAGCCAATTCCAAACAAGGATCCTCTTGAGAATCACTATGTTTGACACTAGGTGTAAGATTTAATTGAGATGAAAGCATATTTGGCAAATCAATGTTAATGTCAATAGTCTCATATTCATCATTAACATTATCAGTATCAACAAGAGTATCTTCTTCATCCAAATTAATTAAAATAGGATCTAAGATACGAATAGAATCATCATAATCATGCATTTGAACATCATTATTAGTAGCAACATCTTCTAACACATTATGCATAGGTCTATCTGAAGAAAGTAGAGATCTTTTAGCTTTAGCATGAGCATGACACTTTTTACGATGTTCATTAGTAAATCAATTACATTTTGATTTATTTGAAATAGGTTGAGAACTAGGAGGAACAATTGCAAGATCCTTCATAGGTTCTTTAGGAAGATCAATAGGATTATCAACCATAGCAGAAACAATCATAGGATCTTTGATAGGTTTGGTAGGAGGAACTTGATTAATAGAACTAGAAGCCATAGTTAAAGGAGGTATCGAAGGTGTAGGTAAAAGACAATGATTAAGATCCATAGGAGGTATGCTTAATTGAAGAATCTTATGATGCGTGTAAGCTTGATACGATTGAAAAAGATTATCATGGCGAGGAGGACATGAATTATGTAATGAAGGCCAAAAGAAATCTAGAGCAGCACAATCTCTAGGCCTAGAAGGTAAATACAGACTATGATTGATCATCTTCACTTCGCCATCATGAATGAACTTAAGACACTTATGGATAGGTGAAGCAACAAAATGCATGGAAGTCAACCAAGGAAAACCTAACTTAACATGAAATTGATCAGAAGTAGGAACCACAACGAAGGTAGTGTTCACAATTTTTTTTAAAAGTTCAACCAGTAAGGTAATAGAACCAAATAAGGGATAAAGAAAACCATTAAAAGTTTGAATCCACACATCCAATGTATCATAGAAGTCAGGTTGTAAGCTTTTCATAAAAATATTTTCTTTAGTGATAACAATGACTAAGGAGGTAAGATCAACAAGACAACCACGAGTAGGTATCTGAGTAACCCTAACAACAATGTAAAGGGAACCATCAGGAGAATTAATAATCTTAGAGTCATCAAAGGTAATCAAAAGTTCCCAAGGTCTTTTATTCTTAAATTGTTGATGAGGTTTAGGTTGAGGTTTCACTTTAGGTTTGGGTTTAACTTGAGGTTGAGATAGAACTTGAAGTGAAGGTTGAGGTGGAGATATAGGCTTAGTAACATGCTCCACTTGATTAACAACATGATTAAGATCATCCATCTTTGAATCATATACAATTACCATAGCAGATGGTTGAGCAATAGTATTAGTATCATACGGAGGTAAAGGATTCGTATAGATTTGAAGGTTCTGATTAGGAGGAGAGACATATTGATTCCCATGACTATCTAGATTATCAACAGATAAAGCTTTAGCATCGATGAGATCTTGGACCTTATGTTTTAAAGAAAAACATTTTTCAGTATCATGACCATTCTGAGGATGATATTGACAAAAATAATTTTGATCAAAAGATTTAGATGCAATCATAGTAGGTAAAAGAGGTCGAATAGGAGGTAAAGTAATCATATTAGCAGCTAACAACCTATTCATAATAGCATGTAAAGTTTTAGAGAGAGGTGTAAATGTATGATTTAATTGAAAAGTAGTGGATATAGAAGTGGCATTATGAGATGCAACAACAACTTGATCAGCAACTACATTCACTTGTTTGTTTATCTTGACATAGTTATTGAATTTTTGAAACTTGTTTGGATTAGGAGTAGCATCACTCTTATCAACTAGAACAAGAGCCATTGGAGTGTTGCTCTCAAATTGAATCAATTCCAATTGATAATGATGAAGCACTACACAAAGTTGTTGAAAATAGGTAAATTCAGTAAGCAGAATCTTATCTCTAATATCCTTTTGCAAATTTGAAATAAACATATGTTGAATATCAATATCAGGAACAGGATAAGAAATCTGAGCATGCAAATGCTTAAATCTACCAATAAATTCAGTCAATTTTTCTTTAGCACTTTGTTTACAATGCATTAGATCAGTCAATGACACTTGCAGGCCAATATTATTTTGAAATTATTGAATAAAGGCATTAGCAAGTTGTGGGAAGGAATCAATTGAATAAGGAGGCAAGGAACAATACCATTGTAAGGCCTTGTCATGAAAGGTTCTAGCAAATAGTTTGGCTAAAATCCTATGGTCATGAGCATAATCACTACAAAGGATTTGTAATGTTTTAACATGATGAACAGGATCTCCTTTTCCATTATAATTCTCAAGACAAGGCATCTCACCTTGCTGGGGAACAGGAGTATGAATAATATCCCAAGACAAGGGACTTCCCATGTCACATGTAGGAATACTAAACTTGTTTTGAGTTAAGGAAGAAAGTTGTTGTTGTAAGGATGATACAGTTTGAACCAAACTGATGATGGTTGAATCATTAGAGGAAATAGGAGGAGTAGCAACATTAGAGACACTAGGTAAAGTGTAAGAAGTTGCAGGAATAGAGGACACAACTAGAGGAACACTAGGAACTATAGTTGGAAGTGGATTGGAATAAGTAAAAGGAACATTATGATATGAAGGTTGTGATGTAGGAAGGGACACGGGAGGAACACTCATAGGAACAAAAGGAAACATCACAATCACCAAAGGAGTATAGATAGGAATACTAGGTAAAGGATTAGGAGGTTCAACACTAGTGATAGGAGCAGTGAAACTTAAATCTTGAGCCTCTTGAGTTAAAGGTTTAATTGGAATGAACAAGATGAGTAATACCACACAAGAGGTAAAACCTTGATCACTATCATAGAGAACTTTCTAAAGAGCCTCTATAGCTTGAATAGAATCTTGACTATGGTTTTCTTGAAGAAGCCAATTACCCATTTTATCAAGTTCAGTGGAAAGTTTTTGGACTTGTTCAGGAGGAACCCTTAAAGCATCATCCTCATCATGAGATGAGTGAGAAGAGTTTTTCTCCATAGTAGGATTAGAATCATGAAGAATCAACTTATCATCGGGGATCCTAAGGAAAGGAGAAGATTCAGGCTCAAAGGCACCCATGAGTCTACGACTTCTTCTAATCAGAATGTTATAAGTAGGACTACTGGTAGTAAAGCTCATAAACTAAATGAACTAAACTAAGAACACATAAAGCATGAATATGAAATCTAATTAGCATGCAAGATTAATCACAAAGGAAAAATCTAATACTAACAAGACAATATAAAGAGGAATCTAACACAATAGGGCATCCAATTCCAAAAAAGAAAGAGAGTAAGTATATCGGGTTCACCAAAATATATAATGAAGGTGAACACACACACAAACACACACAATAAGAAAAAAGGAAATCTAACACCAAAAAGAAAGAGAGTAAGATAGTCGGGTTCACCAAAATATATAGGTTTAAAATGGATTCAATCCTATTTAAAATGTTAAGGGGGAAAAAGGGATCTATTCTCAAACCCAAATTCCCACCAAGGAGATCCAATTTGATCAACCTAAAAGGTTAATGCAGAATCGGATCAATTTGATGGAGAATATGAAAGAAAGAATAAATCTGATGTTCCCTAGGTAAAATGTGTTATACTTGAAATGGAAATAATTGAAGTGCAAATACTAACCTTGAATTAGGGCAGATCTGGAAAATACTAAATTCTAGCTTCTGTATGAACTTTCTAAAGATTCCATTACTTATTCTAGACTGGAAATGTCGAGGCAGATAAAACCCATAAATCTTTTCTCCAAATTCACATAGGTTGACTTTGACCTTTTAAAAGGTCAAAGACCACATTATTTATTTGAAGTCCAATTCTGATTCTATTCCCAGATCCTAAAAGATTACCAAAAAGGGTATCCGAATTCACTCTCAGATCCAAGATTTCACACTTGTACCTGCAAGAAAATGGGGGTTTTTGGTTGTATGGGGGGTTTGCCTTAGTGAAACCCTAGTTTAGGAATTAACCTTGAAATTGAATTGAAATATATTGTGCATAAACAAAGTAATTGAAACAAATCACCTCTCTTATGTTGAAGTCCTTGAAGAGGATTCAAATCCTCAAATCCATAAGTAAGAATGCTTCAATGGATGGCAAGATGTCTCTAATCAATGGTATTTTGATCTTCAACACCAATCTTGATTTGATCTTTGCATATGAGTAGGCTTGAATGGATGGAGAAGGGTGAATCTTCAAGGGGGGATCCAAAGAGATTGAATCCTTTAATGGCTAACAATGGATCTCCTTGATGGATGAATGCTTGAACACTTGAATGCTTGAAGACTTTCTTGCACTTGAGAGCTCTAGATACTTGATTGAGAAAACTTGATGTAAAAATGAGAGAGGAAGGCCTCCTTTTATAGTGATCTAGGGCACACTCCTCTAGATGGGCCACCTTGGAAAATTAAATCCCAATTAGGTCCTCACCTTTAGAAAATATACCTTAATTAAATACAATTAAAGGATTTACCATTTCAGAGCTCGAAACAGCTGACCCAGAAGCGGAGAAATAATTTTCTCGAAAGCCAAACTGCCAACATTTGAAATTTGAAATCTTGGTGAGAAGAGGTCAAGGTCAAGATTGACCCTAACCTTATTAGGGTCAAGGTCAACCCTGACCTAGTTAGGGTCAAGGTCAACTTTGACCTCAAACCCTAACTTTGCCAGGTTCTGTAGCAGAGGTTCCAAAAGATGTCAAAAACTTGGAAATTGATATCTGAATAGGACTAGATATCTAGAATAGATAGAAAATCCTTTGTTTGATGTGATGAAGGACTAGGAGGTGTCATTTCTAAACCTTACCTAGAAAATAGAGCTATGGAAGAGGGAAAATTAGGAAAGTCCTTAAGACCTTAACCCTAATTTCACCTAGAATGGAGAAATCTAGCGCAGAGAAGAAGTGGAAAGCGGGGAGAAAGCCAAATACATGAAAAGACCTAATCAAGGTGCTTAACATGACCCCAAACCACTTACTCGAAAGGATAAACACTCTTAACATGGAAGTGCTTCCATTTTAAGATGATACAGTTGGAATGATGGATACCTGGGGAAGTGGGGAAAGGTTGTGAATCTTTAGCACTTCTACTTGTTAGGGGATTATGCTCTTCTCTCTTTGAGAGAACCAAAAACCCAAAAGCTTGTAGATTTGGTGGAGTGAAAGTATCTTGGTGATGAATATGCTTGATGTGTTTGGGTGAGGTGAAGAGGTAGAGAAGTATGCTCTTCTCTCTTTGAGAGAATCAGAAAATCCGACCCTCAAATCCAAGCCAAGTCTTGAGTCACCTTTAGAGGGCCTGCCGAAAGTTGAACATCTGGGAATGACCCAAGTGAGTACACACCTATCACCGGTGATTCCACCTCACTATAATAAAGAAATTTTTTTTTATTCTAAAGAATCCAAGCCATGTTAGCTTCCTTCTCATGATTTTGACTATCATCTTGAGAAGGTTCTATCTGTTGTACTGAGTGGCGTTGCTCCTAGCCCTGCTGGAAAAGGTGTATGAATTTCAGGTGTCAGTGTGGCTGCGAGGCCCTAGCCTTGTATTAGGGGTGCTAGAGGTTAGTGTGAATGGAAGCCCACTAAAAACTTTCCCTAGATAGTTGCCTACCCGGTTCTGCTCTGAAAGGAGACAAATCTTTGCGCAGGGAGGGGGAAGAATCTCTCCCATAGATTCTCACCATAGGCATGCACCTGGATGCTTGAAGGTGGTATATGACATTGGCCCTTCCCTCAAGGGTAACCTTTGAACATATGCTATTGAGTCCTTGGAAACACCAAAAACATAGGCGCCCTCTAGGGGGTGACATGATTGTGTGAGGTGCACACATGCGCATAAGCAGTGGGGAAAAGGTTTTGTCTTCTCACCATTTGTTTTGTAGGGATAACTATGTGTTTTTTATCAAGTCTTAAACTTGTCCATCATGATTAAACAAAGACTCCCATGATACTAGAAAGTTTCTTTTTCCTTGGTAGGTTTGTTAGCGACTACTTCTTGTGTCACTACTGATTGATCTAAACCTTCATGCTTGAAACCTTCAAACTGAGATTGTTGATTAAATTGTCCTTGAAACCTATCTATAAATTGGATTTCTTATCTAAGAACCATTTACACTATCCCAAAACCTATCTTTTATCTTTAAATTTGTGTTGAACTATCAAACACTGGTAATTTCCTGCGTGAAGTTTTAGAAACTGAGCATTTCCTCATGTGAGATTTCATTCTCTTGCATGAAGCATGAAACTTTCTCATGTGACCCTACAATTTCTCATGCAAACCTATACCATGGTTGACTGGTCAAACTTCTACGCAATCTAATTTTTGTCTGGGGTCTGTCTACTTTTTCCCCTATCATTCACTATCAGAAACTGAGTGTATCAAGTTGAGAACTGATCAATTATTTCTTTGACTCATTTTGTCTCTCCTTTGTTCATCTTATCTCTTTATGCTTTTGTACCTCATGTTGCGATAGTCTTATCTCAGCTATTCTAGCCACTCTCTTGACAATTTGTGCCAGGTTCATCTCACATCTTGGCTATTCTAGCCATTTATCTCCTTTTCGCTATCTTAGAGATAGAGTCTTAGCATTATATCGAGTCTTCTCTCGTCACATCTTTGTCTATAAATATCACAACTAGAAGTGGAAAAAATTATCCCATTCAAAATACTGGTCAAGATAGAAGTAATCCTCCTAATCAAGAAATAGATCATCCCGAATCTATTGTGAAATTTGAGCTTTGTGAGGGATCCTCAAGTTCTTCATTGAGTACTTTGAAAGATAGCCCATCTCAATCATCACCTCCAATGTTCCAAGAGTATTTTAATCCATTGTTTCAAGTGCAACCTGGTTTCTCATTTCAAGAACAAGACAACTCATTATTTCATAACTTTGGGAGATGACTCCCTCAGATTGGTCCTATTATTGAATCTATTCATCTTGCTGAAGATAGTGACTCATTTGAACCTGTTGACCCGCTTGATTGTGTTCACACATAAAAATTTACTTGGGTTGTACCCTTTTGACATCGTTCACATTATTTTACTGAGTCTTCATTTGTTGCACAATCCTACATTGACAATATGGGAGATCCATTCGATTTCCAACCAGGCAAATACAACCAAACTCATAATCAGTTTCAAAACAACCAGTATCATGGTCAATCTTCTAATGACCAACATCATGCTCAACCTCAAAATGAGCAACATCATGGTCAATCCCAACATGACCAAAATCAGTCTCACAATGATGATCAATCTCAAAACAAACCTTAAGGTGATCGACAACTAGTATACCTCTATCACCCTCCTCTGTACAATCAAAACCAAGATGATCAGCAACAAGACCAAATTCTGAACATTTATGAGATTCTTGCTAATGAAGATGATGTAATAACTTAGAATGACATAGATACTACTAAAGCTAATAAGAGTCTCATCAAAGTGATGGAAATCCTCCTTTTAGAGGAAAAGGAGAAGTAATTTCTTGAGTTGGCCCAACAAGGGGCCAAATTGCCTCCAAACTATCAAGTTGAAACACTTGTAGCTAAAGAGGAAGAAACTAAAACTGCTAAGCTACAAAAGATGATTCAGAATATGCAAGATCAGATTAGTCAACTTGCAAAGCAAAAGGATAAGCCCATGCAAAAATTCACAATGGACAACATATGCCCTTTTCCATTTGATAAGAGTATCTGCATGCCTTCTTTTCGAAAAGGAGTGGAGTTGCCCAAATATGACAAGTACATGGGTACAACCGATCCCCAAGACCATCTAAGGGAGTTTGGTTCTTTGTCCATGGAATTTATACATGATCAAACTTGTCTTATGAGACTCTTTCTTCGTAGCTTGGGTGGGTCAGTTGTGGAGTGGTTTTGCAGATTACCTACTGGGATTAAAACTTTTGATGAGATCACTAATCGATTCCTTCAACATTATTCACACAACATTTAACACACTGTCAATATCCATGATTTGTGCAATCTAAAACAATGGTAGGGAGAGCCTTTCTTGTCTTTTCTCCAAAGGTGGAGACAACTTTGCATGAAGTATCCTCGCAAATTGCCTGAGTCTGAAAAACATGACATCTTTTTGGAAAATCTTGTCCCAAAGTTTGGATATTAGGTGCAACTACAAGGTCCTGTGACTTTTGACAACATGATCAAACAAGTTGTGAGGATAGAGGCCTTTATGGTTAAGAAAGGAGAATTAACTTTGAATAAGGATAATCAATGTCATGGCAAAGCCTTCAAAGTCTATTTTTAATCTTACTTCCAGTATACAAGTGGCTAAGGTTGTTGAAAAGACCACAATGGATAATTAGAAAACTTCAAGATTTTCTAAGAACAAACCTTGGGCCTCTCGACCCATGTGTGAATTAACTTATTTGGGAGAGCCTCTTGATGTGGTCTATAAAACTCTTGTACAGAATCTGATACTTGCTCCCTTGGAAAAGTGTCTCTATGATCCACAACCATGACCTCATTGGTAGAATGACAATGCATATTGTGACTATCACCAAAACATTGGTCATAAGACTTCTACTTGTCTCTAGCTGAAACATAAGGTTCGAGATCTAATTGAAAATGGTGACATTGTTGTGGATAATCATAATAAAAATTCAAATCATCAGGTGTTTAAAGACCCTTTCCCTCCTCACGAGAAAGGTGAGTCTTCCAAAGCGAAGAATACCAATGCCAAGGTTAATTACATGTACATTGCTAATGATAATGTCATCAACATGATTGAACCTATTGAAGTTGATTATTGAAATGTGATCACTTTTAAGGGGAGGGCCAATGCTCCCAAACTTAAGACTCCTTTCATCTTGCATAGTTCTACATCTCACTCATCTGAATCTGAATGACCTCAAGATTATGCTAATGTTGTTACTCGATCATGTGGAAGGATTAATTTGAAAGGTCCCGATCCTCCTGTATCTACTCCGAAACAAACTCTGGATAAGAGTGTTGTTGGTCTTACCAACAAAACCTTGAAATCAGTCCTTGCACCTAGCACTACTAGTTATAGCATCTTAGATTAGCTCTAGCAAACCAATGCTCAAATTACCATTTTTGAGCTATTGAAGATCTCACCTACTCATAGGAAAATTTTGGATAAAGCTCTCACTGAGGAAAATGTCCCCAAGGATCTTGATCTCAATTGGTTCCAATCTATGGTGGGTCATTTGACCTTACCTCATTATTTGTCCTTCTCCAAAGAAGATGATCACTCTCTAAGCCATCTGCATAACACTTCCTTGCATATAGAAGTCATGATAGGTCCCAAGCATGTCTATTGTGTGCTTATTGACAATGGTGCTAGCCTCAATATCTCTTCTACTAAAATCCTTACCCAGCTAGGTGATGATGAGGATTGTATAGATTCTCACAAGAAGATTACTATGAAAGCTTATGATGAAGAGGAACCCAAATCCAAAGGCTTATTTATGCTACCTATCCATGTAGGACCTGTTGAGAGAGATGTTACTTTTCAAGTTCTAGATATTCCTCTTTCTTAGAACATCTTGTTGGGTAGACCATGGATTCATGAGATGCAGGATGTTCCATCTACATACCATCAGTGCATCAAGTTTCTATTCCATGGAGCGGAAGTCATTATGCCTACTAATACCAACTACTCTTGTGACACACTCACTCAGTCTACCAATAGTTTTGTTCTAGCTAATAGAGAGTCCATTGAATTTTATGATGCCAAGCTTAAAGAAATAGAACAAACTCTGAAACTTAAGGATAATGACATGGGAAAATATCTAATTGAACCTATGCTATCATTAGTGGCTCTACCTTTGTCTCCACGTTCCTATGGGAGACCTTTTGAGAATAAAAAATCTATTGTTAGCTCTCCCCAGATAGTTTATGATGGTGCCTTTATCAAGGCTACAACACCCCTAGAAGATGAGGAAGAAGAAAGAGCTATTACAGCTTGGATCTATAAAGGGAAAGAAACATCTGAAATGACTAATCCACCTCCAAACTTAGAGCAAGAGCCATATAGTTAGGCCTTCAAGATCATGAAGTGCTTCAGCTACAAAGGGAGTGGTCCTATAGGAAGGAATGACAATGGTTTGCTGAAACCCATTGAAGGTACAGTTCACCGCACAAAAGATACTACTAGCTTAGGCTTTAAAAAGATTGCCTTTCATTTAGGGACAAAGAAATTTGTGCTAGAACTTGAACCTGAACCTGAACAATAATTTGAAGATACTGCTCCAATGGTAAATCCAAAGGCCAGCTCCAATGAAGACATCTTTCCTTACCCCATACCTCTGGATCTTGCTACACTCTTTGTAGAACTAGATGAGCCTATTATACCTATCCATATGGCAGGGACTGATAGTGACTCAGATGAGACTACTTCAATATATCAACTCACATATGATCAATGGAAAGAAACTCTAACTAACAGTGCTATTTTTCAGGGTGAACAATACATACCACCACATTTTCAAAAGCGGTTTGAACAAGATCAACTTCAGCAAACTATAAATGCCACAAGAGATGGAAATGAGTCTAATGATACTACTAGTGCTAATGGAATTCCCACATCAAGTAATGACTCACATGAGTATGAGTTTGATTCTTTATCTGATGCTACTTATGATAAAGATATAGACATGGTGCATACATATGAAAACCTTTTTGAAGTAGGTGAAGGGTCTAGAGTTAGGATGCACAAATTAGATGCCATAGGTGTTAACTTGTCCTCTACTTCCAATGTGGGGTCTCATAGGGATTCAAATGCTCCTTTGGATGAGATTTCTCTAGGGCTTGACTTGCTCATCTAGGATTTTGATGGTTATACTATGAATGCAATAGAACCATCCACTACTTCTCTCTCACTCAAAAATCCTGATCTGATAAACTGGAACTCCCCTTCCACATCCAATGAAGTCCTACCTTTCTAGAATTATTACACTCTAGCTTGTTACCTCCATGCTATTGAACCTATAATGTCCTCCACTAACGAAGGTAGTTTCAGGATGATAGAGGTAGATATCAAGTATCTTAGTCAAAAAATTAAAAGAAGAAAAAGTAGACGCTCTGATGGTGAAAACCACATTGTTTCCCTGCACAAACAACATCATTGAATATGAAGCTCTCCTTAATGGTATGAAGATAGCCATTGAATGCGTGTGGATGAGCTCAAACTCTTTGGAGACTCTCAGTTAGTCATCAACCAAGTTAATGATATCTATCAAACAAAGGATGACAAGTGCCTTACAAACGAATGGTGGATGATCTCAAGCAATATTTTGCACACATTTCTTTCCTGCAAATTCCAAGAGTAGACAATAAAGAAGCTAATGCTATGGCCACTCTTGCCTCAATGTCACAAATGCTAGAAAATGACTTTAGACATGAATTCTTGGCAGAGACATTATGCTACCTAGCCTATGACATTCCCAAATCTAGGGTGATCTTTTCAGTCATTGGAAATGATTCATCCTACTACCACCATATCTATTCCTAGCTCTGTGACCAAATCATTCTAGACACCTATAATTGGAATAAAAAATGTCACCTAATTCATAATGCTTCATGGTATTTCATCATAGCAAATGACTTGTATAGACGGGGTCTAGATGGTACCCTCCTTAGGTGTCTAGAACCCGATGAGTCCAAATGTGCATTAGTTGAGGTACATGAAGGTATATGTGGGTCTCATTTGAGTGGTCTGACGCTAGCTCATAAACTTATTAGAGCTGGTTACTACTGGCTGGATATGGAGAAAGAAGTTGTTCAATATGCCAAGGCTTGTAAATAGTACCAATTTCACAAAAATCTGATCCATGCTCCTGCTAAAGATCTTATTCCTTTCACCAATTTTTGGCCATTTCAGTAGTGGGCCTTTGACTTGGTAGGTCAAATTCATCCATCTTCTTCCAAAGGGCACAAGTTCATCATCACCGCTACAGACTACTTTACTAAATGGGTTGAGGCAATCCCTCTGACTATAGCTAATGGCAAATCTATAGCTATGTTTATACTAAACTATATCATCTGTAGATATGGTGTGCCCTCATCCATTATCATTGACAATGGGGGAAAATTAAAGAACAAGGACCTAAAAGAGTTATGCACCAAATTATAGATCATTCAGCATTGGTCATCTATCTATTATTCCTAGGGTAATGGACAAGCAAAAGCTTCTAATAAGACAATTCTCAAAATCTTGCACAGAATAGTTCATAAATTTGGTAGAGATTGGCACCTCCAGATTAATCTGGCTTTATGGGCCTATAGAAAAAGTATTCAAACACCAATAGGGGCCATGCCATTTTCCTTGGTTTATGGAGTAGCTGTAGTATTGCCTATTGAGGTTGAGATTTCTACATTGCGAGTCTCTCTGAGAGGCCTCATCACTGATGAAGAAAAAAGAATATCCCAGCTACAAGAGCTAGAGTTACTGGATGAATGTCGGAAGGTGGCGTTCAATCATCTTCGAGCATACCAAAAGAGAATTTCTAAATCCCACAATAAGAAAGTCAAACAAAGAGAATTCCAAGTGGGTGATCTCATCCTGAGAGAAAACCCCAAAAATCAGCAGTAGTAGATCCAGAAAGAAAAGTTTGAACCAAACTGGCTTGGTCCATACGTTGTTACTACAACATTTGGGTTTGGTGCTTACCAACTCTTCACCATTGAAGGAGAGAAAATCAAAGACATGATCAAAACTCTTCATCTGAAGAAATTCTACAGCTGAGACATTCTCTATATGCTCCTATACATACTTATTGATCTTGAAAAAATCCAAAAAATCATATATTCTCAAAAATCCTAAAAATTGCAAAATGTCCTAAAAAAATGATCATCTTAATGAAATCATGGTAAATAGGTGCTTTGATGTATCTAGTATCGCAATGAAAACCTGGTAAACAAGTTCCTTGATAATACAAAAGAAATAGAAAATTTGAAAAAAAAAAAAAGTACAAAAAAATTGAAAAAAAAGAAGAAAAATGTGCCATTGATGAAAACCTGGTAAATAGGCGTCATGGTAGCAAAAATAGAATCTCTGCCAAGATGGTGAAAACCTGGTAAATAGGTGCCTCTTGTTTCCTAAAGCTATATCTCATCTCAGCACCATTTGGCTTTGTGTAGTTACTTCTCGCTTTCCTGCTTTTTAGCTTTAGCTTCCCTGCATTCCTGCTTTAGTTTGTTTTGCTTGTTTCCTGCTTTAGTTCATTTCCCACTTTGGTTTTCTCACTCATGCATTCTCTTTTTCCTATCTTTGAGATTTTCCTCAACTCTACATGGATTCGAACTGGTCACACTTGGGGGCACCTTCCTAGTCTAGGGGGCATTGTCTTATAGCTTTTGGAGAGGCTTTCTTGCATCAGTCACCAGTGGTTCTCACTACGTCTACCTACTGATGCCCAACTATTTTTGAGATCTCTCTCCTATAGGGTCTCTCATGTATCAATTGCCAGTGATTTACACTATTCCTGCCTACTGATACCTAGCTATTTTTTGGATTTCTCTTCTTGAGGATCCCTTGTACATTAGTCTCTAGTGATTCTCACTGTGTCTGCCTACTGATGTTTTGCTAATATATCGGAGATCTCTCTCCTTGATGATCTCTCTTGTATCGATCACTAGCATTTATTGTTGTGTCTACCTACCAATACTTCATTTAGCTCTCTGATTTTCTCTTCGAGAGGACTTTTCACACCATATTCTTCCAATCCGACTTCAATCCACTTGATCACAAACTTTAAACTAAATTTGTGATTCTCTGAAGCATGTTGAGCTTTTCTCTTTTGTGTGTGTTCTTTTGTTTTGTCATTTCCCCTTGAGTGAATCTAAGACGTCTTTTTTGACCGAGAAACATGAAGACTGGGGGCATGATCTTTTCTTACTTTCTGTTTGCTAGTTTAGTTCCAATGATCTAAAGAATCTATATAAGAGGGGTGTCCACTGTGAGAGCCTTCGTCTTGTGTTGGATGACCATGTGTACCTTGACTCCTTTTATATGGATGCTTTGGTGAGGTTGATTCTTCTCCTTGTTTTTTTGGGTGACTTCTTTCTGCTACAAGTAAAATTGCAAAGGCTCATCATGCTAAGTGAACGTAAGGGTCACTGCGAGCATTCTTTGGCAAAAGAAGGAACTCTCATGTGTCTAGTGTGTTTGTTCACAAGAAACATTCAGGTCATTCTAGAAATTATTCTTTGATGCTTATGTTAACTTGCTAAATCAAAAGGAATAGGTGTTTAGGTCATTCTAGCTGCTTGTTCCTTAATGCTTACACCTCATTCTGACAACTCTAAGACATGTCATATTCATATTCTCATGATTGCAATATCAGTGAGGATTGTATGGCATCTTACGAATGTCCATTGCTAAAAACTCTATGATGATAATATGATGAGTCCAAAAACCAAGTCCTTGGGTTGCATCTAGTTTAGGCTTGCATTTTCATTCTAGGCTTGCATTGAGACTGTGTTTTGGTGCTCTCTTGATTGTCTTCTATTCATCGAAGGTTCTCATCTTTTTTCCTGGGTTTTTCTTGGCTACACAAGTGTCCGATCCTCATTCTCAATCTTTAAATATCCTTTTGATTATTACCTATTGTATATTGCTACATCCTACATGAGATGATTAGTACCATTTTCATTGCATTTCATTACATTTACATATCCATACACATGTTCATTCATTATAAGCATAAATCAAATCATACATTGCATTTTGAATTTCACATTTCATCCATTATATACATATCCATCTCATACATATCTAATCCACACATCTAAAGTATCTAGGAAACATCTCATGAACATCAACATCAAAGCAATATATAAACAAGTATGATGATATCAAAATGATGATCTCATATATATATATATATATATATATATATATATATATATATATATATATCGGTCGAATTAATGTCATGTACAAAATGATGCTACTCGAGCATAGTATAAAAAATGGGCTACAATATGAATATCAAATAGGCTAACTCTGCCCATCGCCACTTGGAGGAGGAGGTGGTGGTGGTCCCTGTGGTGGTGCCTATGGAGGTGGCATAGGTCTTTGAGGAGGAGGCATTGGTCACTATGGTGGTGCCTATGGTGGTGCCTATAGAGGTACCTATGGTGGAGGTACTTTTGGTGCTCCGCGGTACTAAAAAAATGGAGACACTTACTCTGACAGATCTAGAACAACTCTAACATATGTCCCGTAGTAGTAGGCTTCCTGGGAGGTCTCATATCTGGCCTCTAGTCATGCCCTCGCTAGCTCCTCTTGAAGCTCTCTAACCTCTCACTCCCTCTCAGCTACCCACATCTTCTAGATGATGACTTGCATGTGATAATCATCTCTCTCATGTTGCACCTATCTCACTCTCTCCTAGCTCTTCCTGAGAGCCTCTTGTACCTATGCCAGTTGTACAGGCCCTTGTGTGGCCTAATCTAACATATCAATATCCTCACCTTGTGCCTCCTTGTCAGGAGGTAGCTGATGAGAGGTGTCCCTTATCCTCTGTCTGGTGGACCTGTGATGGGTCCCACTACTCCCAGCACCTACATTTGATCCCATCTTTCTGGCATAGATGTCCATTTTCCTTGTCCTGGGCCTCAATACTCTCTTCCCAGGCCACTGTAGTGGTATCTACTACTAGGCAAGTACCTGCTACTACTGCTACTGTCCCTATGCCTATTATGCTAGCTGCTGCTATACTGGTCTCTACTGTTGAGTAGTTACCTACTGCTACTGTCCCTATGGCTGCTACTATGCTGGCTGCATTGTGCCCCCTAGCCCATGCTGATAGGATCTATAAATCTAGGGAAGGGATGTGCTAGGAAGTGATCTATGTATGTAGGTGTCATCCTTGCATTGTTGACATCCACCATGTAATCCCATCGAGCTATAGGCACATGTGCCTCAATAGTGTACCTCCCCTGATCTAATTTGGGCTTCCAGCCCTTCTTCATCTCATTGACAAAGTGAGCATATGTGGCGTACTCCTACGAGAGGTCCTATGGCCTCCCAAAATATCTCATGACACGTGTGAGAAAGAATCTCTCAATAACAAAGATAGTGCACCCGATCAGTGGACATGAAATGAACATATGTGATAGCTCCCATCAAGTGTCATCCCATGGCTCGGTGGCTACCCAAGGTCTCCATACAACAACTACCATGTCATCAAGCTACCCATGCCACTGCTCTACCTTACCCAGTAAGGGCTGGGTCATAGGTCCTATGTATCTGTATATATAAGGCTCAAGGGCATGCCATGTATCATGAAATATCAGCTTGCAAATAGGGAGACGCTCCCAAGCCCAGATCTACACAAAAAAAACTCTAACTGCCATGGTCTTGGTGCTCTGATACACTACCTTGTGCATCTCATGATACATTTGGGTGAGCATACACTCACCCCATCCAAATTTGGTGGCTGGCCTATCTAGTATCCTCTGCAACATGCGATCCCAATCACACTCAAATCCATGATGTCCCCTATCTGGCACCAAGTAGCAACTTAGGAACATGGCTAAGATGACTACCAATCAATGTGCACCACCATATCTATTGACTAGCTCATCCCATGAGATGGCCCGACCCATCACCAACTCATCTCTAAAGATGGCCCTTAGTGCCAGTGTTCCTACCCTCAACTGTATATCATAATTGACTCAGGTGCCATGGAAGGGCATCCTCAATATCCTATAGACATCCTTGGGAGTGACTGTCATCTCCCCTAGTGGCAAGTGAAACATGTTCATCTCTGAATGGAAATGCTCGACCAGTGAACCAAGAAGATCATGATTTACCTGAATGTTAGGTATATCATACAAGTACCCTAATACTAGCTCATCAATGTGGACACTCTTAGCATCAGTCAACCTCTACACTAGTGTAGTGATCACAGGATGATGCAATCAGAAGGTGATGTCTGGGAAGTCAACCTACAAACTAAGCAATGACATTGGATCAGTATCTCAATATGATGGTTTCTCAAAGTAATAACAGTAAGTAAGAATACACATATATCCTAAGCAAGACTTTGGGATGTTCTAATTGGCTAATTCTATGGAAAATTGGATGAATATTTTAAAAACTACAACAACATTTCATGTGAGACAGGGTCCTCTCTCACATGAAGTTTCATCCTTAGGGTGAAATTTCGCGTGGCATTGACAACAGGCTCATGCGAGACTACAAAGAGGCTCCAGGTGAAGAAGCCCTAAGGTACATGAGGAAACTATTTCCTCATGCAAGAGGTGACCTAGGTCGGTGCGAGGAAACTATTTCCTCACGTGACATTGGAAGAACAAGGCTTAAAAATTGCTAAATCTAGCCTAAATCAACCTAGAAAGGAGTAAAAATTGAAATGCAAGGAGGTTTATTGACTACTCACAGGTGCATCATACTCCGGTGGTCGACTATGGTGTCAAGAGCACTCAAATTGATGCATATGCACTGGAATGCCCTCTATTCCTCTCTCAAAGCTCTCAAATCACAAGACAAAGTGAATAATGATTTGAAAATGACCCCTCCGGGCCTTATATAGCTTTTGACCTAATTTTCAAAAGTGCTCCATTTTGCATGAAAATTGCACCCTTGGCTAAATTGAATGCTCTGAATCCATTTTCAGGATCAAAATTGAAATCTGACATCTCTAGATGGCTCAAAATTACATTTTAAATTTTGGGATCCTTTGGGATCGGACGCTTGTGCAGTCAACCTTTTGGTGTCATTTTCCTGCCAGATTCTCATCTCCTCATCATTTTCTTGAGATCTTCAATCTTTTTCATCAAAGTCAACTCTAGTCAAATTTGGTCAACCATGGTCAAACTTGGTCAACAAAACCTCCAAATTGTTTCAAACTACTTTTGCAACTTCTTCAATCTAGTCTAATTGCTTCTATTATGCAACCTCTTGTTGTCAATCATCCTTCTGATATGTCATCTTTCGATTTCACTCCTAAGGGGGCATGATGATTACATCATTTGAATCTTGTCGAACCAGTCTCTTATCAATCTGATCTAAATCAAAGTCCTCACCACTTGGGGCATCTCTTCACTCAGGGCACCTTTGTGCCTCGCATCTTCTCATCTTTTCATCTATCTTTTAGGTATCTGAGAAATCTAACTCAGATCCTCGAGGATCAAGCTTCATTCTAGAGATGGTTCTTGAAATCTATTGGGTATTGGGGCAATCTAACCCTAATTCTTGGGAGTCAAGCTTCATTCTAGAAATGGCTCTCAAAAGCTCTTTTGGACCGTTATCTGGGCAATCTAACCTAGGTCTCGGAGGGCTAAGCTTCATATTGGGGAAATCTAACCCTGATTCTAGAGATTAGTTCTAAATCTATCATCATTTGATCAATGGGTATTGGGGCAATCTAACCTTGATTCCTAAAGATTGAATCTCATTCTAGGCATTGGAGCAATCTAACTCTGATTCTAGTCCCCTCTCAAGTTGTCATTAGACCGTTGTCTTTGCAATCTAACTTAGACTTTGGAGAATCTTGCCTTGTGCTGGAGGTGGTTCTACAATTTGATCTATTTTGGTGTCTTGGCATCCTAACCTTGACTTTTGAGGGTTAAGCTCTGTTCTGGGGATAATCTTGAAATCTCATCTGTCACATCAAACTATTATTTGAATGAATGCACTGCTCACACTTCAATTCAAAGAGGGGCAAATGTAATACCCCAAAATTGGCACCTTATAATTTCAATCAATTTTGGTGCATTTCTTCAATTTTACATCATCAAAGTCCTATTTTACTAGGTAATTTTCTCTCTCCTACCTGACTTTATTTGACTTGGTGTCAATTGTAAAAACCCTAAATTGCATTAATCTTACGCTATAATTAATTCCTATGTATTCAACTTTATTAGCTAAATAATCCCTATGATAAATTGATTTAATTCTAAAGTCCTAAGTGCTTTAAATTAAATTAAATCTACCCCCTTTAACTAATACACATAAAAGGAATTAATATCACTTGGTTATTTGAATGGATTATCTTATTTGGATTTAATAATTCAAATTACTTGAGGGGTCACCCATATGTGGCAATCATTCATTCTTTTAATTAAGTAATTCTTCCATATTTGTCTCAATTGGGAATGAAGAGTCAACCGTTTCATTTCAAGAACCTCTTCATTCTCTCCCTGGGGTTGTCTATATTATGGACCTTCTTCTTCATTTGAAAAAAAATGCAATTTGAGAGTACATAAACTATAGCAAAATTTTGCCTCAATTATCTTCATATTTTCAAGCTTTGTTATTACACAATTAGCTTAATTCTCATTTAGTGTTAATTGCATTTTCATAGTAGAGTAATTTTCTTATTGTTATTAGCTAAATTTGCACTTTCCTCTCAAGTTCTTATATTAATTGCATCTTCATTCTTAGATTTAATTGCATATTCATCTTAGCTTAATTACATTTTGCTTATCTTTCAAGCTTTCAAATCCTCCGTATTAACTTGGTCTTTTGGTTGTGTGTTCTCATTTTGAGAGTAAATCAAACACTCCAATTAATTAGGAGGCAACAGGTTGAATTGATAGAATCTTACAAATTGAGTAATTCATACTCCTCTTCACGATTAGATGATCTAGAAATGACTATGTTGTGTCTATGGCTGGATTAGAGGTCCACGTTTAGCTATAAACAAGTACGAGTGCAGAGATGATGATTCAGTACTACATCTATAAAACCTTCACAAATATCCCTTTTTTGACCTCCACTCATACCTCTTCTCAGAATCTAGAAACTTTGGATATTGTTTCTCATCCATGCACTAAATGTGCTAGTGATCGTATAAAATTACTTTTGTGAGACTGGGATCAATTATGAGAAGGTAAACAACAAGATAATTTTATTGTATCTTTCATTTCTTTTATCCATTCATATTTTTTGCCTTCTCTTATATTGGATACTATGCAGTGTACATAAAGGCAAGGCGATGATTATTCTCAATGATAAATAGGTATAAGTCTTCCAGCCCTTACTCAGTAGCTAGGACTAAATATAGCAGAGCTCAAGAGACCATCATAGTTGGTCTTTGTCTTTGGTCCATATACTAACAAAACATTTTACATTTTGTTAGCTCATCAAATGCGGTGATTTGAAAGAATTTAACGGATGATATTTTCATGTATAACACATATTATTTTAGTTTGATGGTGAACAAATTTAGCTACTTCGTAATGTAGACCATGGGAGGAGATACTTCTTTATGGCTGTACTCGATGTATACAAGTCCTTGGAGTCAATAAATTTGTGCAACGTCAACTTAAATAATCATGAAAATATTTTATTAAATTCTTTCAAATCCCCTCATTTGATGAGTTAAAAAAAGGTAAAATATTTTGATGCAATCAAGGTTGGGGAATCCAATGAAGGACTGACCGACCTTGCAGAAAAACCAATACGTAGTGGAAATAAACAATAACAACAACAAATATGATATAGAACATAAATATTTATTCATTAAATCAAAGATTACATGCAATGTGTTAGGCTGTAAGACCTTCCTGGTTACAGCCAAATACAAAGAAAGTAACAGTCTACAAGATCTCATAGGATCTAAATATTTTCCACAAAATCAGCACTCAGCTAGCCCAGGTCTGCAACACACAACACATTGGTAGGCACCTAGGAAAGATCTAAACTTGTACTAAAACTTCCAAGCAATCTTCTTGTTCCTAGGCTCATAGGATGCTAACTCTATCAACCTCTGATCATGATAATCCCCCTAAATATCTACCCAAACATCCACTTAAATACTAGATCCTAGCCACAAGTCGGCTCTATAGGATATACAAATATTAAATTCCAAAATATCAGTCATCTCTCAAATAGCCTTACAAATAAATAAACTCTCCAAGATGGCCCCAAATAGTCATCAGATCCATATAGAAGAGTGCAACATGCCAGATCTAGGTCCCCACATGTCCAACGGTCAATCCATAACTTGAGGAGCGAGACCCAAATCAATAGAACCAGTCAGCCAATCCGATCCATCCAAATAAACAAGTCGGTAAGCAAGAACACTGAGTGATAGAGAAATAACCAAGTGCCAAAAACCAACCATGCCAAGCATAACTAGGCAACATAGTTATCACTGAGCGCCAGTGAACTGACACCTTCAGTTATCAAGCATTCTTCAGAGATTGAGCACCCTGGTAAACACTAAAACCGAGCAACTAGTCTCCCAAACTGAGCAAGTACTCCACCAAACCAAGATCAAAAGTATCAATCTACCTTCAAAGACAAACATATTTTTGGTTGATACAAGATTTCCAAGAATCCTAGGATGCTCCTACATCAGACATCCTAGGTAAGAAATATTTTTTCATAAAGAAATCAGGAATGTCTCAAGAGAATCAGAATAGGTATGCCAAATTTGTTCTTCACCCATATCTCCTCTTTCCCTTCCTCCCAATTAGTCTTTGCTTCATTCATTCCTTCTTGTAGAAAGTTCTTCTACTTTCCACTTTTCTTATCCTTATGGTCGGCAACTGATAGTAACTGACTCTAACCACTACCGACCACATTAGTGCCTTGATAAGGTCCATCCTTCTCAATCAACTCAGTATCATCTACATCTCTCTATGTCATAAATGTCACCATCTATTGTACTATCTCTATTAGAAAGACCATCTACCTCTTGATCTCAAGCAACTCCTCAGATATCTCATTCTCCTTCTCCTTCAAACTAGACTTTATTGGAGCAGGTTCATCAACCCTGTGCTTCTGAGGTTTGTCACTGTCACATGGAAAATACCTAATGACTCCACATTTCTTAGTCCCTGCTTCCTTTAAAGGTATCAACTTATGTCGAGCTCCTTCATGCCTAACCACATGTATTTGCATGACCATCAAACAACACATTTCTATCAAACTACCAAGGTCTATCGAGAAATAGATGACAAGCATCCATCGATAATACATCACACAATATCTCATCTTTGTAAGATCTAATTTGAAAATTAACCAAGCATTGTTCTTAAACTCTAACATTAGACACATCTTCTATCCAACTAACCTGATAAGGTTTAGGGTTTTTCCTTCTTTCCAAACTCAATTTACTAACCATCTCTTCTAAAACAAAGTTCTTAGAACTGCCACCATGAACTATGACATTACATACCTTATTCTTGCACTTACATCTAGTTCTGAATAGGTTTCTTCTTTGCACGGGTTCATGGACACATGAAACTAATCTCGTACTAATAAGTGTCTTACCTTTTTCTACAACAATCACAATATCTTCTTCAGCAGTCAGTGCCACCCTCTTCTTAGGACAATGAAAACTTCTATGACTAGCTTCACCATAGTTATAAAAAGTACTGGTGAACTCATTTTTCCACCTTCCTCTCTATCCATTATTGAAATTCTGACTGCCTTGACCACTACTAGATCCCACATTAGCCTTCACATTTTCTGTCACATTTCCTTCAACAATTGTCTCACCAGTCCTACGACCTTTGTTCCTATTCTTTTGTCTCCCTTCAAACTTCTTATTCAGCTTCTCTTCAATCTTCAATGCCATCTGATAAGAATCTCCTATTGTTGTCATCTGAATAGTAAGTAACTCTTCTTGAATACTAGGTCTCAATCCATAAACATTACCTTTTTCTGCAACAATCACAATATCTTCTTCAGCAGTTAGTGCCACCCTCTTCTTAGGACAATGAAAACTTCTATGACTAGCTTCACCATAGTTATAACAAGTACTGGTGAACTCATTTTTCCACCTTCCTCTCTATCCATTATTGAAATTCTTACTGCCTTGACCACTACTAGATCCCACATTAACCTTCATATTTTTTGTCACATTTCCTTCAACAATTGTCTCACCAATCCTACCACCTTTGTTCCTATTCTTTTGTCTCCCTTCAAACTTCTTATTTAGCTTCTCTTCAATCTTCAATGCCATCTGATAAAAATCTCCTATTGTTGTCATCTGAATAGTAAGTAACTCTTCTTGAATACTAGGTCTCAATCCATAGACATATCTAGCAACCTTCTCTTTATCATCTTCAGAGTGACCATTCCTAATCAGGATTATATAAAACTCCTTGGTATACTCTTATAGTGATTTGTCAATCTGATTCAAAGCTTGCATCTTCTTAAACATGTCCAATTCATAATCCATCAGAATGAATTTCTTCTTCAACTTGTTAACCATTTGGTTCCACTTAGTGATCTTTTCTTTTCCTCTTCTACCTCTTTCCAACTGAATTTATCTCCACCAAATATTTGAATGACATTTCAACTTAGTCTTTGCAAATCTAACTCTATCAAGATCTTCTATTTCTTCATACTCAAAGTATTCATCAATCTCATTGATCCAATCAATCAATTTTTCTAGCCTAAGGCTTCCAGAATATGCTAAAACTTCAATCTTAGGTCTCTTTCCAATCTTAGACATAGCTTTCAAAATTCAACTCTCCTTTGGGTCTCTAGCTTCTTCTATAGCTTCTTCAAAATGATCTTCCTTAGATTCATCATCACTATCCTCTTTTAAGGTAGTCTTCTTCTTTCTCAACTCCTCTTGTAGGTCTTGCACTTGTTTCTACAAAGCCCTAAAATCATCAAGACTAAATTCTCCAGCAGCTTCTTCCTCTGAGATCTCATAATTTCTCCTCGGAGGCATCTTCAAATCAAGATCTAGATACTAACACACAAGATCCACTCAGCTCCAACAGGAACAAAATTCTCTCAAATAGGAACAAACTTCGCTCAAACAGGAACAAACTTGGCTCTGATACCACTTGATGTAGTCAAGGTTGGGGAATCCAATCAAGGATTGACCAACCTTGTAGCAAAACCAATATGTAGTGGAAATACACAACAACAACAAGAAATCTGATATAGAATAGAAGTCTTTATTCATTAAATCACCAATTACATGTAATGTGCTAGGCTATAAGGCCTTCCTAGTTATGACCAAATACAAAGCAAGTAGCAGTCTACAAGATCTCATAGGATCTAAATATTTTCCACAACATCAGCACTAAGCTAGCCCAGGTTTGCAACACACAACACAATGATAGGCACCCAGGAAAGATCTAAACATGTACTCAAACTTCCAAGCAATCTTCATGTTCCTAAGCTCATAGGTTGCTAACTCTATCAACCTCTGATCATGATAATCCTCCTAAACATCTACCCAAACATCCACTTAAATAGTAAATCCCAGCCACAAGTCGGCTCTATAGGATATACAAATATTAAATGCCAAAACATCAGTCGGCTCTCAAATAGCCTTACAAATAAATAAACTCTCCAAGATGGCCTCAGATGGTCATCAGATCTGCATAGAAGAATGCAAAACACTAGATCTAGGTCCCCACATGTCTAACGGTCAATCCATAACTTGAGGAGCGTGACCCAAATCAACAAAACCAGTTAGCCAAGATGATCCATCCAAACAAACAAGTCAATAAGAAAGAACACTGAGTGATGGAGAAATAGCCGAGCGCCAGAAATCGACCATGCCAAGCATGATCAAGAAATAAAGCTATCACCAAGCACCAGTGAACCGGTGCCTTTAGTTACCAAGCATTCTTCAGAGACTCAGCACCCCAGTAAACACTAAAACCAAGCAACCAGTCTCCCAAACCAACCAAGTACTCCACCAAACCAAGATCAAAACTATCAATCTACCTTCAAAGACAAACATATTTTTGGTTGATATAGGATTGCCAAGAATGATAGGATGCTCCTGCATCACGTTTTGTCAATATATGGACCAAAGATGGAGACCAACTATGATAGTCTCTTGAGCTTTGTTATCTTTACTATGCTCCTCCGTCACTTTTTTGAAAAGTAGTAAATTTATTATGATAGAAGGGCTATACATCGGAGGGATTCGCCTATCGGTAGTTTACTGAATACTATTAGATTTTTGATAGGTCAACCATTGGAGGGAACCTTTATTTGATAGATTTGTGTGATGGGACTACTATACATCTGACGGGTTCTCTTGTCGAACATCTACTACATATCTGTCACCTTTCCGATAGACACAACATTGTAAAGAACCATTTTTGATAGATTTTTCCCAAAGTAAAGTTGCTATTTATGTGGCTTGTTGTGATGGGAAACTATTTTGAAATACCGATGGTGATCACTTTCATCACCATTTTGAATGCAAAAATGCCGATGAACACATCTGTCAAAGTTTTGACAAATAGGTGTTGTAAATCTGGCACATGGCCATTGGAATTTGGCCTCAAATGTACTAGTGGAGTAACACATTTTCAAAGATTTATCTTTCAAGTACCTTCCTCTCAAAATAACCTTGCATGCTAAAAATGAGTGTTTGAAGTTCTAGGATAGAAATCACTTAGTATAACTTAGGTTCATTTTGGAATGGAGACTTCTTAGTGTGTTTGAAGGAGTATTCTTCAACACTTCCTTAGAGCTCTTTTAATTTTTAAAAAACTTGTTAAAGTAAGCGATGTGAAAACAAATTTCTTGTATCTGTATCCTATCCCCTCACCTTAGCTAAACTTGGGTGAAGAGAAAGATCAAGCTCAATTGGTTTTACTTATAACGAGGCCTTTCTAGAGAGAAGTGCTTCCTCTTTAGAGAATGACCTCAAACCTGTAATTCTCTGATTGGTAAATAAACAAGGTGCTAAGAAAAATCTTTCCTTATCCTCTCAAGATTGGATGAAGCATGTTGATGGTAGTCTGAGGTAGGTGAATATACGTATGATTTTAGCATGGTCAACTAGGCTCTTAAGTGAGTCACACATGTACAAATTGATTGGGAAGATGCCACGGATCTTCCGAGATGCTATTAATTTAGAGTCCTACCTGATCTAGTTCTAAAGGATTTATAATATTTTTGCAAGTAGGATAGTAACCTCTCTAAGATGCTCACCATATCATGCCATTCTTGAGCATTTGGAGTTGGCTAATGTGGTATTTTTGATCCATTGCATGGTTGTGTGTATAAATTTTGTACCTAGCTGTAGACATACCACTTTAGTAAAATATTAGAGGTTAGCAAAAAATGAAATCTGCAAATAATTGAAACTATGCTAACCAGGCGATTTACTGCCTTCTATTAGGTGCGAGTATGATGTTCTCAGATTGAAATCGAGAACAGTGACAATGCAACACCTAAACAAAGGATTTAAGATGATGAAAACAATGAAATATGAATGCAAATTAATATATAGTTTTGTATTTTCTATGCAATAAGAATGAGAAACTATATGAATCTAAACTATAACGTATGAAATTGACTTTGAATGCAGATTTAATCTAAGAAATACTATGAATGCATATAAAAATATAGGATATGAAACTGTGAATGCTCAAAATAATAAATGAACATCTCACAATAGCCTTGATTCACAAAAGATTGATTCTTTAGTCACAAATTCATCAGAGTGAGGATGCAATTTCCAGGTCTTGATTGCCAGCCAGATAAAAATTGTGCAGACCTTTGTGAAGAGTTGAGCCTTGATTTTATAGAAATCCAGGGCTTTGAGGATGCAAGAGAAAATCCATAAATCACTCTTGATAAACTCAGCTTGATTTTTGAGTTAACAAGAAATTAAGAATATTTAATTCATAAAATCATGCAAAAGAAGTTTTTATCTCAAAATAGAGCTTTAGTTCTCTTTTTCAACTCACCATCAGATTTTGAGTTTTAGAAAGTTTACAAATTGAATTTAGCAATTGTTTTAAAGCTGATTGCTTTTGTGATTGTGCATGATTTAATATGAATTAATTTAATAAATAAAGTGATTTATTTTCCACTTAACTGATTTTAAATTAAAACAATTGATTTATGGGTTAATCAATTATTAAATCAAACTTTATTCCAATTAAATCATTAAATTTGACAACTTTGATTTAAATCAATTAAATAAATATTCAATTGATTGTTTGTAGAAATTTTGATTTATTATCAAAATAAAAACAATATTAATTAGGAATAAATGCAATTAAATCTAATTAAATAATTAAGTGGAAAAATTAAATCAATTAATTAAATATTTAGAATATTCAATTAATCAAATTTAGGATAAATAAGATTTATCACCAAATAATTATTTAATTAAAGATAATTAGATAAATTAGGAATATTTCCCGATGCAGAATTAAGGATAAAATCAATTAGGATTTCAATGTGAAGATGTGCCTTAGGTTAGGACTTTTGTATCAATTTCATTCGATGTGTCGATATAGGAGGTTAATGAACCTATAGCCCATTTTTGGGGTATTACATTTTGCCCCTCTTTGAATTACTGTGTGAAGTGCAGTGGTTCAAAGAATAATCTATGTATGATAAAGATGTTGAGATTGATTTGAAAGATTAACAGATTTCAAGATAGAAACCGATTGAAAGATTGGAAAAAGATGTCGACCTAGGTCCAGGATGACCAGGAATCAAGATGATGCTAGCTATATCAACAATGAACTGATGATTATGAAAAAGTGCCAAAACACCTAATTCTGAACCTTATGATTGCAAAGAAGTGAGTGACTGATTCTAGACCTCAATGTCCTTGTATGAATCATATTGGTATCACATCCTAAACCCATCAGTTATGAATAACCAAGGAAATGACGCTAATGAAATGATAGTTACGAAAAGCTAATACACTTTACAAGATAGATTAGGATACCAGATTGATATCGATCTTGATGAATCTGATATGCCCCAAGTGATGTTAGATTTGCCCCAAGCGACGAGGACTTTTGATGAACCAGTAACTAGACGTGCTTGTTGTCTTGATCACTATGGAAAGATTTGATTTATAGATTTGATTGATGTGCAATACCATGCCCCCTTTGGGATGAAAATCAAAATCTGACAAGAAAAGTCAGCTTTGAATAGTTTAGAAGCATGTTAATTGATTTGAGAAGTGGTTGTACACGTCTGAGAACATGTTCTGCATCATTTTAGAGGTCTAGAAGACCAAGTTTGACTAGGTTTGACCATGAGTTGACCATGTTGACCAAATTGTAATTTTGATAGTTTGATGTAAGATAGTCAGTTAAGTTGAATACTAGATTTTTGTTGATTGAAGGTCGAATATGCAAGCAGTTTACAATATAAATGATCTCAAATTTTGATTTTGATCTTGAAAAATGATTCTACTTGCTATTTCATTGGAGGAACCTTCATATAATGCTCAGTCCTTGTGTCATGTGTTAGCATTTTTGGTTTTGAAGAATCATTTAAGTGTTCAAGCAATTTGTGAGATCATGCAAAGTGCAAAATGAAATGCAGAATGAAATGCAAACCTAGGACCTAGGACCTAGTCACTGATCGTGTGTTAATTTGTTGTCATCATTGAACTTTTAGGTAACTGGATAAATTAATACAATGCCCACTAGTTGGGAAACTATACACATATGAATATTGATTTGTATGCACAAGAATCAATACAACGCCCACTAGTTAGATAACCATGGACATATGAATATTGATTTTATTTCAGAAAGTCAAAGTAGATATAAGCACCAAGGGACAAATGCCAGGATGACCTGAATATCATGTCCATTTTGATATAGTAATTTTTATAAGCATCAAAATATAAATGTCATGATTACTTGAATATGCTTTGCATTACAAACACATAAAGTAGTCAAGAGATCCTTCTAAATCCAGTGTCAATTACCCATAGTGACCCTTTATCGTTCACATCCTTAGGTAAGATTGTGTTTCACAGTAGGAGAAAGAACTCACTTAAAAAGACAATAGTTAGATCAAACTTCCTTGAACTTTTTGGGTATGAATGGTCGAGGTACGCATGGTCATCCAATTCGAGATAGAGGCTCTTATAGATGGACACAATTTTAATCCAGAATTTCCAAAGTTGTTAGATTTTCACATACAAGCAGAAGACAAAGAAAAGGTTATGCCCCCAGTCATCACTCTCGAAATCCTATAAAGGACATCATCAAAGAGCTTGAAGGGACACAATATGAAAAAATCTCAATGCGAATTAGTAAGCATACAAGGAGATAAAAGCATGTAAAAGCATATATTGTTTTCAATTTTTGTTTGATTGCATTGTTGTAGATGCAAAATCCTTTCTGGAGAGGAGACTGACTGACTAACTTGGATGAAGCTTCAAAGGACTCTGACTAGATATGACTCATCTAAGATGCTTTGGAGGCCATAGGATATGACTTTGATTGCCCCCAAGTGTGAACATTGATAGGATACAGACGCTTTAGTTGATTGATGTACAGATTGACTTATTGAAAATAGGAATGTGTAAACAAACTGGGAGATATGTACAAACTAAAGCAAGACCGAAAGCTGGGAAAGACCAAGATTGTGCTGATAGATGGAGCATTTTGAAACAAGTGGTGCCCATTTGCCAGGTTTTCACCATCTTGGCAGAGATTCTATTTTTTCTACCAAGGCGACTGTTTCTAGGTTTTCACCAAGGCACTTTTTTTTTTTCTCATTTTTTTGTATTTTTCATCTTTTTAATTTTTTTGTACTTTTCCATTTTTTTATTTTTTTTATTTTTTTGTGAATCATCAAGGTGCCCATTGCTAGGTTTTCACCAAGATGTTCATTTTTTTAAGACTTTTTACAATTTTAAAGATTTTTTCAAGATATTTTACCATACACTGAATGCCTTAGGCATAGAATTTCTTCAGATGGAGAACATTGATTGGTTCTCAGAGTTGTTCTCCTTCAGTCGTTGAGAGTTTATAGGCTCCAGAGCCAAAAGTAGCAATGATTACATAGGGACCCAACTAGTTGGGTTCAAACTTCCCCTTGCGCTCTCTATGTGATTGATTTTTAGGATTCTGTCTCAAGACTAGATCGCCAACCTGAAATTCTTTGTGTCTAACTTTCTTGTTGTAGCCTCTAGACATTCTCTTTTGATATACTTTGAGATGATCATATGCTACTTGTCTGAGCTCATCTAGTAGTTCAAGTTCCTACAACCTAGACACTTTGTAGTCATTGTCAATTACTAGACCATGAATTCTGATTCTTAGTGATGGGATTTCAACCTCAATAGGCAATACTAATCAGTATGTACAAAGGATACCCCCAGATAGAATGGGCATTGAACTCCTAAGAAAGATCACATCATGTAGTCCCAATGTCTAGCAAGATGGAGAACAAGAGGGATTAGCAAGCTAGTGGAAGAGATGGAAAACAAGAGAATGAATGTGAATGAAGCGAAGAAATCCTCATGGGAAAACTCCTCAAGGGTACCCAAGGTAGGGAAAAATTTTCATGTAAAGTGCATTTGGACAAGCAATGAAAGGCCATCATAGGATAAGTCACAAAATCATAATGCAAGAGCAGGAAAGGATGCAGTCCAAAGGAGTAGACATGTCAAGAGGCTTCATAGCACCGTGTTCTACTCTTTTCTTTTTTAGATCAAGACCAAAGGGGAAAAGGATAGAAAAATGCTATAATGAATGGAGGAAAAGAAATATGATGGCTAAACATGAAAGGAATGAAAGCAAGATCATTGTAAGATAGCCCACAAGATAGCCAAATGTTCATGTATACATCAACATTGTCAAGATCAAAGAGAGAACATGGAATGGATGAAATATGTAGATGAACTGCACATGATGCTTGATTGCCAAGTTTTCATCATGGTACTTATCCAACGCACCAAAAGGGAGTGGTTTTCACCATAGGAAAAAATTATTTCTCTTTACTTTTGCTACCAAGGCACCTGTTTCCAAGTTTTCACCAAGTCACATTTTCAATTTTTTATTTTTATTTTTTGGAAGAAGGCAAGCTTTTTAGATAATGCTCCTTGAAAGGATAAACCATGATATGCCAAGGATTCAAAATGATATGCTCAAAGATGTTGATAGGGAAAGGAAGATGGAAGAGAAAAATGCAGGATAAGGTTTTATATAAAGCGAGTGAGGTTTGAAGATAGGAGGAATAGGCAAGTGAGGAAAAAGGATAAATGGTAGAAGGATAATGAATGGAATGATTGTGAAAGGGTAGATGGAAAGGAAGGAAAGATCAACATCAACACACACCTTGAAGGGTTGTGAGAGGATGGAGGAAATGTGAATGAAGGAATACATGAAGGAATATAGCGAATGCATAGCAGAGGTTGTGTTTAGGCACATGGAATGGAAGAATATTTTTGGAAGAAGATGAAGTGGAAGCCTTTGAAAGCTTGAATGTCAACTTCACTTTTTGTTCAACATCAGAATTTTTCAAGAGAGATTTTGGAATCCATATATTCATAGGCTTTTCATTTCTTTTTGATGATCTAGAGAGAATATCTTGAATGATGGATTTTGGAACCCATACTTGTCTTGTAATTTTTTTCTTAGATATCTCTTTTGACTTTATGCCTCCATGTCGATTAGAGGTGACATGGTGATCTTCATTTTATTATATATTCTTGTATTGCTTATTTTTCTTGTATTGAATATTCAACTTAATTTCAAAAGACTTGGGACTTGTGGAAGAAGGACGATATGACTGGTTTAGATGGGTGGGTGGATGAAAAGGATTCAAGGGTAGGCATCTATGTTGATCTTGAGGAAATATAGGAGATGGAGGGACGCAAGGACCCAAGATGGATGATGAATTAAGAGAGTTAGGAGGGGACAGTGAAGGGACATAAGGACCCAAGATGGAAGGTAGATGTGAAGCCCTTAGTAGTGGTGGGAGAGGTCCAAGGATGGAAGTAGAAGATGCAAAAGGATAATCAACAAGTTCATCAACATTTATATGACAACCAAGGACATCAACATCTTTAGAGTGAGCATTAGGATTTTCAATAGAATTGTGGACATCTTGAATATGAGCACCTTCTTTGATAGGATTTTTCAAAGCTTGCAAAGACTTAGGAAGAGTAGAAAGTGGAAATGAACATGGAGTGGTAGAATAAGAAGATGGGAGACTTTGATCTTGACAAGGATCTTTGGATAGCACAAGCATACAACTTTTTTCTTGATTTTCAATAGGCTTAACATTGGAAATAACAACATTAGTTTTAATAAACTTAATGGAAGTATCATCTTTGGAAAGCACAAGTGTAGTAAGGTTATTTTGGTTGTCAATAAGCTCAACAGTGTAAGTAGTATCGTGATCTTTCTTAGGAGAAGACTTAAGACATGATGGAATGTATGAGAAAGGGTGTGCAATATCAAAAGAACCATGGAACAGATAAGAGACATCATGAAAAGGATTGGATGACATGGAGGTTTCTTGATCTTGATCTTTCTTTATGTTCTTTTCTTTATCATTTTTGGAGTCCTGTTGACATGGAGCCACTTCTAAGGACAAGGAAGCATGTTGGGATTTTATGGAAGACTTTGGAATAGATGGTGAAGGACTAGCAGGAGTAGGCATTATAGCATATAAAGGCTTAGGCTCTTTAGGTTTAGCATTATTGAAAGTAATTACAGTCAAGTGAAGGTTAGCTTGAGTTTCTTTAAGAGGTAGCGCTTGAGGATAACTATAAGAAACCACATGAAAAGTATTAGGACCTTTGGTGGATGAAGGACTTCTGAAAGATTTGATAGGCTTGGAAGCTTTAGGAAATGTATGGGTATTGGAGGAAGTAGGGGATGGAAAGGAACCATCACAAGACAAAGGGTCATCATTAACATGATCTTTCTTGAGAGTATAATCTTTATTTTTAGCATGAGAGTTCTTAGAGGAGAGATCCTTATAGTATTGACATTTATAATCAATGCAGTAAGCTTTCTCTTCCTCAAGTGAAGTAGATGTATCATCTAGGTATTGTGCGTAGAAATGATGAAGGGTGCTCCCCTTAATACCACAAACACATAACAGAAATAGAGAAACAACAACAATAATATGCAAGAATAGAAAATGGGCTTCTTATTATCTCCACAAATGTGGAATTAAAAACTTTCAGAATTACAATATGCAAAGCCACATGGGAATTCCCTTACAATATTCTGTAGGAAAAATCCTCGAATCAATACCCAAATCTACTACCCAGAACTACCCTAGACAACACTACGAGCCTTCTTTATATAGGCATTTTCCACTGCCCGAGAAGGTTCCAGAAATTTAGCCCATAGGGCCGACCAAAATTAGAATTATTTTATTTTTCAATTTATTACATCAAAGTCGGCTCAAAATAACTTTTGAAACCAAAACAAAATTTTTGAAGAAGATTTATTTTCTACCATTTCAGGTGGCCTGACTTCTAGAGACCATAAGTCATCACCAGTTGACCTGATTGACTATTATAACCCCATTTTGGAAAGGCCACAAAGTGGTCTACAGGCTTGACTCATGCAAGCGCTTGTCACCCAAATTTTTGACCTCATCTGAGGCCTCTAAAGCCTTGAAAACTGAGTTCAAAGTTTCTGTACCCTGCTGCCAATACCAAAAATCTTCAATATCTTCAAAACTAGACTTGATCTAGCCATGAAACTTTACTGGCAGGCTGATATGACTAAGATGAACCTCCACATGTGAAAGCAGAACATTCTTAGATCATAAGACCAACTTACTAAAAATAGAAAGTTCCCATAAATAGCAGCTCTGCACAAGATAGGCCTTATTGAATACAAAAATAGAAATATTTTTAGGTGATGCAAGATTGCTCTTACACCTAGGATGCTCCTGCATCAAGAAATCATCAAAGTCTCTTTCAAAATCAGAATCATATGGATCACCATCATGATCTATCCAATGTGATGTCCCATTTCTAGTAAGCATGAGCACACGACGAGGAGGACTCTTAGTAATAGAGGTGTCATAGGCATCATTATATTGTCCGTCATCATAGTCATCAAAGATGGGTATGTCACTCTTCGTGGAAGATGTATCACAAGGATTGTCATGTTTCTCATTATGTTATGTCTTGAGAAGAGAAGTAAGACTCTTGGGAGAAGTAGAAGAGGAATGAGATCGTGGAGAAGAGGAAGGTGAAGACCTAGCAGAGGAAGAAGACGTGGATGATGAGGAATGATGAGAAGACTCAGAATATGAAAGATGTTTGGAAGAAGGTCATGACATGACCATGTATATGATCCTAGCAAAGGCGTCTGATTCAATCAATTTTTCCTTTATTTTCATCATAAATTTATCACTCATGGGCTTTTTGGAATAATTCTCTTCGAATTGAGAAATGAGTTTGAGATCATCCATTTTCAAGAGAGGTTCCATAACAAGATAGCTAAAATTCATGGTTCTGGAAGAGGAGGAATCAAGCATGGAATTGACAGAAGAGATGAATAGAATAAAGAAGACTAGATAATAAGAGGAAAAGAATCAAGAAGACGTGAAGAGTTTTAGGAAGAAGAGGAAGAAGCGTGAAGGAATAGGAGAAAGGATTGAAATGGGAGACTAGGAAGAGATGAGAGATGTGCAAGAAAGAAGACCAAGAGTCATTTTGTGCAACTTGAGACCATTTAAGTTCATTTGGATGTTGAGCAACATGTCATAGCACCTGAGATTTGACCCAGACCAACCAAGGATGACTAGAAATGACAAGAATCAGTTCGCTATTTTGACAAAATTTGGGAATAGGCTGTAAAAACTAGATTTTTGATAAATTTGACCAATCTCTAACAACTTTGACTTTGGCTTTGATACGAGTTTTGAAATTTTGGGATAAATTTTGACACCAGAAAGGATTTTTGGTTCAGATTTGCAATTTTTTCAATTTTTTAATATTAGTTTGTTTGCAAATTTTTCTGTCCAATTTTTTTGTCCAATTTTTTAAGATTTGTGTAAAAGTTTGTCTCAAGTAACCAAGTAGATATCAAGCACACAGAATAGCACAAAAGGGGAGCAAGAAATCATCTGAAAATAATGAACAAGGGAAAAAGCAACCTTGTGCATGAACAAGCAATAGTGACTTATTGTGCTAATCCCTAGAAATACTACTTGTGTATGTTCCAAAAAGTTTTTCAATAATGCACATATTCCTAGAAAATGAAAAATTTGGCCTCACTAGAGTTTGTAGTAATGGTCTGACTCTGCAACTTTTGTGATCTCAAGAGGGTGAACTCCAATCTAGGGGCACCGGGGTTTTGACACAGTCTGAGAATTTAATCAATCAGGAGCTGCTAGGGAGATCTGATAGCCCAACAAGAGACCACACCTATAAAGATTTCCTCCACAAGGACATTTATATAGTGGTTGTTGCTACCGTGATAAAAATGGCTATTAACCCTTGAGGTTCTATCCATGTGGCTAACCCAATTAAGGGAATGTCCACTATGGTTAACCCTCTCTAAAGGTGACTCACAAAAGATACCACATGGAGACGGGTTCTAGATTCAAGGATCTGAGTTTCTGACACTACCCAAAAAGGGAGTAGAGCATAGTCCTCTAGCTTTTTCACTTTTAACCAAAACAAAGTAGAAATATTAATCTGACATGCTAAGACCAAGATTATCTCACAAAGATCTATGACATCAACTGCTTATGATCTATCAACCCCACTAGAGAGAGAATGTATCAATCAAAAGTTGAAGACACACAAATCTAGTAGAACGTGAGACAATCTCAGTAACCTCCCTACCTACAAGGGGATCCTTTGTCAAGAAGAGCTTCACATGAAAAAAAGAGAAACAATCTCACTCTCTCAAGATCATCTGCAAATAGTGTTCATAGGGCCTAATTACTATGTGTAACAGATATGCAAGAAGCAAATCTATGTTCGTTTTAGAGCCTAAAACTGAAGTGTAAATTATGAAAGTTGTAAAGGCACTCAAGCTTGACACAAGAGAGTTTTTTTTATGTCCAAAAATGAAGTGTTATCAGATGTAATAGAATACCTGAGTTCCTTGCAACAAGCTTAGTAGATTTTACCTATTTTAGCAATTTTTGAGCATTTGTCTTCTATCTTTTGTACCCACAAGATGTACCTACACCTGAACCTGCAAACCACTGTTATAAAAAACTTACCTATTCTTGTACATGAAACCAACTATTATAAAAATCCATAAAAAATAAATGCAACTTGTCAACCCCACATGGTAGAAAATCAGGTTACTCAAAGATAATATGTCATTTGATAATCGAAAAACCTGTTGTCATAAAAAATCAGATTCTGACCAGTCTGTACTAAATCAATAATAACTTTTGTAAATAAAAATGAAATTAATCCAAACTAATTGAAAATGAAAGATAACTCAAAAACCTTTCCATAAATATAAATTTTGGATCTGTATCATGTCATATGTGCATGTACCAATAAAAACATCAGTCATATTTCATAAAATCAGGTTCAGACCAGTCTTCACTAAAATGATCATAACTTTTGAAAATAAAAACAAAATTAATCCAAACCAATGGAAAATGAAATATAACTCAAATAAATTTCCATAAATATAAATTTTGGATCTTTATAATGTGATATGTGCATGTACCAATAAAAAAATTAGAAGATTTCATAAAATCAGGTTCAGACCAGTTTTCACTAAAATGATCATAACTTTTGTAAATAAATAAAAAAATTAATCTAAACCAATGGAAAATGAAATCTAACTCAAATAAATTTCTAGAAATATAAATTTAGGATATGTATCATGTCATATGTGCATGTACCAATAAAAATATCAGTCGGATTTCATAAAATCAGGTTCAGACCAGTCTTCACTAAAATGATCATAACTTTTGTAAATCAAAATAAATTTAATCCAAAATAGTGGAAAATGAAAGCTAACTCAAATACCTTTCTAGAAATATAAATTTCAGATCTGTATCATGTCATATGTGCATGTACCAATAAAAATATTAGTCAGATTTTTGAAAAAACAACCGAAAAATTTATCACAAAACTCACAAGTCACGGGTTCGAGAAAAATGATAGAAATTTGATAGGATAGAATGGAAACCCATTTCTAGGCCCCACGGTGGGTGTCAAAAATGTGTGTGTGAATTTTGTACCTAGTTGTAGACACAACACTTTAGTAAAACATTAGAGGTTAGCAAAAATTGAAATCTACAAATAATTGAAACTATGCTAACCAGGTGATTTACTACCTTCTAGTAGGTGAGAGTATGATGTTCTCAGATTGAAATTGAGATCAGTGAAAATGCAACACCTAAATGAAGGATTTAAGATGATGAAAACAATAAAATATGAATGCAAATTAATCTATATTTTTGTATTTTCTTTGCAATAAGAATGAGAAACTGTATGAATCTAAACTATAATGTATGAAATTGAGTCACAAATTCACCAAAGTGATGATGCAATTTCCAAGTCTTGATTGCCAGCCAGATAAAAATTGTGCAGACCTTTGTGAAGAGCTGAGCCTTGATTTTATAGAAATCCAGGGCTTTGAGGATGCAAGAGAAAAGCCATAAATCACTCTTGATAAACTCAGCTTGATTTTTGAGTTAACAAGAAATTAAGAATATTTAATTCATAAAATCATGCAAAAGAAGTTTTTATCTCAAAATAGAGCTTTAGTTCTCTTTTTCAACTCACCATCAGATGTTGAGTTTTAGAAAGTTTACAAATTGAAATTAGCAATTATTTTAAAGTTGATTGCTTTTGTGATTGTGCATGATTTAATATGAATTAATTTAATAAATAAAGTGATTTATTTTCCACTTAACTGGTTTTGAATTAAAACAATTGATTTATGGGTTAATCAATTATTAAATCAAACTTTATTCCAATTAAATCATTAAATTTGACAACTTTGATTTAAATCAATTAAATAAATATTCAATTGATTGTTTGTAGGCATTTTGATTTATTGTCAAAATAAAAACAATATTAATTAGGAATAAATGCAATTAAATCTAATTAAATAATTAAGTGGCATAATTAAATTAATTAATTAAATATTTAGAATATTCAATTAGTCAAATTTAAGATAAATAAGATTTATCGCCAAATAATTATTTAATTAAAGATAATTAGATAAATTAGGAATATTTAGGAAATATTCCCCAATGCAGAATTAAAGATAAAATCAATTAGGATTTCGATGTGAAGATGTGCCTTAGGTTAGGACTTTTGTATCAATTTCATTCGATGTGTTGATATAGGAGGTTGTACTCTAATTAGCTCTTGGATATGTGCCTAAGTTTGTGAGAAAAGGTTTTCATGATGAGATAATCCTTTAAGGTAAAAAGTTTGTATGCATGTCTTCAATGTTATAGACCTTGTGAAAACATTTTTCAAAACATACACAAATAGAGTCACAAGTCCTTTTTCTAAAGAGATCAAATTTGTTGCATATTATTCCTACAATATTGCCTTGTCTCTTGTGGGATTGTTTTCTCATCATTTCCAAAACACCCTGAGATTTCTCAAAACCAAGTCAAGGTACACTTACCAACGTTACTACCTAGCTTGGTAATATTATGAAATTTTTGCTCATCATCACTCCTAGAGATTAAAAAACTTAGACTTATGACTAATTCAATCAAGCCCAAGAAATAAAAGTTACCAACAACTTGTGTATATTAAGAGAAGAAAGTCGCAAAATGAAAAATCAAGGATCATCAACCTACCCTAACTACAACCAAGGAAGAGACAAAGTATCCAGAGAAACTCGATAATGTAACTTAAAATGCCAAATTCATAAAGTTTGGAGCACATTTTCAGATCAACCACCGCTTTGTTTCCTTTCAAAGAGAGGACTAGTTGGCATATCACACATCATATCCTTTTAATTCTCATGAAATTGTCTTAGTGTCTCAACATCTTAGATCATTCCCTAGGTACATTTACATCATATCTATAGATAGTCACACTTAGATCAACCCAAAATCATCCTTATAAAAATATCTAAGAATCCAAATCATCCAAAGAATCCACTTAGTGTCACGTCCCTCCTGATTTTCTTATATCCTTATAAAAAACCATCTTATATCCCTACCCTTTCAAATAAGCATTGTCTATGGTAGCTATTTCTTGTCTATTGCAGGCCTCATCATCTTGATCCAAAGATTGGCTTGCATTAACAAGGATCTTGTCTTCCAAAGATCACAAGTCTATCTAAGGTTGAAAAATCACACCATCTTGATCCAACAATAGGAAAAGAAACTCATTTTGACACTTAGTAATCTTTAAGTCTTTTAAGACATCGCAATCATCCCAAAACAACCACCATTCAGACATCCTTTAGGTTCAGCCTAGGTCTTGCTTTCATCCATCATATCCCCAACCTTTTAGTCTCATCCTAGAACTATATTTCACTCATCCCTTTGTTGCACCTTCATTTTCCATCTTAGGACTTGCATTTCATTCCTTCCAAGACATGATCAAAGAAGAGAAATGATATGGATCCTAATCTCACCACTAGCTCTTTTGATCCCAACAATGCCATAAGATCCACAACCACCTCAAGTCAAGAATATATGGGTGGATCCAAATGATTCTCCCTCCATCAATTTTATGGAATCATTTATGAGTCACCCTAGTCATGCATAGATGATTATTACGATCATAGCCCAAAATCATCTGGCCATCTTGGCTAACTATGTATAGGAGGGTACTCCCATTCCACCAAAACTTTAGCCCTTTAAACCCATAAACCTAGCCAATGCCTTCCACATTATTGTACAATAAATCCTTGATCCTAGTTGTCAAGTGATCCAAGTGGCCTCGTTTATCCCCTATATTTTTCAATCTAGCACCACCTTCCCCATAGTACAAAAAATGACACAATATGCTCCTTTTGCTATAATGGGACCACCACCTCCACCTATAACATCTCAAACCACCATGCAAGAATAGATCTCTACACAAGTGCTACCCCTACCTCCCACACAAAAATTACACACAAGCAGTATCTCCCTTGTTTATAACCCAAAGCTCCACGCCAATGCTACATTTTCAAGGAGCCATGCAAACATCACTATCCATCGCACAAAAAGCCATCGGTCAAGAACCTATTCCACATGTAACTTAGGTTGCCTCTACACAAGTGTCCCTCCCACCTTTCATCACCAATACAAAAGACTAGTAACATGCTTTTACAATAGGGATGCCATTTATGGAATCTCAAAACCAACAATCCATATTACAAAATCCCACCATCACTCTTGCTTTTCCAACTGTCTCCACTTCCCAAACCACCACATGAATGAGATCTTCTTGGGGCCTTACATAGGCGCAGATGCATGCTTTAGGGATACAAATATAATCACACAAACTCACAAGCAATTTTTCCATTTGTAGTACAACCCCCACCGTAACCTCCTCAAGTTGCATCTCTCCCCACATACACCAACTATCTATCCATTCCAGCAGCTATTTGTCAAAATTTTCCACCACCACAAAAAGAAATCTCCTCTCATTTCACTAGCTATCTCACACAACCACCTCCTATCACTAGCATCCAGGGACCTGTTCTACCACTAAGCAATGTAGGAATGCATCCTCCCCACATCAGCCAAACACAAAGCCAAGTACACCAACAATCCATGCTATTTCACCAACCTCCTCCAAAAAAACATTACTTCCCTATGCAACAACAACATCCCCTTATTCACTAGAAGAACAGACAATGCCTTACCCCACACAGTAGTATGTTTCCGCACTCCAGTAGTAATATCTTCCCCAACATCCATCACAAAATCTACTCCAAATTGCCTACATAATAGGGCAATACCCTTTCCAAATCCCTCAGTATCCACCCTAGAACCATCCATATTCACATGCACCCACCAAGCCCATGCTAATGGGAGTACCCACTCCAACACATGATAACTCAGAGTGGGAGGAGATAAAGAAGCCTCTAAAGGAGCTTAGGACCAGTACAGAAAGATGGACCTTAAAGTTTGAAGAGGTTTGTCCTTATCCCTTTGAAATGTCCATCACAATAGTCCTCTTTTCTAAACACTTTGAAATGCCCAAGTTTGACAAATATCAGAGGAAGGGAGATTTAGTATCCATGTCAAATAATTTTACATGGTCTTCTAAGAGGTTGTTTACATCAACAATTTCCTCAAGCATCTCTTTCCCAAAATCCTAGGGGGAACCACTATTGAGTGGTTCTATAAGATACCCTATGGATCCATATCAACCCTTGCAAAATTGTATAAAAAATTCATAGCACAATACGCAGACAAGATTGAAAATTAGATGTCATTTTTTGACCTATGAAATTCAAAACAAAAGGGAGGTGAGAGCCTAGTTGACTATCTACAAAGAAGGAAAAACATCACAATGAGGTTGTCATACCAACCACAAAAGAAACATCTCACAAATATCTTCATTGATCATCTACAGCTAAAGTTATCCCACTTCATGTGTATGAATTGTATACAAACCTATCAAGATATTAAGAGAAAAGGAATGGATATTGAAAAAGGCCTCTTGGATGATGGTATCATTAGGTATAACAAGAAAAACCAACAAGACCAACCCAAAAATTATTAACTGTGATATTGGAATAAGAACAAGAATGTGGTCATAGATGGGGCCACTGACACCAAGCATGTTCAAGTTGTTGTAGTTGGTCCTAACCCACCTACACATATATGTCAAAAATAAAAATATTCCTACCAACAACCCATGAAACATTACTAAAACCAAGAAAATCAAGCCAATGTCATACCAATCACCCAAGGTTAGAATAATTTTCACATCTAAAATAATTAGAAGCACACATTCACCCCCCTCCGTGAACCTTTGGACATGATCTTCTATCAAATGGACATTGCCAACTTGACCATTTACTCGTAAACCTAACCATTTGATGAATCAACCCCCATGATAGTATGGTACAAGGATGATGAGTGTTGTGATTATCACCATGTCAAGGGACATGCCACCATGAAATTCATGAAGCTAAAGCATTATGTCCAAAGCATTATGTCCATGATCTCATCAACAAAAAAGAAATCACAGTCGATGCACCTACCCAAGAGTCACCCAACACCAACCTCCAAATATATCAAAATGTGTTCCCTCAACACAACACTAGAAAAAATTGTAGTCAATACCAACCCACCATCCTAGAATCAAGGAAAAGGAAAGCAAGGTGACCATGTTGATGAAAAAAACTATACTACTACCCATATCAATTACGACAAGTTTATTATTTGTATCTCCTAGGTTGAACCCACTATAAATGTTATATATGTCAAAGGTATAGAAAGTATGTATCCAATCACCACCCATAAGGGTAGAATCTCTTTTTTTGATGCCAACATGATTCCCACATCCAATGCATAGTATAACCTCATAGAAAACCTTGGGAATACCCCTACTCAAATATCCATCCTAGACCTTCTTTGCACCTCAATCATTCACCAAGAAATTCTTAATAAATCCCTTGAAGAGGAATGTATCCCCATTGATATTAAAACCATCTAGTTTGAGAAACTCATGGGATATCTATCTACATCTTGCAACCTCACCTGCAAACCATTCTACATGCCATCTATTGTAGCTGATCACAATCTCCCTCTCCACATCACCATTATGGTAAATGACTTTGTTTTCAAATGGATCATGATAGATAATGGATTGACCCTTAAATTATGTACATTGAAATTCATCTAGCAAGTGGGATATATGGAGGCTAATATATCACATTAGGTCATCACCATCAAGGCCTATGATAACTTGGAGCATACCTCAAAAGCTACCATTTTATTGTCTATCAAGCTAGGCCCAAAAATTCAAGAAACTATCAACCATGTTATTGATCTTGATCTCCCCTACAACATCCTCCTTAGCTGACCCTAAATTCATTCCATTAAGATCATCGCATCCACCTACCATCAATGCATTAAATTTTTATAGCAAGGCACTAAAGTCACCATCCACTTTGATCTCCAACCCTTCACATACTTCAATGCATTGGAAGTGTAATTTCCCCATGACACTTATTGTCCTAGAATCGATATTGGAACTTCAATTTATAGCTCATCCCAATCCCACTACGATCTAGAGATGATCTTATCCTCCATGCTTTCCACTATCAAGTTCAACAATGGGGGCTACAATGAATACAATTTGACTGATGTCTTCATAGTAAGGGCCCTACCACTTGATCTACATACCCAAGGGTTCCCATGTCACTAAAGAACACCTCAAACAAATCCCAAAGTAAAGAAAATGCGGTCATCCACATTCATCTCACATGGTATTATGAATGATCAAGAGATGGACCCTGTTATCAAAAGATGGTTGTATAAAGATCCCCCACCTCCTAACACCGAGCTCCTTAGGTACTTCAAAGAAAATACCCTACATCACACAAATGGGCTACAGAACAATGAAACTATCAAGCTTGTAATTTAGGACCTGAAGAAGGTGGTGTGAAAGACCCATTGGAAGCCTCACAAAATCCAATACATTGATGCCTTAGGTTTAACAACCCTTGAATTCATATAAAAGTCCCCAATACCACCACTGGGGGTACCAATTTGTCCAATGTTACCCTCCTAAATATCTAGGATGAAATCATGGAAATTGAAGACATCCTTGAAGAGGAAGTGAAGAAATATTATGATAATATATTTGATGATGAATGCTTCCTAGAAACATCTATCCTCTTCCAAATTTCCATCAACCTTATTGAACTCCCCCTCATCCATCCCAAACTCATAGACTAGGACCAACTAAATATTGCACACATCAATGAGAACCAAAGTGTGGAAGTTCTCCTAAGATTCATGGGAGCATCAAACCAAGAACAAGACTAGTGGCACAAATCACCATATGTATAAAAGCTAGACCCCAAGGAATAATTTGGAGAAGAGGAAGTCTTTAGCCACAAAATAAAAAATGAAAAATAAAAGAATGATTCTTTTTGTGAAAACCCCTCTAGGGCATGTGTTGACTCTAAAAAAGTAAAAATAAAGGGCATATCTTCTACTAAAAAACTCTATGAGGTGCTAGAAGATGAAGACTTGCATCTTCCTCCTATCCATGATTATACACTAGAATAGTCCTCCATACTCATATAAGAAACCAATCCTATCAACTTGGGAACTAAGGAATGTCCAAGAATAACATACATCGCAACATCCCTAACTAAAGGTGAAGAGATAGATTTCACAACACTTCTCCAAGAGGAAACCATAAATTTCACATGGTCATATGTTGGCATGCCTGAGTTGGATCCCATCCTACTCATTCATCACCTTGTAGTGGACCCAAGCATAAAACCAGTCAAGGAGCATCTTTGCAAGATGCATCCCAAGGTAGACCTATTAGTTAAAGAAGAACTAGAAAAAAAAAACCTACAAGAAAAAATCATCTGATCAATTGATTATTTGGATTCAATCTCTAACATGGTATTAATAACCAAGCCATTAGGGGAAATTGAGATTTGCACGGACTTCAGAAACCTTACTAAAGTATGCCCAAAAGATGATTTCCCCCACCAAACATAGATATGATCATTGATTTCATAGCTAGCCACAAGATATTGTTAGTCATGGACAAATTCTCAAGGTAAAATCAAATGTGCATAGTAGAAGAAGACCAACATAAAATCACATTTACAACACCATATGGGGCACCTTTTATTATATTATGATTCCATTTGGGTTAAAGAATGCAGGAACTACATATCAGAGGGAAATGATAGCCATATTCCATGATATGATACATAAGATATATGAAGAATATGTGGATGAAATTCTATCCAAATCAAAGACATAGTTGGAACACATTGATATTATTGAGCACGTGTTTGATCATCTACATCATTATGGCTTAAAAATAAACCCAAAGAAGTGTGTCTTTGGCGTAACATTGGTTAAGATATTGGGGTTTATTATATCATGACACGGTATCAAGATTGATCCCAAGGAAGTCAATGCCATAATAGACATGCCTCCTCCTCAAACACTTAAGTAGCTAAGGAGCCTATAAGGAAAATTGTAGTCCGTTCGTATAATCATATCAAAGTTCACTGACAAATGTCAACCATTCACACACTTGCTTCACAAGGATACCAACTTCAAGTGGGACCAAATATTTCAATGGATATTTCAAAAGATCAAATAATACTTGGAAAACTCACCCATTATTATAGTGCCAATGCTAGGATTCCCTCTCATCTTGTACATTTCAAAAATCACTATAGCACTGGGGGAACTATTGAAACAACTTGATGATAATGGAAAGGAAAGAGCCATCTACTACATTAGTTGTACACTTGTCAATTATGATTTTAACTATTCACCTATGGAGAAGGCATGTCTTACAGTGTTTTTTCTGCTCAAAAAATTTAGCATTACATGCTAAGCCACACTGTAAATCTCATTTCCAAGGTTTATCCACTTAAGTACCTACTCTCAAGAATAAAACTTATAGGCTGAATGGAAAAATTAGTTATGATCCTAAGTGAATTCAACATCCATTATATAGATAGAAAATAAATAAAGGAGTAGGTCATTGCAGATCATCTAGATGAGGCACCCCTGGTAGATGCATATCCATTAGTGATGGAGTTCCCTGATGAACATCTTTGCATGGTCAAAGAACAACCGACATGGAAGTTGTACCTTGATGGCTCTTACACATCTCGTGGATCAAGAGTGAGAATCCTCTTTGTCAATCCCCAAGGTGATTACATCCCTAAATTATTCAAATTAGGATTCCCCTACACTAATAACATTGTAGAATATGAGGCACTCATCTCAGGCCTCAAAACAACTATCAAATGGAATATCATAGAGTTGGAAGTGTTCAGATATTTGCAACTCATCATCAAGCAAGTCCTGGATGACTTCCAAACAAAGGAAAAAAAAATATTACCATACAAAGAGCTCATGGACAGATTGAAAGAAAAATTCATAAGCTTATAGTTCACACAAGTACCCAGGATAAACAATAAAGCTGCAAACACAATGGTAACTATTGGGTCTTTGCTGGAAAACCCTCAAGATTTTACATAGTATGCATTTTTAGTAGAGTAGCTACATACACCTGCTTACAAGAATGTTGATTTTGAAATGGTGTATTTTTTTGTTGGCCCCCAGTTCCCATGGTACCATGACATCCATACTTATCTAAAATATAGTATTATATCTCCTCACCTCACAAACACCCAGTGCCAAAACCTTATTTGCAGAGCTTCCCGCTACACTCTCGTAGCTAATGTTAATATGATTTAGAAAAATAGAGAGAGGGGGTGAATTAGTTGTTCTTAGGTCCAGATGTATAAAACAAACTTCAAAAACTTTTCCTTAAATCAGATCTAACAACCAAAACCAACTTGGTCATCATTGATTCAATAATAGAAACATATAACATTGCAGTCCACTACCCAGCTGTATCTAACTTGTAAAACACAGAAATGTCTAAACCAAAATATTCACACAAGCATTGACACTAGGATTTATAGTGGAAACCCAATCTAGGAAAAACCACTTTGTAACATGCTACTATTATTTTCACTCTTCTAAAGTGAGCTCAGTTAAAAGCCAACCCTGTCAAAGGTTACAATACACACTGTTAGGTGTGACCTGGTTAAAGGATTTCAATCACCCTGTTAAAAGTGAGCCTTGTTATAGGACTAACATACATTCCATTAGAATGCAACCTTGTTCAAAGGATTTAACATATAACTGTTAGGTCAACCTTTGTTAAAAGGATTTTGACTATTACAATGGTTAGAAAGTAGCAGCAGTATTGATCTAAACAACATACAACTCACTTTGCAAATATCAGATCCAATTTCATACAAAAATGTTGGTTTACTAACTTTGAAACTTTTCCATCTCCATCTCTGATCTACTCAGAACTTTTCTTCAAGTAATCACCACACTTCTCCTTCAGCCTTTTCTTCTTATATAGTCAATAACATCTACTGATCTTCCAGCATCCTCTATTCACCCATGCACACACATACCTAATGCTTAGGTTCCCTTAATACTTCCTCAATTAGGTTAACTCATCTTTTTCCTCTCAATCTCCTTCATAGATCTTAGGGTTATGTCAGATTCATTGAATCTACCCACTTTATGTTCTTCATCTCCTTTTCTAGAAACATCTCAAATCTCTTAAAGATTTACAATAAAACATTTTTCAGTGCATTAAATGCTTTCAAACAATCAATAAATAAAGTCAATGTATTTTACATAATACAATAATTCAACAATGTCGGCTCCAAATCTGAATTCTCTTCAAATATAAAAATATTGATGCTCGGTCAATATTGTGATCAACTACTCAGTCATTACTATAAATGTTTCCTCTGCTTAAACTATCTTCCTCGGCAATTAACTGATGTTCGGTTGACACTAGAATTTTGCTTGGCATACACTGACTCGATCGACACTAACATCACTCAGCTTAAACATGATTTCTCTATTTTTGCTCAGTCAAGCCTACTAGTTTAGTCTTCAATCTTACTAAGATAAATAATACATTTTCTCATCATTGTACAACATATTCAAGTACACTTTGTAGTATCAAGATAACTCAACCTTTCCTTAGGTGCTATTTTACCAACCTTGCCTATCCCCTTAGCAACACTCAAATAGATATAGTACTTTCCTAAGTAGCAATAGTCTTATCAGTTAAGATTTGACATCAATGACAACACAATAATTTCTTCAATTGTAGTATCCATCAACTAACACCCTATATCATTGTGTATATCATAACATCCTCACTCACTATTTAAATTCAATCGAGGTTGTTCTATCTTTACAAGATGTTCACGCTAGAATCTATGGTGGCCACACAAGTGGCATGGTCCTAGCAAAGCAATTGTTGAGAGAAGATAACTATTGGCCAACGATGGAATATGATGCAAGAAATTTTGTAAAGAAATTCTTACCATGTCAGCAATATGCTAATCTGATCCATGCTCCATCACAAGACTTTCATCTCATTGCACCACCTTGTCCCTTCTCATGTTGGGGCTTTGACCTCATTAGTAAGACAACTCCCCTTTCCTCAAATGAACATAAGTATATCATAACCACCACTGAATACTTCATGAAATGGGTTGAGGCAATTCTGCTCACCCTAACTAGTGGAAATCTAAGTTTCTCCTTTACCACATCATCTCCACTACAACATCCCTTCCACCATTTTCAAAAATCATAACACACATTTTCAAAACCATTATATGAAAGATCTATGAGCCAAATTCTGCATCCATCACCATTTCTCCAACTCATACTTTCCCCAAGGGAATGACCAAGCTGAGGAAGCCAAAAAAACCATTCTAAAGATCCATAAAAAGGTTTTTAATGATTCTAGTCATGACTGACACCTTTAAATCAATCTTTCCCTCTAGGCCTACCACACTTCATTTTTCACTCCCAAAGGAACCACCCCATACTCCCTAGTATATGGTGTCAATTCATCTTACCAATTGAGGTCATGCAAGCTTCATTGCATATTTCTATGAAAAATTATACCAATGATGAATATTATCGCATGGCACGCCTCACCCAACTAGACCTATTAGAATAAAAGAGGCAGTGAGTTTATGATCATCTAGTTGTATACCAGAACTGGATTAAAATAAGCTACAAAAAAAAGGTCCACCTAAGATAGTTCTAGGTGGGTGATATGGTCCTTAAAGAGAATTAGAAAGTGCAAGCAGATTGAGAGAAGAAGGGAAATTTTGAACCTACTTTGTTGGGTCCTTACATTGTCATAGCATGCTTTGGCTCATGAGCCTATCAGTTGTCTACACTTGAAGGAGAGCCCCTGAATGATCCCATCAATATAATCCATCTTAAGTGGATCTATGCTTGAACTATCCCCTATGTATTTGAAAAAATCCATAAAAAAGGTGTAAAATATCTTGAAAAAAAATCATTGTCCTAGTGAAAACTTGGTAAATAGGTGCTTTGATAATAGAAAAAACATTCAAAAATTACAAAAAAATAAATAAATGAAAAAATAAAGAGAAATAATCATCCAATGGTGAAAACTTGGCAATCAAGAACCTTGGGCATGTATGTTGGTGAGAACTTGGAAACATGCACCATAAATAGTGGACCGTATCATTATCTATCAAAATCCCACTCCACCACAAAATTCATCTCCACCCATCATTTCCCCACCTAAACTTATTTTACAAATCCCTATTTACTAAGGTGTTCCCATCATCGCATCAAAAAGATTGAATTACTATCCAGTATCCTAAGATTCTTGTACATACTAAGGCATGTCCTATCCTCAAACCCTAAGTTGTATTTTCATTTGGTGACCTCTCCTAATTCCTACGCTTTGTAAAATACCTGTTGTATATAGTATCCTATTTCTCTCTTTTACTATATTGGTGGGTCTCTTTAAGCATATCTTTGTTCATCACATAGAAGCATGGTCAATTGCATCACCCTCCCAAGTCTTGTGTCTCGACAAGTACCTTGGCAAGAAATTCTTAGTCATTGTGGTTGTCCCAATGAATTCTTTCACCATCAAGATCTAATTTGTAGCCAATCCCAACAAATAGGTCCTTGTAGGATGCATCCTTCCTCATGTCCGACCTAATCACACAATCTCTCAGTCAGTCGATCTCTCTTAGAAAAGGATGTTGTTTAGATTTATCACTTTTGTTCTATGGATTTATTCTTTGGTTCTTGTTTATTCTTTTGTGGTTTCTCATTGTTTCTCTCCTCAAAGTCACCACAATCCTTTATATCCTAGTGTGCTATGAATGAGGGAAATATAGGGTAAGGTATCTCTATCTTTTTATTTCTTCTTGTGAGTCAGTCAAATGTGACCCTTGCATCATGTAATTCCCTAGGATCCCATGGTGCACTTAGAAAATGTCCTTTTTTTGTGGGTTCTCTGGCATCATTTCCACCATGGCTCTTCTTGGGTCCATGTGTGATGTTGGGGAAGCCCTTGTAACATTGGTGACAAGGCCTTAATTTCCTAGTAACCTTGGCATGTCTCTAAATGTTTCTATATCAAAATTGTTTCTCAAACCACATCATGGTATTCTATCCCAGAATGTCCTACACTCAAGCTTCAAGAAAAATACCTGTATCAAATTCCTAGCTCAAATCCCATCATGAATCCATAAATCATCCTAAAAATCCATGAAGTATCCAAAACCCTAGCTCAAATTCTAATTGATCTAAATCATTGTCTATGTACCTATCTCCATAATCCATCCTCTCCCAACAAACAACCCCTTATCCTGATGCAAGCATGAAACACGCTGATTCCATTCTGACCCCTAACCTATGGAGTTTGATTGTGCAGATCACCCCCTATCCAACTTTGCCTCTCACATAGAGGGTTTAGTCAGGCCGTGATATGTTGCATATACCATCTCTTCTACCTCCACATTCATTTTCTTATTCCATCTCATGTGCATTCGCATTTTAGGTTGCATTTAGTTGCATTATTAGTCATGTTTAAGTTGTATTTATTACACATCATTTAAATTTTATCCATTGTAGTTAAATCATTTAAATTGCATCAATTGTAGTTAAATCATTTCTTTACTTCTATTTTTCACATTGTTAAATCATTTAATCACACCAATTGTTAAAACATCTAATCACATTCATTTTAAATCTTGCATTGTTAACTTAACTCATTTATGTTCATTTTAAATATTGCATTGTTAAATCCTTAAGGTTCATTTTAAATCTTGCATTGTTAACTCATTTAGGTTCATTTTAAATCTTGCATTGTTAACTCATATAGGTTCATTTTAAATCTTGCATTGTTAACTCATTTAGGTTCATTTAAATCTTTCATTGTTAACTTATTTAGGTTCCTTTTTCAATCTTGAATTGTTTAATCATTTAGAATCATTTAAATCTTGCATTGTTAATCATTCAGGTTCATTTTAAATCTTGCATTTTTAATCATTTAGGTTCATTTTAAATATTGCATTGTTAAATCATTTAGATTCATTTCAATCTTGCATTTTTAAATCATTTAGATTCATTTTAATCTCATTTAAATCATTTAGGTTCATCTTATCTTTCATTGTTATATCATTTTGTTACATTAATTTGATTCAAAATCATTTAAATTACATTTATTAACTTGCATTGTTAAAACATGGTAAAATAAATCATACATCCATACATAAGTAGACGTCATAAACATCATAAATATAAACTACATCCATCACATGCATAAACATCATAAACCATATCCACCTCATGTCCATAAAAGTGTCAGTAATCACACACATAAAATATATAAAATCATACATAAGCACGTCACATCTTACATCACAAATGTGTCAGTCATATCTCATAATCATAATCATCACATCTTGCATCACATGTCACTATATCATAAATCATACATTTGCATAAAAAATGGGACCATAATACAACACATCCCCCCAACTCAACATCATATGTATCTCACAAATAATAAATGAATGTCCCATCACCCATAATAAATGAAGAATCAACCAATGTTTTGAGTGTCCCATGAGTGCCCATCAAATGGATAAATATACAATATCTAGGACAATGTCGTAAAAAAATAATATACATATACATCAAAACTATTGTAGCATATCACTACCTATCTGCCTCTCTTGAGGGAGGCTTCATATCAATATCCAAAGGTGGTGTGACCTATGGTGGACTCTGTGACATTGACATCTCTACTATGCTGATTAATATTGCACCCTATACCTATGAAGGCCCATGTGCTATTCCTATCACCTCCCAATCTCCACCATCAACCCCCATGCCTACCCCTAACTCCTCTGCCTCTGCCATCTATACTAAACCATTGGACAACCATTTTTCCTTTGTAAATGAATGTTTCAATGGCTCTCCCAACCTGTCCTCTAAGATGGCCCAACCCCAAAACTATTGCCACTTGTCCTCCTACTACTCCCATCCCCCACCCTAGTACATGTGCTTGTGGCCCCTGATTGGTTAGCCTTCCTATAGTTCTCTCTCCTATCTAGTGGTACGATGACATGATACATTGTCCTATACCATTCCACTTACTCTTGGAGGTCTTTCAAGTCCCTCTATACTCTCACCATCTCCTACAATCCTCTAGACACACTCCCTCCCCCTCCCTCATGTGCTATGGCTAACTGTCACAATGCTAGACCCCTCTCCCCCTGCAACCTATCTCTCTCAAACTGTAGCCCATCTCTCCCCCCCTACAGCTTGTCTCAATCCAACTACAACCCATCCCTCTCCCTTTAAATCCTTTCTCTCTCATCAATAGTCTCCATCCCATCCTACAATACCTAAGCCTGGTGAGCAATCATAGAGTCTTGATGTCCCTGTATGTCTCACAATATCTAGCTGGTCATATCATGGGAAACCTATAGAGATGCAAGTTGGACATATAGGTCCCATCCTCCTATCCCTACCGATGGTCCAACCCCTAGGGCTTCTAATTTTAGTTCTACTAGAAGTGGGCCTAGTGATACCTATGCTCCCCCTCCTCCTCCATCCCCTCCCATGTCTCCTCCTCCATTTCCTCCTCTGTCTCTTCCATATCCTCCTCCTTCATCTCCTCCTCCATCCCTCCTACTTTCTCTCCTTGAGTCCAACCTCCCTCCTCTCCTACCTCTAGGTGCTACTACAGTTATCTGCCCCCTCCCCCTAGCCACCTATGTTTTTGCAATGCTCACCCTCTCTGGCTATAGTGGTAAACCTACCCTCACCATCCTCCATGACCTCCTAAACCATGCATGGTACTCCATAGTACTCCACCCATCTCCTATCCCCCCCACCCAATCCCACTAGATGGCCTATATGGCTTGCCATGCTGCTACCAAGCCCTATCTATCTATGGAGCCCCCAAACTCTGATTGCCTCTCCGAAGTGGTATGTTGGTACCAGTGCTCAACATATGGTAGGCCCTATGTATAACCATACTATTTGGCCACCCAATTTTTTATGTACTACTCCACTATATAATCTCATCATCCTATTAGGTATGTGAGTGTCATCGCATATGGTAAATGCATCTGATCCTCTGGCTAGGCTGCCAGCCTCATATACGACCTCTAGGTGATAATGTCTCAGATACCATCTAGAGTCTCTTCACAATAATATATATCATCTACATCATGGTATGTGAGAGGGTTTCCCCAACTATACACCATAGGTTGATCAACCTATATGTCCCTCCTGCCCACCGGTCTCATTACAATAATGTGCTCCCACCCCAAAACCTATAATAAAGTGGCAAAGCCTATGTTTCACCCCTATGTCTCCCTTCCATGGTATCTGATCTGGTGGAGATCTGTGTATAGCTCAGCTAGCATGAGCATCCCCCATACCATAGGTACTATAACATCCACTATCTACATGATCACCAAGATGAGTGCTAGTGTCACACTTGTTCCTCTTGTGTCAGGGGAAATGTACCTTGAAACTATCCCACACACATATAAATAGACTTGGTGCACTGGAGGAACCCCCATTAAGTTTCCCACCAGAGATAAATGTCTGTGTCAAAGAATCTCTACCACTCTAGGCCGCACCAGTGTAGTCACCACCTACTACTGGGTCATTCCACCTGTGATCACCTCTATACCCCAAATGGATAGGTGGAAAATCTTGTTTACATCCTCAAGTGTGACAGTCATCTCTCCTGTCGGGAGATGGAAGGTGGTCATCTCAGAATGCCACCGCTCATAAAGTGCAGTCACCATGGCCATATAAGACTACCTTGGGGGCATCTATGTTAGATAACCTAGCCCTATCAGATCCACCCACACCTAATCTACCAGTTTGAACCTCTTTGTAACCCATAGTACTTCGGTCTATCTCTTCCAACTAGTCAGTTGGTCCATGGACCACTGCACCAATCCAAGTTAGCTACATTAGCTTTCCTTCCTACCAAATTCTAACCATTCTAGCCCCACTTTTCTCCCCCAGCCATGTCCCCTCCTATTTCTGATCTAAACCCTTCATTCATGATCTTGCAACAACCTAGTTCTCATGATCCCATGGGTGTGGGATCATGAATCTTATTTCTAGTTATATGACCACAAGAACACTTTCCCATGATATATTTTCCAACCCCCTGTGATCCCTTATAGAATCATAGTTTTTTCCTTTCCCCCATCATTTTTGTCTGGGATCTTGATCCCTCAAAAAATCCCTCTTCTCCTTCCTGACCACCCTATCCTACCAAATTCTTGTGGGATCATGATCCTGCCAGACTTGAGGTTGATTTCGGCGATCCCGAGACTACGGGATCATGAACTTGCAATATAAAATTTAAAATAGAGAAAAAACTAGAAAGGAAAAATGTGGGTTTTTTATCCTACCTATCTATCAGGCATCTGGTGCTACCAAACACTCCTCATAATGTCAGCTTTGTGCCTTGGTCTACCTCCTCTCACCATCTCCATATGCAATATCAGATATCAAAAATCAATATCTCAAGAAGCTCAAATATGCACAAATACCCTCTTTCTGGCCCTCTTGGCCCTTATTAAGGGCTTCTCATGAGTCATATTTCCTTCTCATAGCCCCCCATCCTCCCCACTCTTCCCATTTTCCCTCTAAACCTCATTTTCTTACCTATTTACCCATATGTTCACTCCTTTCCCTTTTCTAGATAGTTGTGCAAAACCATTTCTTCCTTTTGAGATGCCACATGGGCACCTTTTCCTTTTCCTATTTCCCTCTCAAGGGGGCATCACCCATCCTAAAACCTTTCTACCTACATTCTGGGTCAACCTCATTACCTTGTAAATTTTTCACCTAGTTTATTATTTTAAATATCTTCAAAATAATTTTATTTTAACACTATGTCAAAGAGGGACAAAATGTAGACACCTAAATTTGATTAAAAAATTAAGTAATCTTATTTAGCTCTCTCCTAGGACACTGAATATTAATTATTTAATTGATTTATGTCATCCGCTAGTTAATTAATTAAATTAATTACCTATATTTCAATTATTTATCTAAATGACAACCCATGGTCTGATAATTAATTACAACCCCCTTCCTCTATTAATTTAAATGAAGGTATTCATCTATTTAAATTAATTCAGAAATCCCCTTTTCCTCCTATTTTGGAATTAAATAAAGCATTTAATCCAATCTAAACACGTGGCTCCTAACTTTAACCCCTATCCTAAGAAATCCCAACTACCTAACCTTGAGTTCCAACTCAACCCAACCCATTCACACATGCTAACCCTTTCTTAAGTATCTAATGACGCATGATTAGATAATCCAATCCTTCAATCATTCTCTCTCCTCTCATCACATCCTCCTAATTCTCCCACTTGCCCCCTAATCCAAGCCTAATCACCCACTAATTTTTTAGATAATCATAATCCATGGATTGAGAAATCCTAACCCAACCCAAGTCAACTCTCATGTCACATCCTCACATCCCCCAAATCTCTCACCTCATGTCAACCTTAAATTCTCTTATGCATCCCTTACACACTTCATCTTCTTCCTACATTTTTTCCCCCTTTACATCTACTAAAATGGTCAGATTCACTCATACTTCCAAACCTCTCTCCTTGCGACACTTGTCATAATGAGATGTTGGATTCAGGTGTGGAAAGGTAAGTACTGATAGGGGAGGGGTGAATCAATACTTCAAATCACTTGTAAACCTTTTTGATCTTTCATCATATTCATTTACTGATTACTTAACCTTTTCATGTATCATATGAAAATAAATAAACATAAGATAAATATCACATAACACAATAATTTTGGTATTGCTAAAATATTTATTAGAGGAAAAAAATTACGGTGGGGATGACACCCACAACTATTCAGTACTGCAAGAATAAATTTTCTCGGTTAGAGCTACAATGCTTAGCTATTTCTAATAGCTTACCCTGTTAAAGGGATTAACCCTGTTAAGAGTTCTAAGACTGCTCAATCTACTTTGCTAAAAGATTTCACAACTCTAATCTAAGAATTATACCTGGTTAAAGGATTTATACATAAAATCTGTTAAGATTGACTCAGTTAAGAGACTTATACAATTTTGATTACTACTTAATTAGAAACAACAAAATGTGTATCAACAAATACTTATCAGACTCTATATGATCATCAATCCATTATCTCATACTATGTATCCATCATACTAACCAATTCAATACTTGGTAGCTTCTCTATTTATTCACCTTCTAGTTTGATCTGCAATCTCCAAATTCTCTTCACATGTGCATATGCTACCACACTAATCTTTTCACTTTGATCTTCTTATATACAACTTCTTGTATTGGTGCTAGAACTTCTTGAATCTTCATCTTCAATCAGTACTAGCATTGGGTACACTTCCAATTCATATTCCATCCTTAATTATCATTGGTTGAACTCACCTTGTAATCATGTGTAATCATTTGATTTCAATCTCCAATATTCTATTATTTGATCTCCTCAAGATTTGTAAACCATTTTCTAATCAGTGTCTAGGTTCAATGTACTTTGATTTCATCTGGTGTTGGCCTCCTCTTCTCAGTAATATATTTTCTCTATGTTGGTAACTAGGTTCTCTTCTCATTCCTTAGTGCTCGGTTAAAGCTTGCTTGGTGTCTATACTAGCTTTCTTTTTACTAATATTCCTTGTTATCTAATTCCTTTTACCAACTTCTTTCTCTTCTTTACTGATTCATCTTTTCTATCTTACCATATGACTCTGAAAAACATAATGACCTTCATATAACTAATGACAACAAAATTATTCTTAGGAATATCAATCTCCCCCTTTGGCATTATTTTGGTATGTTTGATAAAAACCTTCAAAATCTTCAAAGTCATATATCAAAATGTTGTCCTGGCCTATAGCTCTTCTTCCTTGGTAAAACTTATTACTCCCCCTGAAGTAATAATTTTGGTAAATCTCCATTGTATATAGTTATTCATCATATTATGTACTCCCCTTTATACTAATTTTTTTTTTATATGTGTATTCCCCATTTTACTTATACTTTCATATTCCCCCTTTATATCTATATTCCCCCCTTTTTAACAAAAAGACCAAAACATTTACTTCCTATCTGTCTTGGGGATCTTGTCAAAAATACCTTTATATTTGTCATGTGCATCCTTCAATGATGCCTTGTAGGTATCCTATGGTGTTTTCATCACTATAATCTATTCATTGATATTAGTTGTTAGACTCACCATGTTGTCCATGGCACTGACTTTCGATGTATTCACTAGATCTTTTGCCTTTTGTATCTGTCTCTACATTGATTCAATATTTGGGAGCAAAATAGTTTAGACCTCTAAGAGTTCCATCCTTATTTAGTTCTCCTCCTTCCTTAGTTCAAATTGGACTCCCATTAGATTATTGACCTTCTCATAGTATTTTGTGATTGTTTTGGGCTTGGTGGAAATCTTTGATAATAGCTCGGTAAGCTCTTTTTCCACATTTACATCTTTATTCTTAATCTCTTTTATAAAGTTGGAAAATAAATAAATATTCTGAAATATAGAAAGAATGGACTTTAACTCTTCTTCTAATGCATTGATTAACTTGGAGAGAGTTACCTTATCCAATGCTACTGATTTAAGAACTTCTTCAATCACCTTAGTCTTTATTTCTTTCTTGTGTACCTTCATGAGATATAAAGTGGTGTCAATTTTCGGCTGATGGATTTGACTTACAATTTCTTTCAACTAACTATAAATGTCTGCCTTCTCATTTATTGTAGTCTCGGAAACAATCTCATTCATAATGCTCTTTATTTTTTTCTAATACATTGGTTTTTTTTTGGCTATTATCTTATCTTGTGCATCTTTTCTTTTCAACAAATTACCAAACTCTAAAATCTCTTTAGGGCTTATAGTAGTATAGTCAACCTTCGGTATGACTATAACTTCATTAATATTTAAATCTTTTTTAGTTTTTCTTTTCTTGGATTTTCTCTTGGAACTAGATGCCATCTTTGCATCAAATTGGGTTGAAGTTACTTCTATTTTATCTTCCTTCTCCTTTTTCTTTTCTTCTTGTTTATTCTCCTCTTTCTTCTCTTCTTTCTTTTTCTTTCTCTTGTTCAAGTTCCTGTTGTCTTGTATTCTTGGTGGGTTTTACCAACTCTATATTTTGACCTTGATTAGTTGTCTCTATTTCTGTGGTATTCTCTTAAGTTTCTTTTGGTTCATTTTCTTTGGATGGCTTTCTAGGAGCATCAACAATAGTGGGTTCTCCACTTGTGATCTCTAAGATGACCGCTTCTATGTTAGGAAAATCCATAACTTGTAGAATAACTGGCTCATATGTCAACAATATTACAATAGATGAGTCATCAATGTCCATATCTATTGACTCTAAGGCCTTGGTAGCCATGATATCCTCATCTTCTTTCACTATGTCATCAAGGTCTTTCTCAGTAATATCTTCTTTTATGACCTCTTCTTGAGTAGTTATCAATCCAACTGGCTTGGATTTTTCTTCTTCAACAGTTATACCTCAGATTGTTGGTTTCTCAATTGAAAAAATCTTTCTCCAAAGATCATCAGTATCCTTTTTCACTTATTCTAATTGATTGAACATTATGCTTAGTGCTCCCCCTTTCACCAAAAAAATTTCTGAGTATTCATTAAGTGTATCCTTGATTCCTCTCTTTGTGACGTCTGGAAATGTGATTTCTAGAGATCTCTCTCTCATCTTATTTTTAGAAGAAATAGCATATTTCCATTTGGTATCAATTCTTTTGTACATTTATCCTTCTAGATATTGTACCACTTCAATTGGTATTATCCTAAATTTGTACAGTGCGGTAATAATTGTTTCTTCTATTTTATTATTTTCTTCTTCATTCCTTTTGTCATATTTTAGTTATTTCATTACATTTAGTCCACCATACTTTTCAAGTGTCTTAAGAAGATCATCAAGAATCTTTAATTTCTTACCTAGTACAACTTTGAATTTTGAAAACTCATCCGACTCAGTGTCACTTTCCTTTGCCAACTTTAATTTTATTCTTGGCCTCCCAGTGACCTTATTTTCTTTGACATATGTCCTCGTCTTTACTAGTTTTACATAAAATTTCTTCTTTCCTCTTGGTGTGGAGGTAGACCAAGTAGATGGCCTTACACTAACGGGACTAGGGGTTTCTTTCTTGATTCTTATTTTCTTCCCCTTTATTATTGTAGGCTCAGCAATATCTTCCTCAGCTTCATCAACATCAACAATACCTAGTTTCTCAGTTAAATCATTAATAATTTTAGCTATCTTCCTTATGGCCTTCGGTATCTATATGATGGTTCTAATTTTCTCCTTCACCTCTTCATAGGTGCCATACCGAGTTGCAGTTTTATATTTTGGCTTATCCAAAAGTCCTTTTATTTGTATTGTGGCTACATCAATATTCATTTTGTAACACATAGTGGGTAACCACTCTGTTCTAGGCTCTATTACCCTTATTATGTGTTTGTACTTCCCTTTGATCTTCAACTTGTAGATTTATACTTTGATGGATAACTTTAATATAACTTTGACTCTATCACCACTCCAAAGTCTACAAGGAAGAGGGCTAATTAACAAGGATCAAGAATGAGATCCTTCTACACTTTGAGCCTTAATGCTCAGGCGGGTGTACCCTTGACTCACTTCTCCAAAGGAGTCTCAAAATAGTATAAAACTATATCCCTTTACTACTTGATTGAAAGATTTTATCATTTAAATGTGTGTGTGATTGATGATGACGGATTACCTCCAGAGAATGGACCAGTGCCTTAACTAGGGCATAGTGTCACTCACCAACATATATCAACTAAACCCTAACTTAAATGCATTTGAATTCAAGATAAGTGCTTTGCCTATTATCCCTCTCACTCACACATCAGGACATCAAATCCTTATCTACCAATGAACTCACTGAAACTACCTGAAAGACTTTAATCCTAACTTTGTTAGGAACTCAAAGATAATCTCAAAATACTCTTTGTTTACTATATGATAACCCACTTTATGAAATTAACATGTATGAGCTCAAGAACAAAATAAGAAGACATACACAAACATGAGATTGGAATCCAAAAGTATTCACATTAAAATTTTTAGAATCAATACATTATCAAACAACAAAATGCCATAGAAATAGACCCAAAATCCAGGCTCTCCTTGCTCAGTGAATTAATATCAACAATCAGGGACCAAAAAGAAAGTTTTGGAACCCTCACCAAATAAAAAATGCTACCACTTATACCCCTAGTCACCTTGGAATCCTCAAAGAGGATGCATCAAGCTTCAGGTGACTAGGGTTAGGGTTTCAACCACCCAACCCACTAAAAATAGTCTAGAATTTAATGCAAGGAAGGAAAACCAAGCAACCTCAAGAAAATAGATCCAAAATTTATCTTCAATTATGATAGCTTTCCTCTGATTGTACCAAAGATCAAAAATCTACCATGTTCACCAGTCTACTCACCTATCTGAAACATGCCTTGAGCCATTCTTCTCATTCCATGCATGGTACAAATCTCTACAATCAATCATCACACCCTGGACCACACCGTGACAGCAAACAAATCATCTCTTACCAGCTCTAGTCACTTCTACATTCAATTTTGGTCCTTTTGGTTGTAGGAAACCCTCAAAAATTTGAATTTGAAATCAAACAGTCATTTCCTTGGTGCCAAAAGCAAATCGGTGGTCCATATTTGAATCTTGATCAGCTTTAAGTCCTAACCGTTAGATCTCTTTTATTCATGGTCTTTATGATCTTTAACCCAACTGCTACCCTCAGGTTTACTCCTAGCGACTACGCAACAATACTTTTTCCTATTCGCAGAATGAAAACCTTAAGCCATCCTTAACTCCGTGACCTGGCGACCAAAGGAAAACATTTAACCTCAGTCCCTTATTTAGAAAACTGGCGAATGAAGGCTAGTGCCTATTTGCTGAATGTTTCATCTCTCCGCCAATTCATTTAGTTATTATGTGAATGCTTGTTTGCTAGATCGCCAGTCAATTTAGAGCATCACCAATTTATTGTGCGAATGAGCGAGGCCTTTGAAATTTTGTCGGTCTACTAAACACCTTATCAGAACTGCTAAGACCTTAGACCAAAACTCAGGCCCACCTTCAATGAAATCAATGGCTGTCTTAAGTTCACATGGGACATAAAGATTCTATTAGAACTTAAGATAGCCATCATATCAACCTTTTTACCTCTACTCTACAGATCCTCTGACAGGAAATGAAATCAACAGTTGGCACAAGATCTGAAGCCTCTGACACATCTCATAAGAACTTACACCCATTATTGATTTACTAACAATGTCAGGACCCTCTTATGCATCTGGAAACTAGGTCCCATTGACAACTACCAATGTATTAATACATGGACCAATCATATACCACCAACTATGCTTACATGTTACCTTGGACCCACTGACAACCTTTACATTAGATTCCAAATCGGTGGCTATCACATGATCACGAAGGGGAAGAATATTCCTTTCGATCATGCGATAACCACCAGATCTTCAGTCGACTGACTAATTGACCCCGCCCTGCCATATCATCTTTTCTTTCAGCCAATAAAATGTCACCACTTGTGCTTATGTGGCAATGGTCCCGCCTGCATTGAAAAGTTACGTCATGAAAATGAATCAACGATCATCGCAAAAGAGCAAGCCTCTGACAAATTCTTTGCACTTTAACGACAACTGTTGGATTGAAAAGCTGTCAGAGAGGCTAGGCCTGGGAAAAATCAAGCCAAAACATAGGAAATATTAAGGCACTGACTTAGGAAAAATTAAAGCACCATCGGGCTCCAAACTTAGGAAAAATTAACCTGGGAGACCTTGGTAAATCGGCAAATATTAAAAAGGATCCAAAAACCTTTAGTCGCAAGATCGCATGACATGAAAAAGGTCCACACGATCATGCAAAAAAGGGGGCAATAATTTATCATATGCATTTTAGAGGTTTTTAAGTGGCCCAAAAAAGTAACATAAAATTAGAACAAGGCTAGGGCGTACAAAGGGTTTTTCAAAGTAACGACTAGTTTTTGAATTTTTACCAAGGGCTTATGCTAGAGACCTAAAAACAACTGCAAAGACCAGAAGAAAAGGGCTAGAGTGATGGAATTTTTTTCATGTGCTAACAATGTCTTTGTCTGGGGATGTATGCCTCCTGTAGGCATAGCAAGGACTTAGAATCACTGGTTAAAGCAGACCATCCCACTGGAAAAACTGACAACAGAGAGCAACAGAACCAAAACCCTACAGACCAGGACAAAACAAGATAGGGGCAAGCAACTTATTTAAAAAATTTACAACATATACAGACCTAACTACTATTCATGGAAAAAGAATACCTTCAATTGAAGTATTTCTTCAAGAATTGTCCATGACCTGGCAATTTTTGAACTTCACCATTTAACTCTTTCACAATGTATGAATCCTGGCCCCATTTCTCATGAATTTGATATGGCCCTAGCCAAATGAGATCAAACTTTCCATGTTTTCCCTTATCCTCCAGTCTGGCATTTCAAATTAACACCAAATTACCAGGCACAAACCTTCTGTCAATAGCCTTCTTGTCATACAAATTCTTAACCTGCAACTACAATTTGGCATTCCTTGCAACTGATTCTCTTCTAGTCTCATCCAACCTAATGAGGTCCTCAATTCTCAACTGCATCTCACCATCTATGTCATCATCATATAATTGCACAAATTTTTACATTTCCAATAGATTATTTTGAGGCATTCTTGCATGTATTCCATATACTAGGTCAAATGGTGCACAACTAATTGCCTTCTTCACAGTCACCCTATCAGCCCATAGAGCTAATGGTAGTTTTGAATTCCATGCCCTCTTATTCTTTTCAAGAATCCTCTTGAGGATCTTAATCAAACTCTTATTAGTAGATTCTGCCTGACCATTTCCTTGTGGATGATAAGGTGAGGAATTAGAAATCTAAATTCCTAAACCTTTGCAAAAGTTCTTATATTCAGCAGACCTAAAGCACATGGCATTGTCACTTACTATCATCTTAGGGCACCCAAACCTCGTGACAATACTATTCAATAAAAAATTAGTTACCACCTTGTTGGTTGCATTTCTTGTAGGTATAGCCTCTACCCACTTAGTAAAGTAATCAGTGGAAACTAAGATCCATGAGTGTCCTCCACTTGACTTGTTTGGTATCTCCCCTATGAAATCAATTCCCCATTGTTGGAAAGGAGCTTTTACTTTTACTGGTCTTAAGGGCATATTGCCTAAAAACTTAAGCTTACCAGAGAACCTTTGACAAGCATCACATCTCCTTACCAACTGTTCTGCATCCTTGAAGATTGTGGGCCACTAGAATCCTACTCTCAAGATTTTATGAGCAGTTTTTTTACCCATATAATGCCCACCACAAACTCCCTCATTCATTTCTTTCAACAAATTGTTAGCTTGATCTTCATCAACACATTTCAAAAGTATGCAATCTAAATTCTTTCTATACAATTTACATTTCACAATCACATACTTAATGGCCCGTAATTTTAATGTCCTCTTCTGATTATCATTCATGCATGTTAGACATTTCATATTTCTTAAGTAATAGATGATATCTTGATACCAAACACAATCATCCATATCACATGTATAATCAATTTTAGAATGATTTATCTAATTTGCATCAAGATTGGATTGAGCCATCAGTTTTTCCAATCCTTGTCCTCTAACCAATTTGGTAATCTAGACATCAATGTTAAATTCTTGGATCCTATTGATCCATCTACATCTTCTTCCGGACACCTCTTGCTATGAAAAGATATCCTTCATAGCTACACTTGGCACAAAAGCAATCACAACAGCTCCCATCAAATAACATCTAAAAGCCTTGACTACCTTCACAAGTGCATATGCTTGTTTATCATTTATGTCATACTTGAATTCAGCAGCCTGCAAAGATTTACTGAAGAATGCAATAGGCTGCTCAAAACCATCATTATTATTTTGTAACAAAACTACAACAATAGTGTGAAAAGATGCAAAGGAAAAGATGTGCATTGGGACATTATAATCAAGTGCCTTAAGCACTGGTGCATCTTTGATAGCCTGCTCGATATTCTTGAAAGCCTCATCAGGCTCACCCTCCCGATTGATTGCAGATCCTTTCTTCAACATCTTAGAAATAGGTCTAGTAACCTCTGCAAAATTTGTTACAAATCTCCCTAAGAAATTAACCTGACCAAAGAAGGACTGAATTCCTTTAACATTATGTGGCCTCTAAATCTTATCAATAGTTGTTACCCTCTCAGGGTCAATTCTCACTCCTTGCTTCCCAACCAAGTGGCCAAGCAACTTACCTTCAATGACACCAAATGCACATTTCCTTGGATTTAATGAAATGCCATATTCCAAAGCTCTCACAAATATTTTCTCTAAATGAGTATAGTGGTCCTCTTCCTTCTTGGAATAGGTAGTTAAATCATCTTGATAGACAACAAGCAAATCATCAATAAAATTTGAAAAGGCAACATCCATTGCCCTCTAAAAAGTAGCACCAACATTTGTGAGACCAAAAGGCATTCTCACATAAACATATGTCCCCCAAGGTGTAGTGAAAGCTGTCTTGAATTGCTCTAATTCTTTTATAATTACCTGATTGTAACCAGAGAAACCATCCATCATAGACATCAATTCTGATCCGGTCACTCTCTACAACATAGCTTCCATATTACGCAGACAATAGTTATCCTTTAATGAACTGATGTTCAAATTCCTGAAGTCCACACAAAGCCTAATGTCACCATTCTTCTTTCTCATAGGAACAAGGTTTGACACCCAAGAAGAATGCCTTATAGGCTTCATAATGCTAGCATCTCTTAACTTTATCAACTCTTCTTGCATCTTGGGTGCCAAAGTGGGATTTATAGGCCTTTGTTTTTGCTAAAAAGGTTTAGCATCTTCTTTCAATGGAATAATATGGTAAAAAAAATCTTCTCTATAAACCTTTAGGTCATCATATGACCATGCAAAAACATGCCTAAATTTTCTCAATAATTCAATCAAAGATTTTCTCACATTGTGAGACTTGTCCCTACCAATGTATACCTTCTTAGGTGCCTCATGTGTTCCAAGATTTATCTCCTCTAGATGAGCATGATCATCTCTTTTGATATTATTTTGAACTCTGTCTTGGTTATCAAAGACAATCTCCAAAACAACAAGCCCCTTGGGCACCTTGTTAGTTCTAAGTTGAATAACTTCATTGCCAAAGACAACCTCCTTTCCTTCTTCAGACTCAACCAAGGCTGAACAATCAAATTCTTGACCATGATACTGATCTTCACAACTCATAAACTTCAAGATATCATTATCATCATCAAAAACTTGCCAAGTCACAATATTGTCTGGTATACTAGGCCTAGTCTAAACTTCAACTTTAGAGATACCAGTAAAAGTAATATCACTGGGATTGATTGCAATATTGGATAACAAGTCAGCCATCTTATTGTTACTCCTATCCTTCCACTCAATATTGAAGGCATCAAAATGTTCAATCAAATCCCAAACTGCATTCCTATATTGTTTTAACCTTTTGTTCTTGGAAGCATATACTGATCTAACTTGAGATACCACCAACTCAGAATCACCAACAACACTCAAACACTTAATACCATGCTTTTGTGCCAAACTCAGTCCTAACAACAATGCCTCATATTCTGCTATATTGTTGGTACAAAAGAAATTCAATGTGAAAGAAAATTTGTAGGTGTTTCCATTAGGAGAAATAAGTAAAATACCTTCTCCTACTCCATCCTTGCAATTTGCACCATCAAAGTACATTACCCACAAATCACCCTTCATAGAATTAACACTTACCTCAATAGAGATAGGTGACAAAATAGGTTCCTTCAAAAGTACAGGGATCTCTACCCTAAAAGCATTAATATCAGTATCCACAAAGCATGTAGTCTCAGTGTCAATATTTCTCTCAATCATGTGGCATATTCTTGGTTCTCACTCAATCTTGACAAATTGATCATCAATCTTGAGAGTGGCATAGGACAAATCACACTGTAAACTTCCACCCATGGTAGCACTCCACCTTCTAGATAGCAGTATCCCATAATGAGGAGGGATGTCCACCACCAAAACACTCATTTTTAACTCCTCTACATATGCTACTAGCCTATATGGCATTGCATTGATAGTCCCAATAACTGGTACCTCCCTCTGATCCATTGCACAACATCTGCCTTGAATTGTATCAACTTTAAGGCCCAACTTTTCCATAATCTTAAAAGGCATAATAGTATTGGAGGCACCACTATCAATCATACAATTTCTTAGTTTCATTCCATTCACAAAAACACTTGAAAAGAATGGATCAATGTTCTCAAGGCTAGCATTGATAGAACTGTCCAAATATATAGGAGGAATTTGAGATACAATTCCCTGAGCAGCAACACCTTTCAAAGCTTTATCCTGAGATCCATTGCATGCAACATCATTGTTATGAACATTATCTACCCATGCAATAGCTCTGTCTTTATGTTCAGGGATCCTCAACAATTCTAACAATGGAACCTTAACTGTAATTTGGGACAATACAGATAACATATCAACAGGAGCAGAGGAAGAAATCTCAATCTGCATTGCCTTAGTATCTCTTTTCTTATCTGATACATTAGGTGTATTGACCATCCTCATTTTTTTAGTCTGAGCCATTGTGTTAACTAGCTTCTCAATCTCACGAGAAAATATTTCAACTCCAACTCCCTTAGGCTCATAATTCTTACCTTTTACATTCTTGAATTTCACCATGTGATCACCTTTTGATTTGTTCTCATTAGGCTCTCCAGAGTTGGTACTCTTTATGAACATTCCTAGAGCTTTCTCATTTGTATTCCTTGCCACCATGCCTCTAATTTTCACTTGGGCAATCATTTCTATAGTAATCCTATCCATCTCTTCTCTAGAAGGTCTCCTTAAATTCACTGGCTTAGAAGAAGAGTTCACGTTACATGTCTTCTTATCAATATCTTCACTATCAGAAAAAACCTCTTGATGAAAAAGGGCCTGATTGTGTCTCTTCACATTTATATCTACTTTTTCATCAAAATCAAAATCATCTTCATATCCTAGATATGAAGTATCCATGTTGCATCCAACATCATCTTGATCTATCTCCTCATTGCCACAATCTTGATTTGGAGCCATAGAATGTGCAACCACACAATGCTCTGCAGAATGAGGGGACTGGCATGCAACACACCAAGGTATGTCCTCCATGAAATTTATTGAAGCTTTTTGTAGAGAGTCAGGGACACCTCTATCATTGTTTCCTCTTGTAACAGGGACAACAGGCTTGCCATCCTTCCACTGGGTGTTCTAGGCATAATTCTGCAATATATTTTGCTTATTGAAATCTTTTTTGAACTGAGGCCTTTCATTGGTAGGAGTACTAATGTTCCTATTTGCAGGTGCCTTCAAATCCTTCAATGCATTGAGCACCTTATCCAATTTATCTTCTTCTTACCTCCTAGGTCCAACATTCCTATCATTTTCTTTTTTGTATTTCTTGTCCCCAAACAACTTAGGGTCATCTCTTTTCCCACCCAACTTTCCTGATATTTTTATATTGTTCTCAATATTGAAAACAATTCTAAAAGCATCTCTAAGAGTTCTTGGTTCTTTGTCCCTCAACAAGTATCCCATCTTTCCATCAAATGCATTGAAGTATGTAGTTACACAAACATTGTCATCTAGCCGCATAACTTAGAATAACTTATGCATACCCTTCTAAAATCTCATGTTGAATTCAGATGCAGACTCATTCTAATTTTTCCTTATGGTATTGAATTCATTCAACATGAAACTAGCATTAGGCCTATCACCATACTGCTCTTTAAAACATCTTTCAAAATAATCCCAAGTATAAATACATTTATCAGGAAGTCTCTTAAACCAATCTCTAGCATCCTCCATTAGAGATTGAACAAACAATTTCATGACTACATCCTCATGCTCTACTTCATAATCATTAAGCATATCAACAAATAACCTAAGATGCTCCTCACAACTAATAGCATTACTACTAGCAAACTTAGGTACCTTATCTCTTATATCATTTGGAAAAGCATTCGGGTAGCCCGGTATCCCATCAAAACTAATTTTCCTATAGCCTTCTAGTTGCATAGGTCTTCTTTGAAATCCTAAACTAGTGTTCCCACTAGAATTATTATTTTTATCTACATTCCCACCCACTTGCACATTTGACTATCTATTAGGATCAACAAATGATTTTGTAGATACATTAGGAATTAGATTACTTGTAGTAGCATTGCTAAGTGGAACAATAGTGTTCATAGATGGCATACCTAGTTCAGTAGCAGAAGGGCCATCAACATTAGCTGATGAAGCCCTCAAGAACTAGATCTTTCTTCTTTTCTCTACAATAGTAGCATCAACTTCAGCTCTTTCCAACTCTTGAGCAAGAGCTTCATCCTCTTTTCTTTTTCTTTCTATCTCTATCTCCCTATTTGATTTAGGTGGTGGGATCCTTGGTATTGTCACTAGTTTTCTTGCTTGGACACCCACCATCTTCTTCTTTCCTTTCTCATTAATAACTACAGTAGGCCTAGTGATCTCATGTCCACTCTTACCCTTAGGCAAAGGAGCATAACTTTGCACTTGTCTAATCACATGGCCCTCTTCATCAAACTCATGGTCTTGTAACAAGCATTCCTACTCATTTCTTAGAGCTTTAAGATCACCAAAAACATCATGCTGCAACACCCTAGGAGCAGAAGCAAGCATCTTGTTTCTCTCCTTCATTTCATTAATTTTTCTCAAAAGAGACTGCCTCTTCATTAGAGTGTTTACCTTTTCAACCTCTCTCTCCTCTTGTAACCTTTTGTATATGACATCATGCTCTGCCAACTGTAACCTAAGTGCATTTAGGTCATGCAAATCTATCATGTTGTCTTCAGAGCTTGATGACACTTCCACATCAGCAGGATGCTGATATGGGAAATGCACTTGCCTTGGTCTCATGGGCTCCCTTCTAAAATTATCTTCACCAAGATCTAAATCAATCTCCAAACTCATCTCTCTGGCTTGTTCATCCTGACCTACAAGCAATGAACTTTTGTCTTGAAATACAACCTCTAGGGTATCATAAAATTTATCTTAAGAGCGACCACCATCTGATCTAGAAACTCTATCTTGTGAACCTTCCTCACTTGAGGAAACATGTGGTGCTCCTCCTCAAGTATTTATTTGTTCTCTTATGGGAGCACTGGTAGACTCACCATTCCTTTTGATCCAACTCTTCCTCTCCTGTCTAGGTAATTGCTCTAGAGTGACCTCGAGATTTTTTCTGACAAAGGACCTAGTATTCCTCCATTTTTCCATCTTTAACTTATGATACTGGTTTTAACATTTTGAGTCACCACCCACCAAAGTGAGAAATCCTTAACTAAATACAGATAGGAAAACAAGAGTGCACTTTGAAAACTTTTATCTCTAGACTCTCCCCAACAGAGTCACCATTTTGTTGGTAGTTCCCTTTGATCTTCAACTTGTAGATTTATACTTTGATGGATAACTTTAATATAACTTTGACTCTATCACCACTCCAAAGTCTACAAGGAAGAGGGCCAATTAACAAGGATCAAGAATGAGATCCTTCTACACTTTGAGCCTTAATGCTTAGGCAGGTTTACCCTTGACTTACTTCTCCAAAGGAGTCTCAAAATAGTATACAACTGTATCCCTTTAGTACTTGATTGAAAGATTTTATCATTTAAATGTGTGTGTGATTGATGATGATAGACTACCTCTAGAGAATGGACCAGTGCCTTAACCAGAGCATAGAGTCACTCACCAACATATATCAACTGAACCCTAATTTAAACACACTTGAATTCAAGATAAGTGCTTTGCCTATTATCACTCTCCCTCACACATTAGCACATCAAATCCTTATCTACCCATGAACTCACTGAAACTACCTGAAAGACTTTAATCCTAACTTTGTTAGGAACTCAAAGATAATCTCAAAATACTCTTTGTTTACCATATGATAACCCACTTTATGAAATTAACATATATGAGCTCAAGAACAAAATAAGAAGACATACACAAACATGAGATTGGAATCCAAAAGTATTCACATTAAAACTTTCAAAATCAATACATTATCAAACAACAAAATGCCATAGAAACAAACCCAAAATCTAGGCTCTCCTTGCTCAGTGAATTAATATCAATAATCAGGGACCAAAAAGAAAGTTTTGGAACCCTCACCAAATAAAAAATGCTACCGCTTATACCCCTAGTCACCTTGGAATCCTCAAAGAGGATGCATTAAGCTTCAGGTGACTAGGGTTAGGGTTTCAACCACCCAACCCACTGAAAATAGTCTAGAATTTAATGTAGGGAAGGAAAACCAAGAAGCCTCGAGAAAACAGATCCAAAATTTATCTTCAGTTATGATAACTTTCCTTTGATTGTACCAAAGATAAAAAATCTACCACATTCACCAGTCTACTCACCCATCTAAAACATGCCTCGAGCCATTCTTCTCATTCCATGCATGGTACAAATCTTTGCAATTGATCATTACACCCTAGACCACACTGCGGCATCAAACAAATCATCTCTTACCAGCTCTAGTCACTTCTGCATTCAATTTTGGTACTTTTGGTTGTAGGAAACCCTCAAAAATTTGAATTTGAAATCAAACGGTCATTTCCATGGTGCCAACAGCAAATCGGCGGTCCATATTTGAATCTCGATCAACTTTAAGTCTTGACCATTAGATCTCTCTTATTTGTGGTCTTTATGATCTTTAACCCAACTGCTACCCTCAGGTTTACTCCTAGCGACTACGTGACAATGATTTTTCTTGTTCATAGAATGAAAACCTTAACCCATCCTTAACTCCATGACCTGGTGACCAAAGGAAAACATTTAACCTCAGTCCCTTATTTAGCAAACTGGTGACTGAAGGCTAGCACCTATTCACCAAATGTTTCATCTCTCTGCCAATTCATTTAGCTATTACATGAATGCTTGTTCACTGGATCGCCAATCAATTTAGAGCATCACCAATTTATTGTACGAATGAGTGAGGCCTTTGAAATTTTGTCGAGCCACTAAAGACCTTATCAGAACCACTAAGACGTTAGACCAAAACCCAGGCCTGCCTTCAATGAAATCAATGGCTGTCTTAAGTTCGCATGGGACATAAAGATTCTATCAGAACTTAAGACAACCACCAGATCAACCTTTTTACCTCCGCTCTGTAGATCCTCTGATAGGAAATGAAATCAACGGTTGGTGCAAGATCTGAAGCCTCTAACACATCTCATAAGAACTTATGCCCGCCATTGATTTACTGACAATTTCAAGACCCTCTGACACATCTAAAAACTAGGTCCCACTGACAACTGCCAACATGTTAATACATGGACCAATCATATACCACCAACTGTGCTTACGTGTTACCTTGGACCCACTAACAGCCTTTACATTAGATTCCAAATTGACGACTGTCGCATGATCGTGAAGGGGAAGAATATTTCTTGCGATCATGTGACAACCACTAGATCTTTAGTCGATTGACAACTTGACCCCGCCCTGCCATATCATCTTTTCTTTCGGCCAATAAAATGTCACCACTTCTGCTTATGCTGCAGTGGTCCCGCCTGCATTGAAAAGTTACGTCATGAAAATGAATCAATGATCGTCGCAAAAGCGGAAGCCTCTAACAAATCCTTTGCACTTTAACAACAACTATTGGATTGAAAAGCTGTCAGAGAGACTGGGCCCAGGAAAAATCAAGCCAAAACATAGGAAATATTAAGGCACTGACTTAGCAAAAATTAAAGCACCGTCAGGCTCCAAACTTAGGAAAAATTAACCTGGGAGACCTAGGCAAATCAGAAAATATTAAAAAGGGCCCGAAAACCTTTAGTCGCAAGATCGCATGACATGAAAAAGGTCCACGTGATCATGTGAAAAAAGGGGTAATAATTTAGCACATGCATTTTAGAGGTTTTTAAGTGGATCAGAAAAGTAACATAAAATTAGAACAAGGCCAGGGCATACAAAGGGTTTTTCAAAGTAACGGCTAGTTTTTGAATTTTTACCAAGGGCTTATGCCAGAGACCTAAAAACAACTACAAAGACCAAAAGAAAAGGGCTAGAGCCATGGAATTTTTTGCATGTGCTAACATTATGCATACATCGATATCCACTTCAAAACATAAGTTATCCTTGAATTCTTCCACTAACTGAGGTGGAATCATATATCTTTTATTCATTCTAGACTAAATTTATTAAATTAATCATCCATTATGACATTAAAATTATCACCCATACTTTGAATACACTCATTGATTTGTTAAACTGTCAGTTTGTCAGCATGACATGTGACCTCACCAACTATTGGAAATGAATTTTGGAAATATAAAAATATACATACCAAAAACTAATTAAACTTCAAAGTGTTTATCTTTTCCTTCCTAATTGTGTTCATGTTGTCATCAAGTTTCCTCAAAAAAATCTCACACAAGTCAATTTTCATATCCTTCTTCATCATTTTGTAAGCAATATCCATTTCTCCATAAGGCACACTATCTACCTTGGATGATTTAAATATCCTATAAGATATGATATTCAATGCATACTTTAGCTTGAGGTCTTCAATTGTAGAAAGCTTTAAACCTCTTCGGTCACATTTAGCCTTTGTCATCTCACAAAGTTTTTTCTTGTCTATTTTTTTATCGGCCCTCAGTCTATCACCAATCAAAAATCCAGTAACTATATGCAACACATCCTTTGTTATTTTTATTGTCCCATCTAGCCACATAAACCTGTCATGAAATCTACTCAATACAATTCTAATCCACTTGTGCTTGAAAATTATCGGTACATGCATTAAATGAACCAAACCCTTTGACTGTAGCTGAATGTAGTCATTCTTCAATTTCCTTTTAACACATAAATTTTGATATGATGCATCAATCTCTACTTGACATATATCCTTAATTTTTTAATGAATGAAGGCACAAACATCTTCAATCAAAATTACTCTTGGCAGGATTAGAGATAGAGCTCCTATTTTGTCAATTTCAGCAGTAATGGCTAGAGGAAGTTTGTACTTTGGATTGATTGGGTCAATATTCTCAACTACTACTGGCTTTTGTATCTTGGGTGCCATTTGCTCTCAACAAAGTTCCAACAAATTCCTAGGGTTTAAATAAAATAGCAATATAATATCTTAAGAAGCTTAGTCAACACTGTAAATATCTTAGATGATCTTGAATGTACTCGGAATGCTAGATTGAGTGCCCGGTATTGACTCTTTGATCTCCTATCTATTAGAGCTCAAACGTGCTCACAAGAATGTAAAGTAAAAATGAATTATCTCACCCTCTATTTATAGATTTCCTTTTAGGTTAGGGCTTTGAATGACTATAAATGCATTTAATACTTCCTTACCTAACTTTATATGACCATTCAACCAAACTATGCTTTACTTTACCAAATGAAACATAATAACTATAACTCATCACCAATTGACATATTAAATTACATCTTTGCAATACTTCTCCAAATGCATCTAGATATGTTGATATGGATCTTAGTACTAAATCTAGGAATTGATTTATGATAAACTTTAAGTTATCAACTCCTATTCATACCTTAACCAATTAAGTGAAGATAGGTACACCCGATCCAGAGGATGTCGTGCCATCAAATGTTCCCATTTTTGTTCCATCATCTTGTGAATTTCTTCTCCAAGTCTTATTTATTTGTTCTCTAATTTCATCAAAATTTAATGGAGTCTTTTCACTCAGTTTCTCCTCGGTGACTGACTTTGTGGTAATAGAAACAAGCCATTCTAGTGTTTATCCATGACTTCCCATTATTCATTACATGCATCTAGAAGAAATTTTCAGCAATGTGACTAAATCTTCCACACGTAGTACAATAAATCCTTGTATTATAATCCTATGGTATTGTAGGACCTTGTTGGTTGTTATTAACATTTTGTCATTTCGGGACCCATTTCTCATTTCTTCTTTGTGACCTGCATTCTTCATATTTTTTACCATACTTCTTACATTTGTCACAGTAACCATCAAATATTAGTTTCCTTGGATTTTTCACAACTCTTAATCTACACTCAAATGCCTTATGTCCATACTTATTGCAATTATAATAATGATGTTTGAATTTAGGAGAATTTGGTGGATTACATCTCTTGCTTATGTAGTTGTTAGTTGTATGTCCTAGTTTCCCACAATGATAACATGTATTCTTCTTATGCTTTGGGGGTGTTGAACCTTTGTCTCAGATGGTTTCCTATTTGGATGACTCACCCTTCTTGGTAGTACTATTTGCATTGAAACTGAGTCCAGAGGTGTCATTAGGTTGCCTTTGATTTTTTAGTTGTTCGTCCAAAATCTTCCATGCTTCTTCATTTCTTTTCAAGATTTCATTAGCATCTTTCTCAAATTTTAGATTATTCTTCAAGTGTTCATTCTCAGATCTCAATTCTACAATCTCACTGACTTTCCTAGCAACATCCTAATTTTCCATAACAAGTTGGTTTGTCAAGTTATAGTGTGTTTGTGTCCAACAAAAACTTTAGTGGCAATTATTCACCATTTGGCGAGTGTCACCTATCAGCAACCCATGAATTGGCGAATATTTTTCCCATATGGGAGTGACCCTATCGCCTCGCATTTATTAAAATTGGGTCCAATGCCTGGGTCCATCACCCAACGGTTTATTAAATTTTGTCCATTTCTTTCACATTATCACCAATGACATATATGTTTTGGGCATGATATATTTTATCATTCGCCTATAATTTCAAAGCGGCCCCAAATGGACAGCCTATATTTTCCAATAGTTATATATATATATATATATATATATATATATATATATATATATATATATATATATATATATATATATATATATATAGGTGGCCCCAACTTTGCCAGCTATTTTATCGACATGTGTCTCAAATCGAAGGGTTTTCACCACCTTTATTAATCATGCTAAGATATTGGATGACCCATAATCACCTAGGAAATAACACAAGACATGTTATAATTACATAGGCTTCAGCAAATATTTGGACACTGAACTAATACCTCCCACCCAATTTGCCAAAAAAGATTAGTATAAATACATTCATACATTAGTGTTATTGTACACAATTTGGATCGGTTTAATTTGATCGATAGTGAATTTCAGACTATTGAGTCTTCACTACTTTGGTGAGTCATGACTGCAATTGAATTTGAGGCAAAGGTAAGTGATTATTATTCTGCGACTATGTAAACATTGTATATTATAGTTCTATTGTCATTTGTCACTTCTTCAACAAGCAAACATTTTTTTACATTTTTTTTTTCACTGGTAGGCTGGTAGCCTTTATTTCATTGAAGAATCAAGATGTTGAACAAGAATAAGGATAAGGCTTCGGCATATGGTGAAAGCCAAGAGAGGCCAAAAAAATGTAAAACCTTATCATAGTACTTTGGTCATGGTGTTGGAAATGTTTCTGGCCAAAATTGGGAAGCTACTTCATCACAAGAAGATTTTCAAGATTCTCAACCTAAGGTTGAACCTACACAACATATTGAAGAAGTCAGTGAACTTGATATCTCAGATCACGATGAACTTGAAGAAGATTTTCAGTTAAATACCCAGAGTAGCCATAATGATATAATCGACTTGGATGAGACTGAGAATGTCAAAGAAGATGATAGTGCAAGGAAGAAAATAAAATGCAAATCGAAGAATGATAGATTGTGGGATCTGTTGAGGACTTTTCAAGTAGAATGGTGTCAAAGTATCCATTCATTAAACCAATGGATAATCCAATTGAAGGGGAGCCACCGGTAGAATGCAGATGTAAGATTTGCAGCCAGATAAATAAGAAGGAAAAGAGGTTGCAACTAAAAATTGACACCATAGAGAAGCATATGGGTAAAGTTTACGAAAAGAAAACCATAGATGGAGTTCAAAAATTAGTGATAAGGTGGAAAAAAAGGAGGAATCTTAGCATGTTAGGAATGCAGAATTATATGAATTTTAGCATAATATAAAGAGGAATCCTGTTGAAGTTAAAGGCTCTATTGAAGCTTGTTTTGGAAAAGCATTGGAAGTAGAACTAATGTGAAAAGCTATTTAGTTAAGTGTTGTGTTTAACATTTTGAGCAGAGGACATCCAATGATAGACTACCCATCATTGAGTGCTTTATTACACTTTCTGAAAGTTCATAACTATCCTAATAGTCACTAGTCAGTAAACAGTGGATGGGAATGGACAAGTTGTCTTGCTGAGGTTGAAAAAGAGGATCTGAAGGAAAAAATTAAAGAGTCAAATTTTATTGCATTATCTTTAGACAAGGTTACAGTAGTAGAAAATACTTCATGGGTATGCATGCATGTTTATACCATATAGAATTTTGTTCGCCAACCTCATCTACTAACTATTGCTAAAATGAGGGATAATGCGACAACAAAAAATTTATTTGAACTAGTAAAGAGTTCTCTAATTGAATATGGAGGTATAAATGACATGACCATTGCTAAAAAGCTGGTGTGTGTTGGAGCAGATGGAGCTTCAGTAATGCAAGGCCACAGGGGTGGTCTTTGCACAAAGATACAATCTTCTTGTGCACCCTACATTACTCCCATTCACTGCATGGCCCATAGAATAAATATTGCTTTTGGAGTTGTCAGCAAGCATGCTCTAGTACAAAAAATTGAAGCTTTAATCAAAGAGCTCTACAAATACTTTTGTCAAAGTCTAAAATGATTGAGGGAATTTAAACACTTTACCAAAGGACTAACCAATAGGAACAAGCTTCTTAAGGATAATGATACCAAATGGATCTCTTTGGATGGACCAACACATTGAGTTTTTTTGAGAATATCAATCATTGCTTGGTCTAATGAACTCAAGTCGTGACGAAGCAAGGCAACTAAAATATCTTGCACTACTAGCAATGTTAAGTAATGTAGAGACATTGTTAACATTAGTAGGTCTTCTCCCCATGCTTGAGGAAATGAGAAATATAATGAAAAAGGCCTAGCAAAGAGCTATGTATATTATAGAATATGTTGCCCTATGTAAATTGACATGCGTGATGTAAGGAAACTTAGGTGCGGAAACACTTTCCTATGCTAATCTCTATAGGAGAGTATTGTGCAAATTCTTATAAATCCTTACAATTTCAGATTCATTAACTACTTTAAGAAAGATATTGCAACCACATAACATACATACAGAAAAATAGAGAATGACACAATGATATACCCTGGGGAAAACCTTTCGGTAAAAAACCCCAGCACTCCAAAACCTGCACAATGTATTATCTTCAACACAAAGATTACAATACACTTGCAATGCAAGTTCTTTTAGGAAATGAGAGACAAAGCCAACAAGACTTAAACTTCTATTATATCTCCCCCATAGGAGCAGCATCATATATATAGACTCCTCTGGACCCAAAAATAGGCACAACCACCAAGACCCATGCACAAAGCCACATGTACATAGTTGTTACATGCAATCCCAAGAATAGGCATCCATCCCTAGAATAGACTATGACAGCTTGTCATAGAATCTACCAAAAATAACGGTCACAAGAGAAGTGTAAGAGAATCTATCATACCAACCTATTTTTGGCATATTCTCTTACACACACCAACCACTTCTTCTTGGGTGCCCAAATAGGCCCAAGTCATAAGATGCTCTTACACCTATCATAGCACATTCCTTAAATAGTTCTTACACATCATAGGAATCCATCATGACCATTTCAGTCATGATCTCCTTACACACAAGATGCCGACACATCAAGTGGAGTGACACATCAACATGCCAATTAGACATGTACACTCACACTTAATTACATTATTTGCAAAAAATACATTTACAAAACAAATAATAAGAATAGGAATTATCCAAGGTTGAGACACCTTATTCCTAACATTCTCCTACTTTTCGAACACCTTGTAAGAGCAACAGGAACATAACAGGAACTTTAACCATTATAGGCCAAAATGCCCATAGACTCCAAACACCATCTAAACTTCTCAATGCACACTGGTTTCATTAATGTATCTGCAAAATTCTTCACAGTATGTACCTTCTCCAAATTTACCTTTGCATCTTCCACCATATCTCTCACAAAGTGAAACTGCACATCAATGTGCTTCGTTCTGGCATGGAAAGTTGGATTCTTTGCAAGGCAAATAGCGCTCTGACTGTCACACCAAATAGTAATATGTTCTGCATCAACACCAACATCAGAACACAATCTTCTAATCCAAATGGCTTCTTTACAAGCATGAGTAGCAGCCATGTACTCAGCTTATGTAGTGGACAAAGCAACCACAGGTTGTTGCTTACTCATCCAATTGATGGCACCACCAAACATAGTGAACACATAAGCACTGGTGGATCTCCTGTTGTCAATATCACCTGCCCAATCTGAATCCACAAACCCATGAATACAAACTAAATGCGGAGATCTAGAAGAGTTATGATGATAACATATGGAGTAATCTGATGTACCCCTCAAATATTTGAATACTTTCTTAACTGCATCCCAATGTACCCGTCCAGGATTAGCCATAAACTGACTCGGGACTCCCACTGCTTGGGAATGTCTGGTCTAGTACAGACCATAGCATACATAAGACTGCCAACTGCACTAGCATAAGGTACTCTACTCATGTCCTCCACCTCACTAGGAGATTTTGGACAATCATCTACAGATAACTTTGTTCCCACAAAAATAGGAACACATAGTGGTCTACAATCTGCCATGCTGAACCTGTCCAACACAGACTTCACATACTTACTCTGACTCAACCAAAGTTTTCTGTTAGACCTGTCTCTACTGATTTCCATACCCAAGATGTACCTAGCTGCCCCAAGATCTTTCATCTCAAACTGTGCTAACAACTAAGATTTAAAATCAGAAATCATACCCTTACCCTTCCCAAATAGCAACATATCATCAACATATAATGCAACAATAAGAAGGCGATCATTTTCAACTTTGAAATAAACACAATGATCTAATTTTGATCTTACAAATCCAATTGACAACACAAAGGCATCAAACTTAAGGTATCACATCCTAGGAGATTGCTTCAAACCATATAGAGATTTCTTTAATCTGCAAACTAAGGATTCTTTACCTTTAACAATGTAGTGCTCAGACTGTGACATATAAATCTCTTCCTCCAAATCACCATGAGGGAAAGCTGTCTTCACATCTATCTATTCTATCTCTAAATCATATGATGTAGCAAGAGATAACATAAATCTAATGGATGTCAACTTTGCAACAAGAGAGAATATTTCACCATAATCTATTCCCTCTACCTATGAATACCCCTTTGCAACCAATCTAGCTTTATACCTTTCAACACTGCCATCTGCACAAAATTTCTTCTTGAACACCCATTTACAGCCAATAGATTTTCTCCCTTTAGGCAAAGGTACAAGGTCCCAAGTTTTTTTTTTCTCCAATGAAGCCATCTCATCATCCATAGCCTCAATCTAGGAACCTGCATCTTCCATGCCCAAAGCCTCTTTCACAGATCTACGCTCACCAGTGTTAGTAATCAAAGGAAAGGCACAACTAGAATCTAACATAGAATAACCAAACCTTTTTGGTTGATTTCTTTCTCTCGTGGATCTCCTCAAAGGCTGAGGTTGAGGTTGTTCTTCCTCTTCTTCCAAACTATCAGAGCTGCTAGAGCTCTCCTCATCATTAGACCCAACATGGTCTCTCTGTTCAGTCTTCTCAGGGGTAGGAGGCAACTGAACAACATCTTTTTCCTTTTCTTTTTCATCTAGTTGTAGCACAATAGGAGAAAATGTTAGCTCTCTGAAAATAACATTTCTACTATACAACACCTTACTAGTCACAGGATCCCAAAGCTTGTATCCTTTCACACCAGCACTATATCTGATGAAAATACATTTAACGGCTTTGTTTTCCAACTTAGATCTTTTCTCCTTTGGAACATGTGCATAAGCTTCACAACCAAAAACATGAAGATGTCTAATTGAAGGCTTCTTACCAGACCACACCTCCATGGGTGTCTTACCAACAAGGGCTGATGTAGGAAATCTGTTAACCAGATAGCAAGCAGTGGCCACAGCTTCGGCCCAAAACCTTTGTTCTAAACCAGCTCCACTAAGCATACTCCTAGCCTTCTCCATCAGTGTCCTGTTCATTCTCTCTACAACTTCATTTTGTTGTGGGGTATAAGGAGTTGTCTTATGCCTCTCGATACCTTGTTCTTTATAGAACTGTTCAAACTCTACTGAGAAAAACTCACCACCATTGTCAGTTCTCACACACTTAATCTTCTTACTAGTCTGATATTCTACAAGAGCTTTAAATTCCTTGAACCGACTAAAGACTTGTGTCTTACTTTTAAGGAAATAAATCCACATCCTTCTACTATAATCATCTATGAAAGATACAAAAAATACAGACTTGGAGATTGAAGGAACTTTTACAGGACCAAATACATCAGAATGAATAAGATCCAAAACATTAGAAGATTTGTGAGAACTAGAGTAAAACTGAACATGATTTTGTTTACCATAGACACAGTGTTCACAGAAGTCAAACTCGAGATGGCAATCATTTAACCCCTCAACAAGATTTTTATTTTTCAGGGTTCTGAGACCCTTTTCACCAATGTGGCCAAATCTCATATGCCACAACATTGTCTTTTCTGCAGGAAGCTTACCTTCCAAAGTATTTGCACTACCATTGGAACCAATAGCCATAGACTTCTTCACTACTTGTTCAGATGGTGAGGATGAAGAACTATTACACAGAGGAATACATGCATCTAGCTAAAATAAGGTACCTCTCCTAGTACCCCTTGCAAGCACTATCGATCCTCTTATCATCTTGCATCCTTCTTTCGAAAAAACAACTTGCACACCTACATCATTCAGCATACTTACAGATAATAGGTTTCGTGCCAAACCCAGAATGTGCATAACTATGTTGATTCCCTTTACTCGTCCATCAGGAAATTTGATAGTGACCCTTCCGCATCCAACTATCTTTAGGTGAGAATCATCACCCAAGTACACCTTTCCACCATCGAACTCTTCATATTTTGAGAACCAGTTTCGATGAGAGGTCATGTAAAAAGATGCACCCGAGTCAACCAACCACACATCATCAGATGCATGGGCTGCCAAAGCTATGATGAATGCATCGCCATCTTCTTGAGATCTTTCTAAAGCTGAATCTAAACCTTTCTTCTTCTTCTTCGGCTCTTTGCAATCTTTATGGAAGTGCCCAGATTTATCACAGTTCCAACATTTTACCTTGGACTTATTGGAAGTCTTTGACTTCCCATAGGATTTGGATCTACCATTATTGTCAGACTTATTGTCATTTTTCTTCCCTCTTTCAGTGGATCTCCCACGAACAGCAAGGGCTTCTTTTTCTAAAACAGAAGCCTTTCTCCGCATCTCCTCTAATAGCAGTGAAGACACCACATCATCCATTTTGAAGGTGACTAAAGTCTTCCGAGAGCCATCACAAGATGGTCCCATGAATCTGGTAAAGAACACAAAAGTGTGTAGCAACGATCCTCCTCCTCTAACTTGACACCACCTGATGTCAATTATGCAGCCAGCAGATTAAATGCATTTAAATGATCCATTAAGGATCCACCTTCCTCCATTTGCAAAGAGTACAACTTCTTCCTCAAGAACAACTTGTTCACTAGAGATTTGGCCTGATACACGGCCGCAAGTCTTTCCCACAAACTATTTGTGGTTTTCTCATCTAGAACATTCAAAAGGACTGCATCAGTTAAAGAGAGTCTTATGAGACCCTTAGTTTTATGGTCTTTGATATCCCAATCTGCTTGAGCTATAGTTTTTGGTCTTGTAGCACTTGAAGTCACTTCCCATAGGTCACGATCTTCCAACATGTCTTCCATCTTGAGTTTCCACAACTCAAAATTAGTGCCATTAAATTTCTCCACCTCCATTCTTCCATATGATGAACTTGCCATCTCGATCTGCAAATAAGATTCAGAATGCTCTGCAAAAAACTCCCACTCAAACTTGAGATTAGCTCAAAAAACCCTACCCAACAACTAGGATCAAAAGTTGATCAAGCTCTGATACCACTTGTAAGGAAACTCAGGTGCGGAAACAGCTTCCTACGCTAATCTCTATAGGAGAGTATTGTGCAAATTCTTATAAATCCTTACAATTTCAGATTCGTTAACTACTTTAACAAAGATATTGCAACCACATACCATACATACAGAAAAATAGAGAATGACACAATGATATACCCCGAGGAAAACCTTTCGGTAAAAAACCCCAGCACTCCAAAACCTGCACAATGTATTATCTTCAACACAAAGATTACAATACACTTGCAATGCAAGTTCTTTCAGGAAATGAGAGACAAAGCCAACAAGACTTAAACTTCTATTATATCTCTCCCATAGGAGCAGCATCATATATATAGACTCCTCTGGACCCAAAAATAGGCACAACCACCAAGACCCATGCACAAAGCCACATGTACACAGTTGTTACATGCAATCCCAAGAATAGGCGTCCATCCCTAGAATAGACTACGATAGCTTGTCATAGAATCCACCAAAAATAATGGTCACAAGAGAAGTGTAAGAGACTCTATCATACCAACCTATTTTTGGCATATTCTCTTACACACACCAACCACTTCTTCTTGGACGCCCAAATAGGCCCAAGTCATAAGATGCTCTTACACCTGTCATAGCACATTCCTTAAATAGTTCTTATGCATCATAGGAATCTATCATGACTGTTTCAGTCATGATCTCCTTACGCACAAGATGCCGACACATCAAGTGGAGTGACACATCAACATGCCGACTAGACATGTACACTTACACTTAATTACATTATTTGCAAAAAATACATTTACAAAACAAATAATAAGAATAGGAATTATCCAAGGTTGAGACACCTTATTCCTAACATGTGACGCTTGATAATCTCTATCAATTATGTGTTGATGATGTAAAAATTTTCTAGCTGGCTAAAAATCACAAATTTGGACAATCCTGATAACTTTTTAAAAATTGATTTAAAGGGGGAGTTATGTGTAGAAGTTCACGAAGTTGAGATACCAATGCACTACTTTTCTAGGATCGAGTCTGAGGAACCAGGAAAGAACCCCAGGAGGCGAGTATCAAGTATTAAAAGGGAAGACTTTACCAAGATCGTTGAGTCTATAATAGCTTATGTGAATACATTGCCTTTGATCTTTCTACATAGATTAGAGCAAGATTCCCTCCAGTCAAACTACTTGAATCCATGGCTATTGTCTTTCCTCAATATTGGAATCTGAACAGTCCGAAAGATTTTAAAACTAAGCTACTAACTTTAATAGATCATTTCTGCAAAACAAAAGAGTTAAATGGAGTAACTCTAAATGGAATTTTAGATGCAAATTGTTTGAGAGAGAAATCAGGTCATTTTTCACTAACAATGAGGGAACAATATAATATTATGCAGAACCCTCGTAAAGATGGATCGGGATCAAGGCTTTGGAAAAGTCTAGCTGAGAGCGAATTGTTGACTGATTCAATATTAGAATATTTCAAGCTTTTTTTTTTATGTCTGACCATGATATTGGGGTCGGTGGAGGATGAGAGAGTTTTCAGTGCTTTTGGATTCCTAAAGTCAAAGCTAAGAAACAAACTAGACAAGAATCTAGAAAATTGCTTGAGGCTCTATACATCCAGGTATGAAGTCAATACTTTTCCTTACTAAAGGGCACTAAAACTATGGAGGAAGAAATGTCAAAGAAGAGGGTTGGGCAACATTTCAAACCAAATTGGGTCTGGGAGTTGGAATGCCAAAGATAATGATGTCATTGACTCATGTACTAGTACTGGTATTGCTAGCGGTAAACATCAGTTAAGCGGTGGTATGCAGAGTAAAGAAAACATATCAAAGAACCAAGGAAGCTATGAAGTTTATGGCACTAAATCTGATGATCTCAATGATGATATGATTTGGAAGCTTGAAGTTGAACCATTGTAGAAGTAGCAGGTCCTAGGTATTTATTAATCTTTTTCCTGAAGTCTACTGGTAGTTTTTGTATCTCATCATCAATCATGCATAATAGCATATTCCAATGTCAAAAACATGAATGTGGTTGATAATGTCATCAATATTCAATTCTACAATTAATAATGGTTTTCATTTGCATTATTCAGCTCGTATGGTATAATTCTTGTAGTTTTTTCATTTTTTTTTTGACAACATAGCAATTCATATGTTACAATTCTTAGAGTTAGAAATACTGATTCTCATTAATTTAATTACAAATGTGATACAATGTAACAATTCATTCATTAATACTAGTAAGAACACAACTCTATGATTCTATTTACAAAAATCAATGACTCAATACCCATTGGCAATTTGGCACATTGCCCAATTTCAATTTCATTACCCTAAGCCAATGACCCCAAATTCCCTTTTATAGAAACAAGGGAGCAACAAAAGCTTCAGGTCGATTTGCCTAATGTGAAGTGAGAAGTCTCAAAATCTAAATCAGTAAGACAACTAAAAGTCTACAACATCTCTACAACTTTAGTTGTACATTTCTGCATTTGATAGGCTGGTTTAGTAAATTAGCATTGGCAATAGCATCTGCAACTGCAAGACTACAACATTGATCTTGTTCAAAAAACAAAGTTCAAACTTGTTACTTTAAACTCAATTCTAGACTCTAGTATTTAGGATAATATCAAAGATATATACTAAAGATATAGAGATGATTGAAACTGAAAGTACTTTCACATACTATGATTGATGTGATCAAGATGATTCTGTCAGTTTCTTTAGTATGCTCCATTCTTCATCAGTTGGAAGGGAAAAATTTGTGATGTTATAGTAAATGACCTACAACCTCATCAGCCATCCATACTTGGAAGAGTGAGTTGAAAGCAATGTTCCTTCCATTTTTGCATTCAAATTTGTGAATGTTTTGATGCACTTTGTAATGCCTTCATGAGTTCTATCCTAGGGAAGGTTTCCTAAATCAGACGTCATTGTGTCCTCCAACTTTTTTTGTAAGCTTTTCTTCCAACAAAATTCATTGATGAGTAATTAGGTCTAGGACTCGGCAAACCAAGAGATATCAATTTAGTTATTTTACTATTCATCTTGGCGAGCTTTGGCCTGAATAAGGCAAGAGTTTCATCTGCTTCTATTAGTTTCTGACATTTTTGAAAGACAAAGGTCACCTTTATTGATTCCCTTGCTTACCAAATGCATGTCACTGGTTCTGTTGATTTCTTGCATAATCTACTTTGTAGTTTTCTATCTCTAACAAAAACTTTTGTTCTTCTCAATGTGCTCTTTCAGCTTCCCAAAAACATCTGTAAGAGTTTCATTCAATTCAAACCAATCACACAACCTATCACCAAACATCTTTATTTTCCCCCATAAGAATTTTTTTATTTTCTTGACTGTATTATTTACATTGTCATTCAAGATGTTTTTATAATTTTTAATTGTAATATTTTCCTTCTTTAGGTCTTCTCTCATTTCTAAGAACTGGTGTTCACCATGTTGTCTTATTTGCTCTGCTTTCTCTTCCCACTCATTTTATTTCTCTTCCCACTATTTTGTTTTTACCCTCTCATTCTCCAATTCTTTATTTAACTTATTGTTTGCCTATCCTGCATTCTCCAAGTTTTTGTATAAACTTAATGAAGAGGCTTTTTCATCCTCAAGTATTTTTTTACTCTGTTCCAATTTTTCCCTCAGAGTTTTCAATTCTGCATCCATATGTTCTTGTTGTCCAATTTCTTCTTTAGAGGATGAATTTTTTATCCTTCTCTCTAATTCTTTGCACCTATTTTATGTTGCTTTTTCAGTTGCCTTTACATTTGTTAGGTTTGCCTTTAACTTATCTATTGTGCGCTGAAGCTTTCCTTTCTCTCTCTCCAACTTCATCAGTGAACTATAGACCACTTCATTGGTCATTTTTGACACATTTATCTTGTCCACATTTTTAATTTTGGATAAATCCATTTGGAGGGTGCTAACTTGAAATTGAGATGGATCTAACTGACTCTCCGGTGGATTGTTATCTCTAGTTGGGGGCATAACAACCATGAATTCCATCATATCTTTATTTGGGTCATATGTGGGAAATAACCTATTGGATGCAGGTTCTGCATCATGAGTTGCAGCAACTGCTTCCATCTTCATTTTCTTACTATTTTGTCTATTCCTATTTTTTGATTGTTCATAGTTAGTTAAAAAATCATTGTAATGAAAATCAAGGGTTTGTGACACAACTGAATATTTGAATGGTGAAATAGCACTTGCACTGATGTACAAGCTTCCACCTATGTTTCCCATGGTTTTTCTAATTCCACCATGAGGATTAGCAACACCCCGACCCATTACAAGTGGAGTTTTTGGACTGTTCTAAGGGTTTTGTCCTGAAGGTTGGGCAATTGTTGGACTCATCGTCACCATTGGCATTGTTGTACTAATACTTGTCATAACCTTTTTCTTCTTTACACTACCTTGATCTCTGGGAACAATTGTTTTCATGTCTATTTGTAATGTCCTTTTCAAACCACTAGTTGTAGTTGTACCCATGATATCCATAGTTGTAGGAGTGACAATTGATTGAGATTGAATCAGAGTGCTTGGAATAGGTGGAACTATATTTGAATCTGGAACTAATGGAATTGATTGAGTTGATGAATGTGATGATTGAACTCCAAGCCCAAGGCCTGGTTTCTCACCATGTTTTGGTGGAGCTAGTGGGTCAGGTGTAGACCAAACTCCTTGTCCACTGGGACCCAGAGAACCAAAACCTGGGTAGCCCATTTTTTGTATAATATCTGCCCCTTTGGTATATTTATCTTTTGTGTAATTATCAACTCCTATACTAATTGTGGGATTCACACTGGATGTGGGATCTACAGAATCTTGGTCATAGTCATCATCATCAATGACATATGCTTCAATTGGATTATCCTTATTCCACAAGTTGTTAAACATTTTATCCTCTTCCACCTCATAAAGATCTTTATAGGTCTTTGGCTCACCGAGATTCTTCCTCATTTCCCAAAAATCATGAATTTTGGTTTGATTCCAATTATCATCCATACATTCATCCATTAGGTCATTTGGAATAGATTTTGTAGATAGTTGAGTAGATTTCTGGTAGAAATTGTACGATGTCATGGCCTACACTTTTCCTTTCTATTTTTGCAATGCCATAATTTGTGATGACAATTCTTGTATTGACATATTATTTTCAGCAGCATATTTCTCCATCTCTTTTTTGACCTCATCCCAGGAATCCATGTTTTTAAATTTCTCAATCAATGGCATACTTTCATGTTGATATTTTCTTATAGAGTTCCCATTCTCTTTAAGCTTTGTTCTAATTATGTTGAGTGGATCACATTACCAATGACTATCAACATCAAAGTGAAAAATTGTAAAAAAGGCTTGTGCCACTTTGAATCCTCTTCTCTCAAATGTGAACCCTCCAAATGAGAAAGGCAAGGAAGGAAATATCATTTTCTTTTGCTGACCATTAAAGAGTACATCTGTGCTCTCCATCTGACATACATCTTCCAATGCAAATACCCTCTCTGTGACATGTATTGGAAGTTTGTAGGGTTCTACCACTGAACCATAAAACCTTAACACTGTGTACTTTTCCATGAAGTACCAGTCAGCCAATTTATTTTACTTCCAAGTTGAATTAAATCTCTACAAGTAGCATACAATCTAGGCATTGGAGTACCTTTAATTTTATCATACATTGGTGCCAAAAAGAAGTCTACAAAATTGTTTTAGTTCCTTCTATTATCAATCATCCTTATATGTGGTGTCCATTCATATATTGGATTGTGGCACTAACTGCAAAGCTTGTTTGTCTAAAATATTGCATGATGCTTTGCTAAGAGAAGATAGAAAAAGTAGGTTGTGAACCTAAATGTCTTATGTGAACCTATTTTAATCATTAGTAATTGTTCTTGCATGAAACAAGAAATGTGCTCAATAAAACAATATTTTATTGGTTCTTTTTCAAAATGAATATGAAAAAGCATTTCAAGAATGCTGGCACCCACCTCTTTGTTACTATCCAATCCCAAAAAAAATGCTAGCAAGGAAATATTGTCCTAAACCCATGGCACAAAAATTTCATAATCATAAGGAGGCATATGATCTGGACTTAGGATAGAACCATTTTCTATTCCTTTGATATAAGAATCTCTTTGTATTGCATCTATTTTTTCATAATCCTCTACCAACTTTCTCAAGTCAATTTGCACATTTGAGTTTTCTTGTTCAAACCCTAGGTTCAATAGACTAGAAAATTCACTCTCAGTTATGGACAAACTTTCCTCCTAAGTATTTTTATTCACAATCGCTTTTCTATTTTCATCATAATTTTTGGCACAGACCATGACAATTTCTAGGCAAGGAAATACATGAGGTAACATGCCGACTCAACATTCCACGATGTAATTTTATTTGTCGTTGCATTTACCTTGGGGTTAAATGAAGAAAATTTTGAGCCCTTATTTGGATCGTTCCACTTGTTTTCAATTGCAAATCTAATTTCCATTATTCCCTTATTTCCATGAATAACAGGATCATAAATATCATGGAATAAATCAGTGAAACCTGGTGTTTTAAGCAGATTGTAGAATTCTATTATCTGACTTGGCTTTTTACTCATAGTCTTATTCTTGATATTTTTTTTGCCATCATGGTAAGCTGGTAACCTAAACCAGTATCACTATTTACTTGTAGGAAAATTCAAATATTTATACATAGCTACAAGCCTACAATTTATAGGGGTGATTCAAAATTAAACCCTAACAAGTAACATGATAAAAAAATTTCTATAATATAAACAGTAAAGTTGTAAATCAAGAGATTTGAAAAATTTTAAATGTGAGACCTAGGTGTTTAGGATTTTAGTAGTTACACATTACCCTTAGTTTCAATTTTTGCAAACTATGACTAGGAAGAGACTCGAGAGCTGAGAGACTTTGCTGCTTTCCTCAGACCTCAATCCTCAACCTAGAAATGTATACTGTAGACTAAATAACCTATACTTATAAATGAAAAATTAGATTGGAAACTTAAAGTACAAAAAGTGTACAATCTACAGTCATCACACTTGTCACTGACTGTGTGAGTGGACATGCATCATGAATCTAGAATGGGTTTGCAAAGAAGCTGTATTTCTTTTCCCTTTCGGCCTGAAATATAGTTTTGGTTGTTGATCTATAATCATCCAATGGTCATAATGTCAATGCAATGTTAGTCACTATCTGGTGTGGTGGCACTGTGGGTCCCATTAACTCACCTTATCACTTGACGGCTGAGTCACCTCACGAGTCAGACATGTCACATCATCATTAAATGACATTGTTGGTAAGTCATGCGAGACTGTGAGTGGAATGTATTTAGTGACACATTTCATGACTCTGAAATGGGGTTTCTTTTTCCTTTCGGCCCAAAATACAACTTTGGTCATTGATCTACAATCATCTAATGATCATTATGTCATTGTCAGCTGGTGTGGTGGCCCCGTGGGTCCCATTAACTCACCTAGTCAGGCTGACTCACCTCACGAGTCAAATGTGTCACGTCATCATCAAATTGAAATGACATTTTTGGTAGACCATGTGAGACTACGAGTGGAATGTGTTTAGTGACATGTGTCATGATTCCAGAATGGGTTTGAAAAGATGGGGTTGCTTTTCCCTTTCATCCCGAAGCCCATTGTACATCGTCGATTTGTGCTCATCCAACGGTAGTTATTTGCAACGAAAATTGTTGAATGTTATACTGTTATTATTTCCTTTATAGATATTAATTAATAATGGATAATAAGTTAATAACATTTAATATTTAAAGTTATTTAATTGAATAGTAACAATTCAAAATGCACTATTTTTTTAATAATATTACTTAAGTTAGTGTTTAGAGATTACGAGATTTCTCATTTCTATGGTCGTTGACTCGCTAGGTCTCCCAAACATGAGTTATCAGTTAAAGTAATATTTTTTATTGATTATATAGTATACTTAAAGTTAAAATGATATTTTTTATTGATTATAGCTTTAATGTTGATAATTATAATCTCATATAATTCTCATACCTTATAATTAGAAAGCCATAAATTCTTTTTCTAACCTTATTAATTCATTTGTCCTTCAAATTGATTATATAGTATACTTAATGTTAACATGATATTTTTTATTGATTATAACTTTAACATTGATAATTATAATCTCATATAATTCTCATACCTTATAATTAGAAAACCATAAATTCTTTCTCTAACCTTATTAATTCATTTGTCCTTCAAATTGATTATATAGTATACTTAATGTTAAAATGATATTTTTTATTGATTATAACTTTAACATTGATAATTATAATCACATATAATTCTCATAAATTCTAATTATAAAACCATAAATTCTTTCTCTAACCTTATTAATTCATTTATCCTTCAAAATTTTCTAAATCTTACATATTAACTACAACTGTCTACATTGTACAACTGTGATACATTTTAACTATTCAGATTTAAAAATAGAAATACCATTTGCATCGTTTGAACGGTTCCTTATTTCTACTGAAACATACTTACAAGTTACATCATGCATGTCAAATACAAATATAAAGCAACTAATTAAAATATTGCAATCACAATGACATAGAAGTCTAAAGACCATTTTTTGTACCCATAAAACACAAATTGAAATGAGCTAGAGCTTGCACAATTTTCATTGTACTTTTTCATAAAATTATAATTAAATTGTCCACTTCCAGTACAATACTTCAAAGAGAAACCTACTATTATACTATAAACAAAAAAAACCCAAAAAATGAGGTAGGTTTTTATAAAAATAAACCACTAGTAGTCCACTAGTGATTTTTCCCTTCAGCTCCATCTAAGTAGAATTCTGCAGAGAGGATTAACTGTGAGAATTCATTGAGCCACCCATATTGCCCTACATGAGCCTCCTCTTCGTCAAGCATAAACCACTTACAAAGAAAATCCCTGGCAATCAGCGCCCATTTCCTATGGCGCTTCAACTGCCCAGCAGTCAAGCCCAATATCTAAAAGGTTGCATGGCCACATTCTGGCCTGGGAGGAGAAGCTTGGGTATTTCACTTGCCCAAGGTATATCTACCCCTATTTCTATGAACATGAAAACATTAATTTTGTCACCCAGGTATTCTTCTTTAAAAACCCTCCTCAATAGCATTAACATGTCCACCTTCTCTCCTCCGAGGTCGAGAAGAGATGCCAAAAAATGGGATGTAATATCCATGTTGACCCGGTGCCTATCTTTATTGTTCAGAAGCTCTCGGCTTAGCACCATTTTCACAACCTCTATTATGAGAGGCCCACCCTCCTTACAAATAGATTCTAAAGTTTCATCAAAAAAGGAACCTAGAAAGGCCTTCTGGGCCTCCTCAAATGTGCATCTAAGCCTAATTGGAGTGTCCATCTAAAATAGTAAAACATCAGACAACTTAAAAAAAATAAATTTGTAGAGTGCAGACTACAGACCCTAAAAAAACAAATTATCTAGCAAAGATGAATCGATGAATAATGAAGCTAGATCATCTATAAATAGCCCTTGAAAACTAGATCGTTACTTAGCACTAAATTATTCTTTCTTTAATGGTATTAAATTCATTGCCCTTAATATGCCTCTAAATCTTTCATGTAAATCTTTCCCCTAAATGCATGCATATGAGAAATTAAAATTTTGTCCTTAGTCTTTCATATCTGGTAGTAAATCTTTCCCATTTATGCAAAATTGTCAGAAATTAGTTAGATTGTCTATACAAATTTGGAAGTGTTGTATGATAGCTAAAGAATGTCGCTTGTCACTGACAAGGCATTTATTTCTTACCAAGTTAAAAGGTTACAAGTTGCACTATAGTAATAGGACTGTGATTATCGATACCAACACGTGTACACTATAGTCTGCAAACAAGGTACCCTTATTTGATACATTTTAACATTCCAATGACTTCCTTGACAACTCTGTTTCCTTCAAGAAATTGGGGCTGAAATTAAACTTCAGCCATTGATCTTGGAAATCGCCAATAAAATATTTTTTTGCCATAATTAATGAATGATTAGCCAATAAAATAAATAAATTTTCAAACAGTATATAAAATTTGCCAATACAATAATTTTTTTACCCTTCAAAAGAATATCATTCGCCTCATATATTATAATTTTTTACTTCATAAGAAAATTATTCACCTCAAATATTATAATTTTTTACTTGAAAAGAAAAGTATTCGCCTCATATATTATAATTTTTTACTTCAAAAGAAAATTATTCACAAGCAATTTATGAAATTTTCATTCGACAAGGAAAAAATCGCCAATACAAACTATGAAAAATCGTGGATTTGAAAATTTTTTTTGGCTACATTAAAACAAATTCCCCCCTAAAATAATGTACGATTCGCTAGGATTTTACACATTTTCCAAAAAGGGGGTTTCTTAAAGTTATCCTTGTTTGTGTCAACCTCATGATTTCTCTATCTTTATCATCAAGTCTAGTATTCATTTGTCATCTTTCATCTTTTGTAGTTCTTTTCATCCTTAGCTTTTCCTTTTTGTTCCATGATCTCACACATCCTTACTGATTGTGCTCCTTGTTCTCTTTTCAGTATTTTCTCTTGATCAACTAGATTCTTATTATTTTCAGATAGTTCTAATATGAGTGCATCAGATTCATAAGACATTCTTCCCTCAAATTGTTCTTTAAGTTCCTCTAAATGATCTTGAGTATCTTTCAAATATAGTGCAAGCTCTTTCCTTTTTCTTATTGAATTCTTCAGTTTCCTACTCAGTTCTTCAATTTTCTCATTATCCATTTTCAGTTCTAATTCCATACTATCAATTATTCTTTTCTACTTGTAGATTTTCATGCTTCAATATATTTCCTCTCAAGTGACAAAACCTTTTAATAATAGACTGAGCTCTAATACCAATTATTCAATTAAGGTGTGGAAAGGTAAGTACTGAGAGGGGAGGGGTAAATTAGTACTTCAAATCACTTTTAAACCTTTTTGAACTTTCATCATATTCATTTATTGATTACTTAACCTTTGCATGTATCATATGAAAATAAATAAACATAAGATAAACATCACATAACACAATAATTTTGGTATCACAAAAATCCTTGTTAGAGGATAAAAACTATGGTGGGGATGACACCCACAACTCTTCACTACTAGAGGAATTAAGTTTCTCGATTAGAGCTATAATGCTTAGCTATTTTTTATAGCTTACCCTATTAAAGGTATTAACCCTGTTAAGAGTTATAAAACTGCTAATTCTTTCTATTAAGAGATTTCACAACTCTAATCCAATAATTGTACCTAGTTAAAGGATTTATACATAAGATGTATTAAGATCTACTTGGTTAAGAGACTTATACAAATTTGATAACTACTTAATCAAAAACAAAAAAATGTCGGTCAAATGTTTATTAAAAAATACTTATCAGACTCTATATGCTCATAAATCCATTACCCCATACTATATATCCATGATACTAACCAATTTCATACTTGATAGCTTGATTCTGAATCTCTTCCTCAATAATATGATACTCGGTAGCTTCTCCTTTTATTCACTTTCTACTATGATCCACAATATCCAATTTCTCTTCACGCATGCATATACTACTACTCTGATCTTTTTATATACAACTTCTTGAAGAGTTTCTATAAATTCTAGAATCTTAATCTTTGAGTGATGCTAGCATTCGGTATACTTCCAATGGATATTCCATCCTTAATTATCATTGGCTGAACTCACCTTGTAATCATGTGTAATCATTTAATTTCAATCTCCAATTTTATGTTATTCGATCTCCTTGAGATTTTAAAACCATTTTCTAATCAGTGTCCAAGTTCAATGTACTTAGATTTCATCTGGTGTCAGCCTCCTTTTCTTGATAATACATTTTCTCTATCTCAGTAACTAGGTTCTCTTCTTGTTGCTTGGTGTCTATACTAGCTTTCTCTTTACTGATATTCCTTTTTATCTGATTCCTTTTACCAACTTCTTTCTCTTCTTTACCTACTCATCTTGTCTTCCTTACCAAATGACTTTCAAAAACATAATGACCTTCAAATAACTAATGAAAAAAAAATTACTCTTAGGAGTATCATGAGAGGCATTTTAGAAACTACCATCCATGTGTTATCTCTCAAGCGCATCTCTACCCTTCCTCGGGTTTCCATCTTGACCATCCATTTATCCCTCCTCTTGCCTATAAATTGAACCCTCTTCTTCTTCATTTTCATCCACCATCAAATTAAAGTCATAATTCTAATTGATAGCCAAAAAACTATTAAATTACCATTATTATGCCAAAATAACTCTAAACTATTGAAGCTTGAGCACACATCCAATCCTTGGGACAAATCCAAAAATTAAGAAGGCTTCATTTGGGTGGTTTACACTCCCTTTTCATTTATTTCTTTTGTCTAATCATATATGTTTAAATAGATTAGTATGTTGCATGTTTAACTTAGTTTTATATTCCTAACACACTAGTCTTATTGCATATAGTATCATATGTTGGAGATTTGCTAGCAAGCCAGTGCTGATTGTCTGTTTGTCATTGATGACAACATGTGGTAAGTAGAATGCATGGAAGACTTATGTAGTAATATTTGATTATATGTAGCATGGACATGTTATCAGCATGATATCATGGACATAGAGGTTAACTATTAGTATAGACAGTTATATAGCAGCTTGTGTCAGCAGTGTTCCTAACAAAGTAACAGGCAGTGTTTTGTGTATAGTTGTCTATATAGTTATCATGGAGCCTTGTGCCTTTGGATATGTAATGGAGACATGTTAGTGATGTTACATTCATGGATGCAGAGTCTAATAATCAGTAGAACTAAAGTTATGTAGTCGCTATTCGCCAGTAGCAGTTTCCTGTGTTTATTCAAAAGAGCCGATAGAGATTATATTGGTTCTAGATTTGTGCCTATCATTTCAGTATGAGACCTTGGATTAGATCTTGGAGAAGAGTTAGTGATTTTTTGTTAAGAGTGCATAAAGTAATTCAACTTGAGGAGAAAGATCCAGATATTTTGGTAGAGCCAACAATGTGTAGCATGCGTCTACAATTATCTTATTGGATAGGTCCCAGAATGTGTTGCGTGCTTAGTAGAGCTGACTAAATTATTATTGGAGTTTGTTATGGCTTCTCTAATATGATTTCAAGGTGGTTCTAATAGGCCAACTTGATTATATCATTTAGAGGAAAGATATTTATAGGCAGTCATTTGTGATTGCTAGAGCATGGTTCATGGTTAATAGTAAGAGCAGAGTAGAGTGTGTGAAGTGTTGAACTATCAGAAGAAGGTCTATGTGACCAATTAAAGTACTTGTGTCATGCCCCGCAAAGGAATTGGGGAAGAGAACAAAGATTCTCTTTATAAAAGAAAACCTAAGTAATGATTTATGAAAAAAATTGAATTTTTTTTTTAAAGGAAGTATATAAACAAACCCTAGATTAACTTTGATTCCTCCAAGGTTCCCTTATACTTAATGCACAATTCATTTAAGTCTATTTAATGTACTAGTAACTTGATTTACTTCTTAAGAAAACTACATCACAACATTTTTAGATTCTATATAAAGAAATACAAGGTACTTTTATTTCAATTGCCATTTAAATCCATCTGCATTCCTAAGTATCCTTTATGAACAATATAACTTTTAAAGAAAATAGAATCATCTAAATCATTTGATACATTACAAATATTACATTTGGTTTTCAATATCTTTTCACTTAATCAACAATAATGAGAAATATACTACTTTCCTTGGAATGTTACAAAATACTTTTCTTTTCAACATACATCATATACATAAAGTTCACATCTCCCTTTTCCCTTTTCCTAAATCTACCCATTTCAAATACATCATTTTGAATTACATCAATGATTACATTACATTAATCTCCTCTTGGGAGGTAACAATAATTTTACAACATGAAAGATAAATACAAGTCTTCATTCTTCAAAAATGGAACACTATGCAAGCATGAATTCTTAAGCACTGCATCAGCAAAAGGTACCTCGATAAAAAGATTTACCACCCAACCACATGGATACCTAAAAGGATCACTCCCCTGTGCTAGGAGATAAACACCACGGTCCACAAAGAAGGAATAGCTAGGCCATACCTAGGGTTGGGTAACCTTTCCCAAATAGCAAATAAAAAAAAGATCAAAGTATAAATCTTTTCCCAAAGGTTCTAAGGCTTGGTAGAAAATCTAAGCAACAACATAAGTGAGTGTCATCACATAGCCCTCACCCCTTGGGTTTTCTTGGTACTAGCCACTCTGGACCCCGGGCCCCAAGTAGGCACATGTGGAACCAAATGCCTTTTGTATAGACAAGTGCCATTCAATTGTACCTACACATAGGCACCTTCTCCCAGTCCCATCCATAGCCTTTACTAGCACTAATGGAATGGGCGAGGCATATATTAATATTTTTAGTGTTTTAACCCATTCCCATAAGTTTTAATTAAATTATCACTTGTTAAAACAACTCTCAGTTGGTTATCCTGGTACGAGCCACTTAGGGCCCCGACCCCGCACTAAGAGCCACTCACTTGGTGTTGTTAGGTTTTCTACCCTTAACCCACACATCACAAATACATCATACATGTAGAAAAACACATCATGAACACATTTGAGAACTGCATCAAAGAATAGAAAATAATAAGATAGTCTAGGGATGTTTAGGAAAATTAGGAACGTTTAGGGAGGCCTAGAATGGTCTTGATCCCCCTAGACAATCTTAAACCCTAATCATGCTTCCTACACACATCCTAACCCTATTTAAGCATCTAAATGCACCATATAACCTCTACCCAATGAGTAATGAACATATATAGTTTATACAAAAATAACATGTAGTTTATACAAAATTCAATCTTCCTAAAATTTAACTAAGTCTAATTTTTTTATAAAAAAATCTAAAATCTAGAAGATGCATCTTAACTCCTAGGAATCTGAAACCTATCCCAATCATTCAGAAAGGTACCTAATTTCTTTTAAAAAGTATAAAATTTAAGTATAAGTTTGATAAACTTAAAATATAAGAAATTAAAGTATCAAAATTATACTTAAATGTTATACTTGTATAAATAATCTAAATGTTATACTATCTAATACTTCAATAAATATTAAAATCTAAATGTTATACTATCTAATACTTCAATAAATATTAAATAATCTAAATGTTGAACTATGTTATACTTCTATAAACCAACCCAAATTTAAATGTTATACTTCCATAGACAATAACCCCAATTTAAAACATTCCAAACTTGTATAAACCAACACGAATTTAAAAGTTATACTTCTACAAACAAAACCTATTCCAAACATGAATTTAAAACATTCCTAATTCAGGATTATAAACCCTAATCTCTGGGCGTATTGTTTACTGATAGAATATTAATGTATATATTATGCGTAATGTTTCATGCCAAAATATTAAAGTATTTTATGATAGAATATTAAATACGTGTATGGTTTAATGACAGAATATTTAACTATGAATACTGCACAAATGTTATACTTGTAAAAAAAAGGCTGGCATAATATAATGATATTATATTTCTATAAACAGCTGGTATAATGTCTTGATATTATATTTCTATAAACGGCTAGTATAATGTCTTGATATTATATTTCTATAAACGGTCAGTATAATGTATTGATATTATATTTCTATAAACAACAAATAGAATACAATAATATGGCATAAACTTTAAATGACTATATTATGTGTAATGTTTCATGCCAGAATATTAAAGTATTTTATGATAGAATATTAAATATTCGTATGGTTTAATGACAGAATATTAAACTATAAATACTGCGCAAATGTTATACTTGTAAAAAAATGGCTGGCATAATATAATGATATTATATTTCTATAAACAGCTAGTATAATGTCTTGATATTATATTTCTATAAATGGCTAGTATAATGTCTTGATATTATATTTCTATAAACGGTCGGTATAATGTATTGATATTATATTTCTATAAATGACAAACAGAATACGATAATATGGCATAAACTTTAAACGGCTAACATAATACAATAATTTAGCATAAACATTAAATGGCTAACATTTGTTTCTTATAGCATAAACATTCTGAAATTTATGTAGACAACAAAACACACAGAGAAAACATTCAATCAATACATATCACAAAAGAGAGTTATTTCACAGGATGGATTCGAACCTAGAGTCTTGTGTGGATTCGGTTGATGAAGAAGGATCCAACCTCTCAAACTTTTCCAACACTCCTTTGAATCCCTCTGCTTGCAATCTTCCAGCCTCTACCCGAAGCAACAAAATGCCAATCTCAAATAATGGATTCTCTCCTCACAAAAACAAAATAATTTTCCTGTAATCTTATTATTGTTTACTCTCAAATGAACTTCTATCCAACACCCCCTCACACAAGAGATCTCTCCTGTATAAATATTAGATAAGGTGGTTGCATAGGTAATCCAACCGATGAAACCATCCCAACTATCCATCTGTTATCCGATAACAATATGGTTTTCAAAACCATTCCCGTGAAGGGATAAATAAATTTTAAATAAAACTTTAATTTATGTCTCAAAATAGGTAATAAAGATTTTAGGAATATTTTACTAACCTACTTACTATGGTAATTTCCCAAATACATTTCCCAAATAAAATATAACATAACCTTACCATAGCCTCACAATGATTTTCCTTCACAAAATTAATTTAGTATATAATAATATATATTCATATATGTATTCATAGGCATATGTGTGCACCCATATGCTTATGGTACATATACCATAAGTAAGACACATTATTATTAATATTAGATATTATGAATATCATTATTACAAAACATATTATTTATTCATACACTAATCCATATTCTAAAATATATTAGGTAACTACTAACATAAGTTAGATTTTACCACTATTATTTAAAACTTTTATTATTAATATTGCCATAGACACTTTGTTATTATGAGTATTATAAATAATACCATAAAATTATTTATTATTATTGATATTAAAACCACATGATTTAATCACATACTAACTCATTCCTAAAAAGATACGCTAGTACATAAGTAGCTACTAATAAAAATAAATTACTAAATCATACCCACAAATGAACAATAATTCATATCAATAATCTATTAACAAAATTGAACATACCATGAAGACAATTAGAGCTACCATACTCAAAACCTCATTCACAAAGAATGCAAAAAAGGACAAGAAACCGTTATAAGATCCACAAAACCAATAAACTGAGAGGACACAGAAATACATCATCCACACAAGGGATTGACTCAGGAACTCCCCACCTAAAGGTAAAAATATTGGAGGTAGAGTTTCTTCCTATGGAACCTGGTGATATCTCCCTAACAACAACAACGATCGAGGATTTTGAGGGATCGCTCAGACCTGTGAAGCCAGGTGGAGATGATACTCTATATTTGCAATCTTGCATCACCAAGAAGAGATACATAGATAAATATGGATATACATACAAATTAGATATATGCAAGTAGATGACCAGGATCAATACATCGTGTGGACCTCAAATAAGTGAGTAACTATGACTTTGTCCTGAGTCATGAAGACACATCAGACACATATACATGAAACATAAAACATCATGATAATGGTTAGATTCAATTCCTTGGGTTAGCTCCATAAAACATATAAAGATAGATGGTTTTTCTCATTTTATAAACATATAAATGATAACCATAAATGAGCATATCAATCATCTGATAAACATATCATCATCCATAAAACATGAATGTAAATTCATAGTTCTAGCCATCATAATAGAATGTCCAAATCAGAAAATTCCATGTATCACCATAGGAGAGGGTATTACAACTTGTGCTATACATTGGAACTGATCTAGATAGTAAGTCAAAGCACAGTTCACCAAGATCCAGATATAGTGTGTATTTATTAAACTGAAGGTTTTAGCCTTCACCCCTTTGAGCAGTGTGCTCTCAGACAGTGCATTCTCTCCCCTAACAAGGACTATTGTAAAATAATCCTAACAGGGTCCTACCCTTGACTAGGTCTACTGTACTAAATATATTGTAAAGCAACTCCAACTAGGGTTAAGGATCTTCTAACAAGGATCATAATACACTAGTGCAGAATATTAGTGGGTGTCAATTCCTATCAGGGTTTTTACCTATTTGGGTTTCCCCGTAACCAATATATCGGTGATGTGTTCAAGTGTTCTTTCATTGTGTTTATCCTTTATGTTTAAGTATTCTTAATTGGATAAAGAATTGAAACTTGTAAATAATTGATTCACACCCCCCTCTCAGGTATCTCTTGGGACAATTCCTAACAATTGGTATCATAGCCAAGTGCCTCGGAGAGAAATTTTAACATCTTGAGGTTGATCAGATGACATTCTTCAGAAAAGAAAGTCCTTAGTTTGATGGAGAGAATTATCTTGATTGGAAGAACAAGATGGTGACTCATTTTCAATGCATTGCTTTTGAAGTTTTTGATGTAACTATCAAAGTAGTCAAGATCCCTTCCTTAGAAGACCTTGCAAAGGATGATGCTACAAAAAGAAAAAGGAATTATTTCATCAAAATGCAATAGCCAAATAAGCCCTTATCAAAGTCCTATTTGATAGTGAGTTTTCAGAAATAAAGAAAGTAGATACAACCCACAAAATATGGAAGTACCTAGAAGACATATTTGAAGGAAATAAACAAGAAAAGGATGCATGCAGAAAAAACATGGAAGAAAAGATAAAATGAATTAGAGATTCTACCTGAAGAAAACATCAGAGCTAACAATCAAAGGATCAATGCAGCAGTTGCTGGAATCAAGAATAATGGTGGAGAGATCTTAGAGGAAGACATTATGGACAAATTGATGACTACTCTCACTCTAGAATATGAAAAAAAGATCAACATCCTTGATGATACCATGCAAATTACATCAAATTTTAAGAGAGAGACCTTGATCAGCAAAATCTCAGCTTTTGAGATTTCAAGATTGAAGAGAGAACCTAAAAGTGAAATAGCCTTCAAAGCAACAGTTCATGGTAAGAAATCTGCAAACACTTCTAGTAATTTTGATGGTGATGATGAAGAGAAAACTCTAGATGATTTCATTTCTATGATTGCTAAAAGAGAAAAGAAAGGAAAAGGAAAATATGAAGATCAATTACCATTTAAGTGCTTTTCATGTAATAAGATTGGTCACTTTGCATCCAAAAATGACTACAAGCCTAAGTACTCTAAGGAATGTTACTGTGCTGGAGATGGAGTTTCAGATGATGATTCAACTAAAGAAGAAATTGGATTCATTGATATTATAGACAAAATGAATAATAAGACAGATCATGAAGATGAGAAAGAGGAACAAGAGCTAGCATTGATTTCACAAGCTGATATAAGGATAGACTGGATTATAGATAGTGGTTATTCACATCACATGATAGGTGATAAAGATAGATATGTTCATCTAGACAAATACAATGGTGGCATGGTTGGATTTGGAGATAACACTCCTAAACCTATCATTGGTAGAGGAGCTATCACATTAGATGGAAATAACAATACTGATGATGTTCTCTATGTAGATGGTTTGAAATATAACCTCCTTAGTGTTGGTCAGTTACTTGAAAAAGGTTATCAGTTAGAGTTCAAAGATAACAAATGCATCATTAACAAAAAGGATGGTGTTATGATTACATCAGGCTCAAAGACTAAAGGTAATGTTTTCCAACTCAATTCAAAAGCAAGTTGTTTTGTTGCTAAAATTGATGAAAGTTGGTTGTGGCCTAAAAGACTATGTCATATCAATTTTGATAACATAGTAAAGATAAGCAATGTAAAGGTAGTAAGAGGTCTACCTAGAATATCAAAGCCAATTGGTACTATATGCAGGGAATGTGTGATGGGAAAGCACATGAGAAGCTCATTCAGGAGAAAGCACAATTCAATAGAGAACAAGTTGGATCTAATTCATACAGACCTATGTGGTCCAACTCAAACAAGATCATACTATGGTGAAAGGTATTTCATTTTTTTTGTTGATGATTATACTAGGATGATGTGGGTTGCATTCTTGAAAGATAAGTTAGAAGCACTTGAGAAGTTCAAAATATTCAAAGCTAAGGTTGAGAATGAATCTAGACTAAAGATAAAATGTTTGAGATCAGATAGAGTGGGAGAATTCACCTCTGATAGATTCTATGAGTAATATGAAGAACATGGCATAAAGAAGCAATTGAGTGCACCTAGAACCCCTCAACAAAATGGAATTATAGAGAGAAGGAATAGGATCATTCTTGATACAGCGTGCACCATCATGATTGAAGGAAAAGTTGCACACACCTATTGGAGAGATGCAGTCAATACAACAGTCTATACTATTAATAAAATTCAATTGATGCCAGGCATAGACAAGACCTCTAATGAGCTATGGTTTGGTAATGTTCCCATAGTAAAATACTTTATAATCTTTGGAAGCAAGTGCTACATCAAGAGGGATGAAGCAGTAGGCAAGTTTGATGAAAGAAGTGATGAAGGTATTTTCCTTGGTTACTCTACTAAAAGTAAAGCTTATAGATGTTTTAACTTGAGATTAAAGAAGATAATTGAAAGTGCTCATGTTAATATTGATGAAAATTTTATGGTTCAAGAAAGATATCATGATTACTCACCTATGATTGAAGAAGAACCCAGATCTTCCACTAGTGAGATAGTTGTTGAAGAAATGTTTGATAGTATTGATGTTATATTTAATGACCCTAAGATAAGTGAAGAAGAAACTCCAAAAGCAAATAAGATAGCATCACCTAAAGCTTTGAAGTTCACATCTAGATATCACTCTAAGGATGACATCATTGGAGATCAGAGTAGAAAAGTCATGAAAGATCAAAGGCTAAGAGTTCTAAAAGTAGTGAGGCGGTATGTTTACTATCTCGGATTGAACCCTTAAGTGTTGAAGATGCATGCAAAGATTCAGATTGGCATGATGCTATGAAAGAAGAACTAGACCAAATTATCAAGAATGATACTTGGGAACTGGTCCCAAGACCTAGTGATAAGAATGTGATTGGAACAAAGTGGATATTCAGAAACAAGATGAATGAAGATGGTACAATAGTAAGGAACAGAGAAAGATCTACATGTAAGGGATATGCACAAAGTTAAGGTATTGACTATTTAGACACTTTTACACTAGTAAGTAGGTTAGAAGCTATTAAGTTGTTTCTAGCTTTTACAACATTCAAAAACTTCAAATTTTATCAGATGGATGTTATGTCAGCATTCTTGAATGGAGAGCTAAAAGAAGAAGTATACATTGAGTAACCAGAAGGATTCACCCTATCAGATAGACTTGATATGGTATGTAGATTGAAGAAAGCCCTCTATGGACTTAAGCAAGCCCCTAGAGCATGGTATGAAAGACTTGATGGATATCTAACAAAGATTGGATTCAAGAAAGGAGCAGCAGATTGCAATCTATTTATAAGAGAGACATCTGAAGGACTACTACTTGTAGATATATTTTTTGATGACATTATCTTTGGGGTTAATGAAAAAATAAGTATAGAATTTTCCAAAGAAATGTAGAGTGAGTTTGAGATGAGTATGATTGATCCTATCAAATACTTTTTGGGACTAAATGTGCAGCAGATAGAGAAAGGTATTTTCATTAATAAGTCTAATTATGTGAAAGAGATACTAAAGAAATTCAAGATGGATGATTGCAAGCCAATAAGTACACCTATGATAATAGGATGCAAGCTTACAAAAGAAGATGACTCTCCAGCAGTAGATACAACATTGTACAAGTCTATTATTGTAAACTCATTTATCTTACTCTAACTAGACCTGATATTTCCAATGCAGTTGGCATAGTTGGAAGATTTGCAACAAAGCCTAAACAAAGTCACCTCATGGTAGTAAAGAGAATATTCAGATATTTGCAGGGTACTATAGATTATGGTTAGTGGTATCCTAATTCAAAAAATGTTGAGCTTCATGTGTATACTGATGCAGATTGGGCAGGATGCGTTGATGATAGAAATAGTACATCAGGTGGAGAAGTGTTTCTTGGTGACAGACTTGTCACTTGGACAAGAAAGAAGAAAAATTGTATCTCTCAGTCAATAGCAGAAGTGGAGTAAGTTGCAGCAGCCTTGAATTGTTCTACAATTGTTTGGATCAAACAAATGATAAAGGATTTTGGAATTAAGATTGATTACCCTATTGTTATTCACTGTGATAACACTAGCACTATCAACATGTTGAAGAACCATGTGATGGATGCAAAGACAAAACACATTAAGATCAAGTATCACTTCCTAAGAGAGAAAGTGGTAGAGAAAGAAGTCAAGTTGGAATATGTGAGTTCTAAAGATTAGCTGGTAGACATATTCACAAAGCCCTTGCCAAAGGATAGTTTTGAATATCTCAGGGAGAAGTTGGGATTAATTTCCTTCCCTGATTCTGCTTAGAAGAAAGAAGAAAGAGGTTCAGTCCTTAGGGACTAATGGATAGTGGACTACTCTACTTCAAGAATAGTACTAGTGATTAAACTAATTGGCATCCTTTTCCATTGATGTCAAAGGGGGAGTAGTATATAGTTATGAAAAATGGTACTAAAGGGGGAGTAATATTCAGTTATGAAAGCAATTCAACTGAGGAAATGAAAAATATCAAATAATATTGCAGTAGATGGAGGATTCATCCCTGGGGGAGTTTTGATAAGGAAATGGAGAATGTTTTAATATAATTGTTCATTTGGGTTTGTGGTGTTTTTCATTCCATATGTTTCCATCAATGCCAAAGGGGGAGATTTTTGGAGATTTTCCAGCAAGTCAATGCTGACTATATGTTTGTCATTGATGACAACATATGGTAAGTAGCATGTGTGGAAGACTTATGTAGTAAGCTTTGAGTATATGCAACATGGACATGTTATCAGCATGATATCATGGATGTAGAGGTTAACTGTTAGTACAGATAGTTATATAGCATCTTGTGTCAGCAGTGTTCCTGATAGAGTAACAGGTAGTGTTCTGTGTATGGTTGTTCGTATAGTTATCATGGAGCCTTGCACCTTTGGATATGTGATGGAGACATGTTAGTGGTGTTACATTCATGGAAACAAAGTCTAATTATTATTAGAAGTGAATTTATGCAGTCGTTATTTGCTAGTAGCAGTTTCCTATGTTTATTTAGAAGAGCCGACAAAGATTATATTGGTTCTGGAGTTGCACCTATCATTTTGGTATGCACCCTTGGATTAGAGCTTGGAGAAGAGTTAGTGATGTTTTTTTAAGATCACATGAAGTAATTTAGCTTGAGGATAAAGATCCAGATGTTTTGGTAGAGCCGACAGTGTGTAGTGCGTGTCTACAATTATCATATTAGACAGGTCCCATAATGTGTTGCGTGCTTAGTAGAGCCAACTGAATTATTATTGGAGTTTTTTATGGCTTCTCTAATACAATTTCAAGGTGGTTCTAATAGGCTAACTTTATTATATCATTTAGAGGAAAGATATTTATAGGCAATCATTTGTGATTGCTAGAGTATGGTTCATGGTTGACAGTAAGAGCATAGCAGAGTGTACGAAGTGTTGATCCATTAGAAGAAGGTCTATGTGACCAAGTAAATTATTTTTAGATAACTAGTTCACCACCCCCCCTCTTAGTTATCTCTTGGGACTATTCCTAACATCATATCCCCACATCTCACTTGCACCCAATTCCAAAACCTTATTGGTTGATCTTCCCTCTACATCCTTTTCACCGACACCATATATCATTGAGGATATTATGATATAATCCCTTAATATTTAAACTCTAATGAGGATTCATTGGAATTATGAAAGGTTCATGCTAGAACTTGCAGTGCCTACATGAGTGGCACGGTCTTAGAAAAATAGATTCTTAGAGTATGATACTACTAACCTACTATGAAGCATGACACTTTTGATTTTGTAAATAAGTGTCTACCATGTCAATAGGATGCAAATCTCATCAATGTGTTAGTACAAGATCTATGTCCCATCACCTCTCTATGACCCTTCTCATATTGGGGCTTTGACCTTGTTGGTAAGATCCACTCCTCCTCGTTCGATGGACACAAGTTCATTATCACTGCCATAGAATATTATACAAAGTGGGTGGAAGACATTCCATTATCCCTCACTAATAGTGTCCAAATCTCTAATTTCATCCTTTACCACATCATCATTCATTTTGGAATCTCATCCACCATATTCAAAGATCATGACACATCATTTAAAAATTAACATATTAATGACTTGTGTACCCAATTCTATATTAAGCATTGCTATTCTATTCCTGATTACCCCTAACATAACAACCAAGATGAAGAAACCAACAAAACCTATTGAAAATCCTTAAAAAGGTTGTCAATGATATTTTTCTTGACTAGCACCTCCATATCAATCCCACCCTTCAGGCATATCACACTTCATTTCATACCCCCACAACAACCACCTATATTCCCTTTGTATATGGTGTTGAAGACATCTTACCAATTAAGGTTGAATCTCTATTCTTGTTTGTTTCACTCAAGAACCTATTCGCTAACAATGACTACTATCTAGAATGACTTACATACCTGGATCTATTGGATGAGAAAAGACAACAAGCATATGACCATCTAGTTGTATATCAAAATAGGCTTAAGAGAATCTATCATAAAAATATCCATCCATAAGACTTCCACCTCGGTGATCTGGTCCTAAAGAAAAATCAAAGATTATAGCAAGATTAAAAAAAGAAGGGTAAGTTTGAACCCAACTGGCTAGGCCCTTATATAGTTATAGAAATCTAAAGATCAAGAGAATATCAATTATCTACACCAGAAGGTGAACCTCTAAATTATCCTATCAATATCACTCACCTTAAAATGTTTTGTGCCTAAGTCATGTAGTATACCCTACTTGTCAAACAATCATAAAAAATATTAAAAGTCCTAAAAACATACAAAAAAGTAAAAATAAAATAAAGAGAAATAAGTGTCCAATGATGAAAACTTGGCAAGAAAGCACCTTGGATAATTATATGTGGTGAAAACCTAGAAATAGGTGGCATGTATAGAGTATCATACTATTATCTATCAAAATCTCATCCCACATACATCCATCATCTATATTCTCTTATCCATGCATATCCATACAACTACAAATCACAAGCCCCTATTTCATGGGTGTTCCATTATTGCATATGTATGTTGTATATTGTACTACTATCCCAATTCCTAAAACTTTTATATAATGGCTGTATATAATTGTCATGATTTTTCCAATTGTATAGTAGTGTCAATTTAGTCTTTTCTTAGTGAACTTTGTAAATATCATTGTCCAAGGTCATCCTCCATGTCAAGTGTGATCAATATATTTTCTCCTAGTACTTTAGCAAGTCCCTTTAAGAGATCCTTGGTCATCATGATTGTCTCCAACACCTCTTTTTCTATTGGAAATTTTTTTTCCCAATCCCATCCCATTATAAGTCCTTGTAGGATGCATCATTCCTCATGTCAGACCTCATAAAATCATCATCAGTCAATCACCCTCTTTGGTAAAATATTTTTTTGGATTTTATCTTATCTTTATTTTTTGCTAGGTTTTCTTGATTATTTTTTTGGGGGCTCCTCAATTATTTCCTACTCAAGGTCACCATGATATTTTATTTCATGGTCAAGATCTTGATCTTTTTTTTTGTGTGAGTCAATTGGATATGACCCTTGAATTTCCAACATGTGTCCCCATGTGATTACATTGTGTAGTTGGTAAATATCACATGTTTTTGGATCCTCCTCAAATAATTTCTACCCTATCCCTTCATGGATCAAGTGTGATACTAGAGCTATCCTTACATTGTTTTTGTGTCAGTCCCATGAAATATCTTTGACAAATCTCTGCTTCTTGTTGGAATGTGATGTATTGGAGCACTAGGAATCACTTGAGGGTTCTCATTTATGGAAACACTCATGATGGAGTGATCACATGTTGTGGAGATTGCCACTGGAGTCACAATCATGAAAATGACTAAGTCCATAATCAAATTAATAGGATGCAATGCCACTGTTTGGGTCAATGATGAAGATATATGAGGTATTATGTCTTGCAAAGTTAAATGGAGGTATTTTGGGATATAGAAATTCTTTAGTTAAGATTGCATAAGTTTTGGTTATCAAATATGTGAAATATAGTGTTCGGAAGGTATGCGAAGATAGTAAAACATGGTAACAGAGTATATGAATAGTTGTGAATATTAAGGAAGGTAAAGTGAATATGGTAATGTGCTAAGATAGGTGAATAAAGTATATTTCTGACTCTTTGTTATTGTAAGAGCCCTGAATCCATAGATAAAATTTGCATGAGTTATTGTTATAATTGTGAAGCCGACTGGAAGGCTGATTTTGTATAAGTATGAAGTGTTTTTGTAAAATAAAATGTGGGTATGATTATGATGATGTAGTAAGTTTGCAATTATAAGAGTAGAGATCATATGTGAGATTAGAAAGAGGTTGAGCTATAATTGGAACTATCTAAGAAAGATAAGTGCTTGTATTGTTCCTCCATTTGAGATGATTGTAAGAGTAGTGAGCTCACCACCTTTAACCAGGTGTTTTGTTTACCCCTAATAGGGTTTTGTATTCCTTTAACAAGAAAACATACTATGTAACAATCAGCTCCTAATAGGGCTAGATCTCCTAACAGGGATTTTAGTACATATTTGTGGGTACCATCCCCATCGGGGTTTTCCCTTTGGCCAAGGTTTCCTCGAGAACAAATCATGGTGTAATGAGTAATGTGTTATGCTTATATGTTATTTTTATTTTAGCATTACTTTGGATTGTTTATAATTGTTTGAAGTGGAAAAGATCAAAGTTCTGTAATATTGATTCACCCCCCCTCTCAGTATTACCTAATCGTAACAATTGGTATCAGAGCTATTGGCCCTTGGAGAAAAAGCCTAACATCTTAAGGGAGATCAGGATGGATTCAAGAGATATGCAAGAGAACTTTGAGGCTGCACTTGAAGATTTGGATAAGATGAAAGCTAAGAATGGTGAACTAAAATTTAAATTAAGAAGAGCAGAAGGTTTCATGAGGAAACTAAAAGAACAGCTTGTGATTACAAAAATTTAGAGGCAAGAGCTTATGGAGAAGATTAAAGAAGATTCATACAATGACACATCATAGAAAATAAAGAAGCCAGAGCAAGAGAAAGAAAAAATCAATCTTCTAATGATTAAATAAATTTAGCATGAAAAGAATGAAAGAAATAAAGTTGAAGAATCACTAAAAGAGTCTAACAAGTAGATAAGTGAAATGAAGACTAATTTTGACCAATACAAAGATAAATATCAAGAATTGGGAAAATACAATTAGATTATTAAAGGTGAACTCACTCAAGCCAAATTACACATTGAGAAGCTACACATGAGAAGTGACAAGATTGATGAATAAAGAGCAAGACAAAAGCCTAAAGGAGATATGTCTGGAGTTGGATTCAATGAAGCAAAAAGTTCAAAAACCTAGGAAGAATCAAATGAAGCCAAGAATGAGGAAACACCTATTCCTGAAGAGAGACCTGCAAATGAAGAATCTAGAGAACAGTTTAGACCCTTCAAAGGTAGATGTTTTCGATGAAACAAATTTGGACACATGAAAAGAGATTGTAGAATTAAACGTAACTCTAAGTCCTTTACTAGTTACTATTTTAATTGCTATGAGTATGGACACAAGAAGGTAGATTGTAGAAAACCTGATTAGTCTAGGTACAAGCAAGACTATATCAGAGAATATATAGTAGCTAAGATCACATGAAAAAATGCAATAACTTTGGTTATACAACAAGGTATTGTAAATTATAGACTAATCAAGATAAAAGGAGACCACCTACTTGTTACAAATGTAACAATCTAGGTCACATTGTGAAGTTTTTCAGATATAATGGAGAAGATAACAAAAGAAGAAGACCTAGTGAACCAAGAGGACCACCTCATGTGGTTATAAGGAAAAATATTGGCAACAGTGGTAAGAGTTTTGATGAGTACATAGAAGATTTTGGGATTCATTTCAAGAAATCAAAGAGCAAGGAGGATGACCAGATATGGAAGGTGAAAGTTTTAAACAAAACAATGGTTCAGGGAGAGATAGTAGATGATACTGTGTCTTTTCATGATGATTTTTTTGAGGCATCGACCTAAATGGTTGCATGGCCTTATGGGGTGCATTGGGTATAGTAAACAAAAATTATCCAGCCCCTGTATATGTGGAGTAAGTTCATGCAAAATTAGGAATGATGTGTGCGAACATTGTGGAGTCTATGGATGAGAGTGCAACACTTGGAGATTCATCTTCTATGTTCACAAGTTTTGTATCGATTGGATGGCATGAAAAGTTGAGATACTTATATTTATTACACACACTCAGCTTGCAATAGATAAAAAGACTTAAAGGATCTCAAATATACACCATTTGTTGATCAGCGACTAAGGAGAGAAGAAGTCTAAAAGAAGAGTAGTAATCTAGCAAAGAGATTTTATATTCACATAAATAAAAGCATCAATTCAAATCTGTTAAGGTATTTAGACCTAATCTCTTTGAGAAGTCATCGATGCACCATTAATATATGATGTTGTAGATAGACCTAGGTACAAGTTCAAGTGGCATCCATACAAATCCTATGAGGATGATCCTAAGGGAGAATTTTCTCAAACCCCCATATGCATGTTACATGTAGAAGACATTAGGACATACATTCACTATAAATATGAAATCATTAGTGAGGCTAATATCTATAGTGAATTACATGTTATGGTTGAAGAAAATGGAACCATGGTAGAAGTTTTCAAACACCTGCAAGATCAATCAATCCTAAAGGTAACTCTACTCATAGAGTTTACGAAAAATGAATGGTTTAAGATCATTCTTAGCAAAGCTCATGACCAATTCTTGTGGATTGGTGATCAACCCGTAAAAATATGTGCACAACTGATACATGAGATCACAAGTCTAGATAATGAAGGAGCCCTACATGTGCAAGAAAAGAACCTAAGAAATCTAGTTGAAACCCTAATGCATTCAAAGTGGGACAAGAGGGAAATGACAGTAAATGATATTTACTTTTAAGATGTTAGATTGGTAGCAATGTTGCTAGGCTACAATTTTTTTTTACAGTAGCAGACCTAATTTTGTATCTATTGGAATCATCATGATGGCATAAAAAATGGTGAAAGAGAATAAGAAGTATAATCTTTGTGAAATTCTAGCTCAATAGTTTATTGAGAATGTGAAAGCCATAAAGAAGGATGAATCCAAGGCATTTAGGTTTGTTTCATTACTGATTCACATGTACATTCATATTATTCACGATTTTCTTGGCATACATCCTAGAGCATGGAAAGTCAATGAACCCACTGGACTTCAAATATCAGATTACTATAGAAGACAAAAGAAAGACTGGGTGGATGGAGAGTTGTTTGGCATGATAAAGATACTGCAAAGGCAGATTAAAGAAAGGTACAAAATCCCTGAGAATTTATTAGAAAAGTATGAGGAAACTATATATTTCATGGTTGAAACTGATTGTTTCTCCTTTGAGGTAGTTGAGCCCAGAACTAAGTGGTGCTATCCTATGGGATATGAGGTTAGTGCTAAAGTGCTAACTATGCAAGTGGAACATCTACTGGCAGTAGAAAAGAATCCTACCCAAGAAAGATAGGGAACATATAGGGAAAAGTATGAGAAAGTTAGAGAAGAGAAAGAAAAGGTAAGAAGAAAAAGGAAAGTCAGCAAGATTATTGAAGACATCACTGCAATGGTGGGTATCACAAAAGAGAAATTAATAGATATCAAAAATAATATGGAGGCATCTTCTAGCATTGCCACCGATGCATCTATTCCTTTAGAATTAGAAAAGATAGTAGCTCCTACTATTGATATTGTTGATTTCTCAAGCTTTCAAGAGAATGAAACACAAGATGTGGTTCCTATAGTTATTCCTAGAAGATCCACAAGAACAAGTAAGGAAGACAGTCCCATAGAAAAAGAGACAAAGGTGAAGAGGAAGAAGGAAGAAAAGAAAGCTGAGAAATGCGAAGAGAAAAAAGTCCAAAAGAATCCACAAAACTTGTGGAAACTAAATCTTAAATCACTACAGAAAAGAGTTATCAAAGATGGAAATCTAATATTAGTGAACAGATACTATGAAAGATATAACCCTAAGGACCAAGCAGTCATTAAGGACACTATCATTGAGCATCTTCTAGTTTTTAAGAAGAATCGGTTGGAGGTTGAAGCAAGCGTCCCCAAAGTCCTGTATAGAAAACTAGAAATCAAGAAACAATTAGCACATTCAGAGGATGAGAACATAAGAAACAAAATAATTGATGATATGTTTCCGGTTGTGTCAATTTAGGAAAGACAAAGAATCATAAATACACCAAAACCTCTACTATAGACAAAGGCCAGATTAGTCAAGATTATGGCTAGGAAGTATGATGAGGTGATTGAGGATAGCCAAAAGGCATTAGACCAAGTTCTAATGCATGACATGCCTAAGAAGGTTTCACCTCCTAAGGTCTCTAAACCTACATTTTTGGGTTTAGGAGAGATTTATAAGGTAGTAAATGAAAGTGCTCAAGTTAGCATGCAACTAGATTTCTTTGTCTCTGGTGTGCCTGTTAGCCTTGACACTTCGTAGGATGTAAATCATCCATTTTTGGACAATGTAAATAGTGCGATGGAGGTTGAAGATATGATTAGATGGAGAAAGGGAAATCAAAAGAGAAACAAGAAGAAAAAGAATAAGAGAAGGAAATAAAGTAGGACAAAAAGGAAGAAGATCAATTAACATTAGAAAAAAGTTGTTGAAGCCAGTATGGACACATCTTTATTATTGGCAAGTATGGCCAAGCCAGTTTTCTCTGATGTGGACAACATGAATGAAGATGATCTAATGAGACTATCATTTTTTTCCTTCACCAAAGATAAGGAGAGATCAGTTTAGAAAGGAGACAAAAGAGAAAAGGCAATGGTCAAGGCTATAGAAATAGTAAACAAGCTACTCCCCTCATCGATTATCTTCAAAGACAAGGATGAAGCTGAGAATCTTGGTATGGTATTGGATAACTTTGATAGTCATTTTGACTCATTACTAAAAATAGAAGAAGAAAAGGCTTAAAATAACTTGGAGAAGAAGCTAAGCAAAGTTTGTAAGTCCATCTCATGGGACTTAAACATTTTAAGGCTACCACTGTTAAGGCCAAGAGTTGTGTAGCACAAGGCATGAAAATTTACAGCTATTGCATAAATCCCTCCAGACATTTAAGGAACATTGAGGAGATATTAGCCAAAGATAGGGATAACCTTGACAGTCTAATGGACAGTTGTGAATCATCATGACAAGCTATGGGAGAAATAGATAAGGAATCATCCAAACTATTGGACAAGATAGGAGTACTGGAAATAGAGAAAGAGAGAGTTACTGATATGTTTGGATTATTGAGAAGCCTATTGACTTCGAAGCTAACAATGTTGGAGAATCATCTCTCAAAGATGATAAAAGTTGAAGGCTCAATGTCTATACCTACTCTTACTGAGCTTAAAGCAGCAAAGATAATGCCATATGCACTGAATGGATTAATCTATGTCAATGAACTATTGATAGGTTCATGGATTGAAGAAGTTAAGACCTTGGAAAATTCTTTCCAAGATGTCTTAAATCTGGTGAGTAAGTATTGAATCATTTGTGCTTAAGTTTTACAATTTTTTATATACATTTTCCATTGATGTCAAAGTGTGAGGAAGAAAAAGGAAAATAAGGAAGAGAAAGAAAAAGATGTAGAAAAGAAACAAAAATATAGAAATGAGAAAAAGAAAAAGAAACTTGTATTGTGACACTTAGTCATTTTTATAAGTCTTTACATCAATGCCAAAGGGAGAGATTGTTGGCATGTGATGTTTTGAAGCACTAGGAATCACTTGAGGGTTTTCATTTATGGAAACACTCATGATGGAATGATCACATGTTGTGGAGATTGCCACTGGAGTCAAATTCATGAAAATGACTAAGTCTGGAATCAGGTTAACAGGGTACAATGCCATAGTTTGGATCAATGATGAAGATATAGGAGGTATTATGGCTTGTGAAGTTAATTAGAGGTATTTTGGGATATACACATGCTTCAGTTAAGATTGCATAATTTTTGGTTATTAGATATGTGAGATATAGTGTTTGGAAGGAATGCGAAGATAGTAAAATAGGGTAACAGAGTATATGAATAGTTACAAATATTAAGGAAGGTAAAGTGAATATGGTAATGTGCTAAGATAGGTGAATAAAGTATATTTCTGACTCTTTGGTATTGTAAGAGCACCAACTCCATTGATAACATTTGCATGAGTTATTGTTATAATTGTGAAGTCGACTAGAAGGCTGATTTTGTATAAGTATGAAGTTTTTTTGTAAAAGAAAATGTGGGTATGATTATGATGATGGAGTAATTTTGTGAATATAAGAGTAGAGATCAGATGTGAGATCAGTAAGAGGTTGAGCTATAACTAGAACTATCTAAGCAAGATAAGTGCTTGTATTGTTCCCCCTTTTGAGAACTCTTTTGAGAACAAATATTGATTGAAAGAGTAGTGATCTCACCACCTTTAACCAAGTGTTTTGTTTACTCCTAATAGGGTTTTGTATTCATCTAACAAAGAAATGTACTATGTAACAATCATCTCCTAATAGGGATATTATATTTTAGTGCATATTTGTGGGTACCATCCCCACCAGGGTTTTCCCTTTGGCCATGGTTTCCTCGAGACTAAATCATGGTGTAATGAGTAATGTGTTGTTCTTATATGTTCCTTTTATTTCTTCATTACTTTGGATTTTTTATAATTGTTTGAAGTGGGAAAGAATCAAAGTTTTGTAATTCTAATTCACCGCCCCCCCCCCCCCCCCCCCCCCCGCTTAGTATTACCTAATCCTAACACTTCTTTATAACCATGGTAGGTTGCTAACATTTCTAAATCTAAATAAAATATCACTACATGGTGGTATTCCATCTTGGAATACCCCTATCTCAAGCTTCAAGAAGAATCCTTCATTTTCCCAACATATCTATCATATCTCCCCTCTTTCCATCCATCTCCAATCCTATAGACTAATATTGTGCAAATAACTTCATATCATCCCCTACTCTTAGTCTTCCACTTATATGAGTGATTTATTGAGCATTCATGTATCCTTTTGCATAACCATTTGCATGTCATTCGTGGTCACTTTGCATATGAATTTTTGCATTCCATATTAGATGCATTTGCATTTGATTTATGTCACATATGCCATAATAGTTTTATTAATTGTTTCATTTTAAATATGACTCCATATCAAGTACATTATTTGTTGCATAAACCATTATATTATCATTTCATTTAGGTTCCTTTTTATGATTAACTACATTACCAATTACCATTACCTCATTTAGTGGCATATTAATTATCATAACATTATCATACCCTTTTCATAAATATTACATTTTAGGTTTGTCTCATTTAAATTAAATCATTTCGTATATAGTCCATATCATAATCATTGCATTTGGTTACATCACTGAATTTAGTCTCATTATATAGATTTCATTAAGGCATTTTCACCTCATCTAGTTTCATTAAGATTTTTTAAATAATTCATTTAGTTCCACAATCATTTTATTTAATTACATTATCATTACATAGGAATTTCATCTAAATCTATACCATATCAACTTCATCTCACTATGGTTTCATATTGATTAACCATTTGGATTATAATTTAACTTTCATACTTCCTTCTCGAATCCAACACATCAATACACACATATTGATGTATAAAACAATTTTCACATACCATGTCAACCAATACAATGATCTACATAGAATTTTGTGTCAAGGGGTCAAATATGTTTTGTCCAAACATAATCTTCCACTAGAATTTTATCCACACTCTAGCATCAAACAATGTAATTCTAGATCATCACCTCCAATATTTAAGACGTGTCACTAGATCATGACTAACTCAACTAAATTTATTGAAACCTCTATATTGATCACCCATCAAAGGTTTATCAACTATCAATCAAGAAAAAAAACACTTCAACCTATTAACAACTCTGACTCTTCTCACCAGTCACCTATCTTTCACATTGGGCACTCAAATGAGTTGTTGTTGAAACCATAACTTCTAAACATTTTTTACCACCATATATTATTACCACATCACAAGAAACAACAAATAGTTGACAAACCAATTAAATCGCATATCACCTATCACTAACTATTCTATAAATTGCTTTGTTAGCCTTCATCTCATTAAAAATTCCTTGTTGGTCTTCATCAACAATATCAGTCATGCATTTGACATTCAAAGACATCCCTAAATCTCTCATAGGAATCACTACAATTGAAACTTACCACAACACCATGATCATCATACTTATACTTAGAAACATACTAGTAACACTAAGTCAATACTTGACACCAATGAAAACTCAATAACTAATCATAATGCAATCAAATTTGTATTATTACAACACCAAAAATCACTTACCATCACTACATCAATTATACCAACAATCGCCCCCTTTTCCATCGATGGAAAAACTTTCTTTAATACTCACTTCTAGATGATACATTCTACATTCTTCTCAATATCAATTCTAGCTTTACCTTACCTTGCAATTACTCCCCCTTGTTAGAGATTAGGAATACTGAGAGGGGGGGTGAATCAGTATTCTACAAATTTTTACTTTTGCCCAATTATGGATATAACAAATTTACTTGATTCTTGCAAAACAAAGTAAAATAAATAAAATGCAAAGTAATAAAGAAAATGAACTCATAACACCATTTTTGTTCTTGAGGAAACCCTGGCTAAGGGAAAACCCCAGTGGGGATGATACCCAAAACTGATCCACTAATCAAAAGTATCATGTTAAAGATGTTGACCCTGTTAGGAGTCTATTACATACATATAGTGTCTTTGTCCTGATTAAAGGGCTCTAGGCCTTGTTAAAAGCCTCAACCCTACTAAGAGTTGGTATTATAGAATATAATGATTACAAGATGAGCTCACTACCCAAACATGTAATATACAATGATATCTAATTACAAAAGGTAAAGTACATAACCTTTCACTACTATCGAATAGCTTTCCTATTCTGATTTAGCTTTCTAACTTCTATGCTTTCATATACAAAGTCTTCTTGCTTTTCTTTTACAACATATATCTTCACATCATATCATTATACTATCTTATTATATCATGCATATCTCTTTGCATTACATACTTCTTACATTTATACAAGTTATTAAGAATAATAACTTTACTGTCAGCTTTACAAAACATAAACTCTTTTCAAAATACAACACTAACTTCTTCTTCCCAAGAGTTAACATCTAGGATGTCATCCCTTGTATGGTTAAGTCATTATTTTGATAAACAAAATAATCCCTTAACTATTATACTTGTTCTAACTTCTTACTCTACTCAATCGGCTTCAACTCTGTCTCGGTAATCTTGCAATAACTCCTTCTGTACATGTCGTATAGACTTGCGCTTCCAGATGTGTCTTTTTCATACATAGAATTATCCATGTTCAAGTGTGCATGCACTAAACCTACTTCCATCAACATCTCTATCCAAAACGGTCTCTGGTTAGACTGGAAAATGCTACTATACTTAGACAATTTTACTTGTGCCCTAACATAAATGCTTTCTATCATAGTGCAATCTTCATAGTGATTGTATGTTTCCATAATGACAACAACTTGATATCCTACTCAGCCAAATTTCCAAAAATCTCCCCCTTTGTCATTGGTGGCAACATATAAGAAAATTGGCTAAGTCTTACAAAAACTTCAAAATTGTGGCCATAACAAAAAAATTCTTCAATATACTTATATCTCTAAATATCTACTGAATATATATACTCCCCCTCGTAGTATGCCTCCATACTATCTATACAATATATCATAATGTCTATACAATTTTCTGCTATCACTCCCCCTTTGACAACAATGACAAAAAGGGTGCCAAAATTGTTCAACAAAAATGTTTATCTTTGGATTCAAATTTGCAAAGCTGGTAGCCTTGCAACATAATCTGAAAATTTTATCTTTATAATCTCTATCTCCTTCTCCCATGATTTCTAAATGGCATTTGAGACACTAAGGAGTGCACATAAACCATAAGATACAATTTCACATGCCTAAAGATTTGCATAGTGAAATTTCTCATAAGATGTCTTAGAGGTAAGACATTCATCCAATTGAATTTATATAATACTTCTCTTAATAGAAACATGCTCTCTTAATAGAGAGAATCTCCTCAATTTCTTTTCCTTTTCATCATTTAGAATCCTTATTTCATCATAAAGTTTTCTTATTTTCTTCTCAACATCTGAGATCTTCACATTCAGACTTGATAAAAGATTTTCTTCTGTTTGAATTTCTACCTATTTTTCTTTCATCTTCTCTGTTATTTTAGATACATGATCCTCTGATTTTGTACATTTTTTATATAGAGATTTTCCTCTTTCCAAGCTTCTTCTCAGTTCTTTTATGCAAATATCCAAATTATCAATATCATTTCTGATATTCTGACATATATCTTGAAATATCTTGGCTTCATAGGCTGCTTGAGATTTGACTGTAGCCATGTCTAATAAGTTTGTGAATTCATTGTCAAATTCTTTCACAACTTCTCTTGCTTTGACATGTGGATCTGCTTCAGTTATCTGACTGATTATAATATTCTACAATTTCTCTTTTACTTCAACCAAAGATCCTTCAAGGATTTTTACCTTCTTATTCTTTCCAATGATTTTTTTCAAGGATGAGATCAACTCTATCTAATCATCATCATCAACTTCTTGTCCAAGACTAGCAAAGATGGATTCAATCTATGGTTTCTCTGCTGCTACCTTAGGTGTGGGACTGATTGTTGCTTGTTCTTGTGTTCCTACATGTCTTGCTGCCTTTGTGTTAACTTGTGTTTCTGCTTGTGTTTGTTCTACTTCTTCTTCTTTTCTTATTTCCTTTCCTTCTTCCTCATCAACTATCATATCCTACTGCTCAGGAGCCAAATTGTCAACAATGTCCTCAAGATTGCTGAATGGGTTATCTTTGTTGTCCAAAGTAATATTTGTTCCTTCCAATTTCATGGTTTCATCTTCAATGTTGATTGATGGTGGCAGACTATTCTAATGCTCAGCTTCCAATACTTGGTCTGATGTACTTGTGTGCTCACTAGGATTGGAGGTCATTACCTTTATAACTACCTATTCAGTTTCTTTATTTATTTCATCATAGCTTCCTCCCATTATGAAGATGGTTCTCCTTTTCATTCTTAAGTGAGTATTAAGATTTTTCATGATTTCTTTGAAATGATCTTCATCTTTAATGTCACAGAGCTTCCTCACATAGTTTTCTCTTATGTGTTTATCTTCTTCAACTGCTCTTTTCTTCCTGTTCACTAACTTTTCAAAGAGTTCATCGAGAATATTTCCTTGAATACTATCAAAAAAATTTATCTACCATTATCATATGCTTGAAAACTACATTTTCTAAGTTCAACTTCTCAGAATAATTGTACAACTCAAAGTATTTATTCATTTTAGAGAAATCTCCTTCATTAATGATCAAGGCATTAACTTTCTCTATCTTTGGTTTCCATTTCTTTTTACTGCGTCCTATTCCTTCATCATCTTTCACTTCAAATACCTTTCTATGTGCTGGTGTAAATATGGTTTTCTATCTTTTTCTTGGCCCACTTGCCATTTCCTTTACTCTTTTAGTTGGTGGAGTGGTGGAGGATCTAGTAGATTTTCTTACTTCCTGCACCTCTTCAACTTTAACCACTTCTTCTAAATTTTGAACATCTTCAGTTTGACCTACAACTGATGATAGGGGTGGAACAAACAAAACTTCTTTTTGTCTAATGTCTCTTATTGCTGCTACTGTCTGCTTCACAACTAGAAATTATTGTTTTGTCATGCATGTGTCCTTTAGAATCTTCTTAATAGTGTTGTCAACTCTCTTCTTGGCTGATTTCTCTTCATGCAGAGACTTCACGGAGTAAAATTTCTCCTCATCGGTTCCAAATCTAGAACTATTCACATCCAAATTGCACTTAAGCAATCTATTCACATACTCTTCTAATTCAACTTCAGATACTTCATATCCAAGTGGATCTATAAATTCCACTCTAAGTTCAACAACTTCAACAAAAGTGAAATCAGTGTCAACCATAAAACATATATCATTTTTAATGTTTCTCTACTATAGCCTGTGGAATCCTTGACCTTTTTCTCATTTAATTCTAAAATGTTTTAATTACCAAGGTTACGCTCTCATTAACCTTGTCTATAGGGTGTCTGAGATACACCTTATTGATTCTATCCATAGAAATCCTATTATCATTCAGAATTCCAATCTTCTCCGATAGTGTATGGATATCTTCTCAAAAAATTAAAAAACATGTATGTAATCAAAGATAAGAATCTAAACTGTGAGTTCTTAGTTTTCTTTGTCTTCTCAAGGTTCTCAAATAGCTAAATTCTTAAAATTTCACACATATCAACTTGAAATTTTTCAACGCACATCAAATATGTTGCATGAACCATTCCAGCTGCCATGTCATCTTCTCTAGAATTTTCACAAAACTTAGATGTTACGATCTTTCTTATAAATCTAAAATCATCTTGTGTTATCTTGATGATTAGTATGCCTCTACCATTATAGGATGACTTGGTATTATCCAATACAGTCTTCTTTACATTTTTTTCATTAAAGGGTATGACTCCAGTTTTAGAAAAACTAGTTACCTCATGGATTAGGTCTATAGTGATATCTATTACTCTGTCATCTAGCCAAAATTTCCCATTGTGAATTCTACTTAAAATGATCTTAGTGCATTCATCATCTTTGAATTCATAGTGCAGTGAATACTTCACAATTTCATTTTCCTTCAAATGCTCAAACCCTACTTTCAATGACATATCCTGATTGTATAACTTCTCATACTCCTTAATCATATTACCATCACTGAGGATCTCAAATTTTCATTTTAGATAACTTTTTACATCCTCTAAATGTAAAACTACGTCTAGTATGGATGACAATGCAAGACTAGGGTCCTCTTCCTAGGGTTCTACTAGTTCCCTTTTGACTCTAGGTCTAACATCCCTTATATGGTGAATAAGTGATATATCCATGAATTCTACAAAAGCTTTAACTGCTTGATAGATTTTCTTAGTAAAATACCTCAAATTTGTGATTTTAGGGCATTGCGTAGATCCAACACAAAATTCTTTACCAAATCCTACAAACTGCTCTCAATCACCAGTGCATTGATCTCCTTATCTCTTGTAGCCACTTGAATGATCAAATAATACCAATCATATGCTTCTAACCTTTCAATCTTTCAATATTCTGACATCGCATTCAATTCCTTTGCCGCTTCTTTCCAAAAAGTTTTTCTTGTTTTCCTGCAAGACTTCATACTTCTTGCAAACTTGCATACATTCATATTAGGTCATGCACTCTTAACCATAGCATCATTACATCACATACTACCTTACATTAACTTCACAAGACTCAATTATTTCTAATCTAACTTCTACAATATCCTAAGTTCCTATTCTAATGCATTCTTTATGAATTAATTGCTTTGAGATGGGTTAGGAAGAGATTCACACTTACTATCAGATACTTCACCTATTTGATTACCTTGTGTACTAAGTGTGTCTACTTGATCTATGGCTTTAACAAATTTCACTTCTTCTGAATTGCTACAACATCCTTTCTGACTGTTGCTTGTATTCTCATTTCTCCTTGTAGAATTAGGGTTTCTCATGTTGCTCATTCTGCAAAATCTTGTTATATGACCAAATTTGTCACATATCTAACAAACTACTCCATTGTTTCCATATCTCGGTCCTATCTGATTGATTTGTGATTTGCAATTTCTGGCAATGTGTCAGATCTTGTTGCATCTATAACACACAACTCCATTTCTTCTATTCATATCTTTAGTGGGTCTCTTATCTATATGGTTAGTATCTTTAAACATTCTACTACTATTATTATCATTAGATCTAGGTTTCTTACAATCAATAGCTCTATGTCCAAAACCATGACGATTATAACAATAACCATTGAGAGGTTTGAATTGCGTACTTGTACAATCTTTCTTCATATACCCAAAATTATTACATGCAAAACATCTACCTTTGAATTCTCTTTGTGTATGTTTAGGTGGTTCATCTTCTTTAGGTGGATTAGGTATGTCTTCAGATTTGTTAGCTTCATCAAGTTTCTTCTCATCTTTTCTCTCAGAGACTTTCAAATTTGGTTCCTTGCATTCTTCACTTATCTTAGATGAGTTAAATCCAAGACCATTTGTATCATAATAAGGCTTTTGATAAGATATTTGTTCATTAATTTTCTCACTGGTGGAATATAGTTTTTCAAGATGTTGTTTAGACTGAGTTAATTCTCCTTTCACAATTGTATTGTACTTCTCAAGTTCAGCATACTACAATATGGTTTTCTCAAGTTCAGATGTCACTTCACAAAGTTTAGACTTCAGATCTTCATTTTCAGATTTCAGATTTCATTCATTCTTTCTATTTCCATCTTTCAAACTTAACTTCAGATCTACAATCTTTAATTCATGTTTAAGGATCTCATTTTCTTTCTTCAGATTTGAAATTTCATCACAATCTTCAATTTGAATTGTAAGTTCTTTCTTTGATTTCAGTTCTTCCAATTTTTCTTTTAGCTTCTCAATGAAGTTCTTTGCATCATCATATTTCCCTTCCAAAGTATCTCTTTCTTCAATAAGAATATCAATTTGTTCAAGAGATTCTTCAAGATTCTTTTGTAATTGATCCATATCCATAGAGATCTTACTCAAGCTGCTAGGCTTTCTTTGAAAAAATCTTCTTCCGAGTAACTAAGCTTTGATAGGAATTGTTAGAGATAGGGAATGCTGAGAGGGGGGGTGAATCAGTATTCTACAAAATTTTACTTTTGCCCAATTATGGATATAACAAATTAACTTGATGCTTGCAAAAAAAAATAAACTAAATAAAATGCAAAGCAATAAAGCAAATGAACTCATAACACCATGTTTATTCTTGAGGAAATCCTACCCAAGGGAAAACCCCTATGGATATGATACCCACAACTGATCCACTAATCAAAAGTGTCATGTTAAGGATGTTGACCCTGTTAGGAGTCTATTACATACATATAGTGTCTTTGTCTTAATTAAACGACTCTAGTCCTTGTTAGAAGCCTCAACCCTGCTAAGAGTTGGTATTACAAAATACAATGATTACAAGATGAGCTCACTACCGAAACATGTAATATACAGTGATATCTGATTACAAAAGGTAAAGTACATAACCTTTCACTAATGTCGAATAGCTTTCCTATTCTGATTTATCTTTCTAGCTTTTGTGCTTTCATATACAAAGTCTCCTTGCTTTTCTTTTACAACATATATCTTTGCATCATATAATTATACTATCTTATTACATCATTCATATCTCTTTGCATTACATACTTCTTACATTTATACAAGTTATTAAGAATAATAACTTTATTGTCGGCTTTACAAAACATAAACTCTTTTCAAAATACAAAACTAACTTCTGCTTCCCAAGAGTTAACATCTAGGATGTCGTCCCTTGTATGGTTAAGTTATTATTTTGATAAACAAAATAATCCCTTAAATATTATACTTTTTCTATCTTCTTACTCTTCTCAGTTGACTTCGAATCTACCTCGGTAATCTTGCAATAACTCCTTCTGTACATGTCGTATAGACTTGCACTTCCAGATGTGTCTTTTTCATACATAGAAGTATCCATGTTCAAATGTGCATGCACTGAACCTACTTCCATCAACATCCCTATCAAAAATTGTCTTTGGTTAGACTAGACAATGATGCTATACTTAGAAAATTTTACTTTCACTCTAACATAAATACTTTCTATCATAGTGCGATTTTCATAGTGATTATATGTTGCCATAATAACAACAACTTGATAACCTACTCAGACAAATTCCCAACACCTCTTTCACTAAACTTCTCTCATCTGCACTTCTAAACATTCTCCTCACTTCTTTACTTACTCTCTCCCATACTGTCTCTCCCCCCTATGAAAATAATGTCAAAGGCATCAAATACACCTAGTACCTATTTATTGTACCTAACTAATCACAACACATCACTTCATAGACTGATCCCCCTAAGGAGTAGCCCCACAACATTAATCCAAACATAAAGATATTCACCAGATAAAATTCGATTGATACAATTTCATCATCTTTTAATTCAATTTAGATAGGGGAATAACCCCTAACTTACCTCTTAGATACTCAAATATATTCTTAGGTAACAACTTAGTGAAAATATCAGCAACCTACTCCTTAGTTGGCACATACTCTAACCTTACTTCCTTTTCCTATGCCTATTCTCTAATAAAATGATATTTGATATCTATATGGTTAGTATTCAAGTGAATTACTTGGTTTTTAGATATATTAATGTAACTTGTATTGTCCCAATAGATAATAGATGGTTCAATTACCTTCTCCTAAATTCCTTCCACAATCTTCTTAATCCATACTACATGTGTAGAATTAATTATAGTAGCAACATATTCATTTTTATCTGTTGATTGTGATATATAGCTATGCTTCTTGCTTGTCCAAGATACAAGCCTATCACCAAGAATGAATGCACCTTCACTTGTGTTCTTCCTAAAATTAGCATTTCCTACCCAATCAACATCAATAAACACACTTAAAGATAAATCACCTTTATGTCCATACCAGAGACCATAATCTTCAGTTCCCTTAAGATATTTGAATATTCTCTTCATCACAATCATATGTGATTCCTTAGGATTAGAGGAAAATATAACAACTAATCTAACTTCATGTGCCATGTCTAGTCTACTGTGCACCACATACTATAGCTCACCAATCATGGACCGGTAAAGAGTCTCATCCACCTCTTTTGAGTCATCCTATGTTTATAATTTGCATCTAGTTACCATAGGGGTACCAACCAGTTTTGAGTCTTCTAATTCAAATGTCTTCAGTATTTATTTCACATATTTGGACTGGCTGATGTATACACCTTCTTTTAACTATTGAACCTACAATCCAATAAAGAATTTAATCTCAATGATCATAGACATCTTATATTCTTTCCTCATCTCATCTACAAATGATCTACTCATCTCTTAATTACCACCAAGTATGATATCATCAAAAAATATTTTTGCAATTAACTACCTATCATCTTTCTCAATCTTCAAATATACATTACAGTTATCACTTGTCCTTATGAAACCAATCTGAATTAGATATGAGTGCAATCACACATACCATTCCCTAGGTGCTTTCTTCAATCCATATAAGGCTTTCTATAATTTGTACACCATGTTCTTACCTTCTGCCTTAGTAAATCCTTTGGATTGTTCAATGTATACCTCTTTTTCCAATACACCATTAAGAAAAGTTTACTTAACATCTATTTATATACCTTGAATCCTTTGTAAGAAGCATATGCAAGAAATATCCTTACACCTTCAATTGCGGCCATGGGTGAAAATGTTTCACCATAGTTTAGGCCTTCCTCCTGTGTATATCCTTTGCACACCAATCTTTCTTTATTCCTTACCACTTCACCTTTTTCATTCATCTTGTTTTTTAAAAATCCACTTAGTACCAATGACATTCTTTTCCACCAGTCTAGGTACTAGTGTCCAAGTTTTGTTATTTTTAATATTCTCTAATTCTTCTTCCATAGCTTTCACCCAATAATCATCTTTCAATGCATATTTCATATTTTTAGGTTCAAGTTGAGACAAAAAAATATGTACTTTCTCTTTCCTTTCTTCTAGTTAAAACACCAACATTTTTGTCACCAATAATCTCATCAAAGGAATGCTTTAATCTCACATACCTTGGCAATACTAGTTCACTTCTAGGAGTACCTTCAACCACTTGAATCGGTTCCTATACATTGACCTATCTCTCTATAGGTTCTATTGTAGATCCCTTCTTTGTTGATTAAACATATACAAACCCATGATAATATTCAAGTTCCTTCTTTCTGGATTCATCATTCTACTCAGAAAATTCATCTACTCTTACATTATCACTTTCCACAATCTTATTTTTTTCTCTCGTTCGAGAACTTGTAGGCTTTTCTCTTTGTGGAATTCCCTAAGAATATTCCCTCATCAATTCCTGGGTTAAACTTTCTTGAATTTTCATCTCTTTTTATGTAATATCTACTTCCAATATTTTTGAAATAACTTACACTAAGATATCTCCCATGCCACAATGCATAAGGATTTTTTTGTACCTTTCTTCAACTAAACTTTGTTCAATATGTAAAAAAAAGTACTCACTGCTTCTCTCCAAAATTTATGTGCAACACCTTTCTGAATCATTAATGTTCTAGCACAATTAATGATAGACCTATTTCATCTTTTAGCAATACCATTAAACTGATGTGTCCTAGGAGTTAACATCTCCCTTTTAATCCCTATTCCTCACAATATGAGATAAAATCATGTGAAGTAAACTCACCTCCTTTATCAAATCTAAGACATTTAGGGTCTTACTAGTCTCTTTATCCACTTTGGCTTTGTAGTTCTTGAACAAGTAAAAAGAGTTTGATTTTTTCATTAGAAACACAACCCACATAATTATAGAATAATCATAAAAAGGAAACATGAAATACCAATCACCATAGTAACTCTGATTTCTCATTGGACCACAAAAATTGGTATGAACCAGATCTAAGATACTTTCAGAAGAGTAATTTTTTACTGATAAAACTTGAACTAGTTAACTTCCCAAGATGACACTCTTTACACATTATATTCTTGGCTTTACTAGGTTAGGAAAACCTCTCACTATCTTCATCTTACTTACTTTGACCAAGTTATCAAAATTTACATGACAAAACCTTTTATGTCATAACCTGTAGTCTTTTATCTTAGCAATTAGACAATTCTTAATAGTAGAATTTATATGGAACAAGTTACCTTTAGTATTTTCACCAATAGAAATCAATTCTCCTAATTTTCCAATGATTCTTCATATACCTTCATTGAAATTAAGTCTATATTATTTTTTATTTAATTTGGAAACACTTAACAAGTTGTATCTCAAACCATCAACTTAGTAAATATCATCAAAATTTGTCTTATCATTCAAAGAAATATATACTTTACCTTTTACCATACAGGGAGAGTCATTCCCAAATCTTTCCAAACCTCCATAACATTCCTCCATATTGATGAACATGCTTCTATCACTGGTCATATGATGAGTGCATCCACTATGAATAATCCAATCACCACTGTGATTCATGTTAGACACTAAATATTTTTCACATTCTTTAGAGGGTTCTTCCTTTATAGAAACAAACATAATTTCTTCTTCATATCTTCCATTATATTCTTCATCATTAAAACCTTCCTTAGATAGATAACACACTTTCTTTTTCTTGTCCTTGAATATCCTTGGCTTCTCCTTTCTATCATTGTCAAGACATCTGGAGGCAATATGTCCAATCTTATTGCATGAAAATAATTTCAAATGAAGCTTACCCTTATATTTACATTTTCCTCTAGGCAGTCTTTTTGCAAATAAAGCTTCCAATTAATCCTATTCTATTTATTTAGACATGATAGATTCATAATCATTAGAGTAAAATGCTAAATAACTATTAGATATCTCCTTTCCTTTCCTAGATGGTGCAAGAGTCAATTATGACTTGAAAGAAGCTTCAACTTTTGGCATACTATTATCATAATTGCGTAACTCAAATGTAGTCAATTTTCCTATTAATGCATCAAGAGTAATAGTGATATTTCCTAGTGATTTGAGCTATTGAATAGCTAGAAATCTAATAGCATACTAAGGAAATAGATTTCTTAACTTTTATCTTACCACATCCTCCTCAAGAAGATTACCACCAGCTCCACAAATAGCAACAACAACCTCTTTGATTCTCTGACTGTATTGCTTAATGTTTTTATTTTCTTGCATCCTCATTTCATCATAATTTACTCTTAGACTATCAACTTTTTGTTTCTTCACTTGTGTATCTCCATTATAGATGGTCTTTAATTATCCCACATCTCATGAGTAGTATCCAATTCTTTGACATCAATAAATTCAGCATCACAAAAAGTACTTGCAATAGCTTCCATAGTAGCAGTATGTTCTTCCCTAATCTTCAATTGATCTGTAGTCAGGGTTCCTAAAGGGACAATATACTTAGTAACCACATGATCCTAATATTGATTAAACATACCTTTAAGATAAAGCTTCATATGGTCATACCATACATATTAGTTCTCTCTTGTGAACTTAGACCTTCCTTTCACATCATCTTTGGATCTTTGCCTCAAATTATTAAGCTTCACCACAACATAGCACAAAATGTTTGATTCTAGTTGTTAGATCTAAGATCAAATTGCTAATAGGGGGTTGAAGTAGTAATCTACCAAATATCCAACTTTTAACCTTTTAAACTTTATCACAACATTTACAAGATTAACTTTAATAGCATAAAACAAAAATCAAAACCATAACACATCCACAAAAAAAATGAAACACTTGAAAAGAAATTTATCTCATGGAAACCCAAATAGGGAAAAAACCACAGTGGGGATTAGCACCCACTAAATGATGTACTCTTCTAGAGTACACCCTATGAGGAGCTTAACCATGTTAGGAGCATACAAATGAACTATTAGGTGCTACCCGATTAAGGGATTCACCTTATACATGTTAGAACCTCTACCCTATTAAGAGTAGCCTTGTTAGAGGACTTCAAACACAAGCTAATGTGTCACCTTCTTAGAGTATTTATAATAGGGACCTACTAGGATCCACCCAATTAAGGGATTTGGACTATTGTAATTGTCAAGGAACAACATAGAGAATGATTTATAGAATAGAACTAAGTCTTCTTTATCAGATCCACTGAAGTAAAAAATCTCTTCTCAACACTCTTAACTATGCATTGACTTGATCACAGCTAGTTCTTCATAACTACACTTATCCAACACACAATCAATACTAAAAACTTTCAACTTTATCTATTATATATTGTTCATCAAGCCCTTGAGTTTTCCACCACCTTAAGCTAGCACTAAATAGCTTACAATTTATCTTTTACACTTCCCACTCAAATCCAATGCATCAATACACACATCTCTATGCATAAAACAATATTTCTATACTGTGTCGGCCAATATAATGATTTACATAGAATTTTTGTTAAGGAGTCAAACATGTTTTATCCTAACACAAGCTTCCTCTAGAACTTCCTCCACACACTAGAATCGAACAATGTGATGCCAAATAATCACCTCCAATACCATATTGTCACCTACAATATTTAAGACACATTTCTAGATCATGACTAACACAACCAGATTCACTAAAACCTCTATACCGATCACTGATCAAATATTTATCAATTTCTTCTCAAGAACATAAACACTTTGATCTGTTAACACACTCTAACTCTTCTCACTAATCACCTATCCTTCACATCAGTCACT